>OY757144.1:4106961-4706961 GCA_963583835.1 Drosophila immigrans
ACTGGACAGTAAAAATATTAACAAACATAAAACCATAAGACACACTGTGAATACCCTATAAACAAAACTGATATAAACTATTTTTTCTTGTATATCATTTGATTTAAAACGACTTTGTTTTTAAATTAAAATAAGAAAATTAAAATCAATAGTTACGAATTTTAAAATAACGACTGAAAATATGGCAAAATAATATATTTTAAATTAAAATAATTTACATTTAGAATTAATTAATTATTTCAATTAATATTCCTTTAATTTTTATTGTTTTTAAAGCAGTGACAACATGAAAGAAATGTAAATAAAACTTTTCCGAAACTTGAGCTTGTTCAAGCGCTGTAGAAATAATATATTTCCTTTGAAATTAATCTATTTCTAGCAGTGGCAATTAGGGAAAAATTTTAATAAATAGTTTAGTTTTCTTAATGCAATGAAATAAATGTGTTTCATAAAACTTTGTCAATTGATTTTCGCAATTTCTAAAATTTCAATATTTTCAAGATATTTTCAGAATGAAGCTTATTTAAAAATGAAGTTGTGTAAATTAAAAAAACATAGCGACGAATTTGAGAACAATAAAAATTACGCTTTTGTTTTTTGACCGTCATGTGACAAAATAATTTGTTATTTTAAGCTAGCAAAACTTTAATATTTATTAAATTAATTTGCGAACTGCAAACTGCACTTCCTATTTAATATACCTCTTTCAGGGTTTGCAGGGTATCGATGTGGAACATTTGCTAGCCGAACAACTCAATTTGCGGTAAAATAAATTTGTTTGGTTCCTTTGTACCACAATTAGCTGCAATTAGAGTGAATGAATGAACTGATAAGCCAATAACAGACACAATGCGTGTGTCCAAGTGGGACAGAGACAGAGACAGTGACATCGAGAGGGAGAGAGAGGGAGAGAGAGGGAGAGAGAGCGAGAGAGGGAGAAAGAGATGGAGTTGGGAGATTTGAACATTTTATTGATTGTTTGCTGACATTAGGCATTCCATGTGACTTAATGAGATGGTAATGCTCCGGCTTATGATTTAGTAGAGTCTTAAGAGTGCTCTGCAAGTGAAATAAACTCTGCACGAGCAGTGTTGCAAAGCGACTTAAGCAATAGCCATAAAGTTGCTCAACGCTAATTGCAAATGAATGAATTCTTTTAACTATCTTTAATTACCATTTAATACACTTTTTAAGTATACTTTTGTTTAATGCATAAACTAATCTGACTAAATTCTTGTTTCATTGCAGGTTTGTAACTTTATCAACACTGGTCAATTGCCTAACACTACTGAGAACTAATTAAGTGAGTTGTTTAACAACACTGTTTTAGCTGTTAATAATATCTTGAAAAAGCAACTTCAGTGAAACTTAAATAAGGTTGTAAAGTATGATTTAGAAATAAACCGAGCGGTTATTAATTATAATATTTTAATAGAAAAATGGTGAGCAGAAAAAGCATTACAAGAAAATGTATAAATCTTTTCTTAACCAATCGATTTTTATTTAAAACAATTTAATAGATATAAATCTTTTCTTCAACTAAAAAATTGAGGCAATTTTTAGTGCTTTGTATAGCAGCAAATATTTTTAATAAATTTATTTTATTAAAATATAAAATGAGAATTTAATTTGCTCGCACGGAATCTTCACTTCATTGTTAATAAATTTTTTTTATAGGATGCTGAAAGTATAAATGCATTTATTTATCCTTAATCACTTCTGGTAGAAATAATAAATAACATTTGTTTTTGTAACACGATGCTTGAAGGATAAATTCCTAGAACCAATAGTGCCCACACTTTTTGGCGGATTTATCAATTTTCTATTAATACTTTTTTGCCACACACACACACAGCGAACTGATTTAGTGTTTTTAGCTTTTGCATTGTTTGCTCTGGCGAATTGAGTGCCACTCAAGACACTCATTCGAATGAATCATTCATTAGACATTCATGATGGGCTAATGACTAATCGACAGGCGCTCTAATTGCCCCCCATGCAGAGAGAAGAGACGAGGGTGCCACATTAGCTCATTAGTCTAATGTAATCACATCGCATTTGGATTTCTTTCTGCTGTCATTGTTGCAAAAGCAACTTGCAACGTTTTCGCTTTCTCTTCTTCTGTTTTTTTTTTTGTTTTTTGTGCAACAAACTCAATTAACTCGGATATACTAAATATATTTGTTCGCCGTTGCCAAGTTTGACAACGAAACAACAACAATTGCCATTAAACGCACACCTAGAAGGGCACAAAACACATGTTGCAGGAAGCCAGGCAAACCAGCAGAGCAAAGTCCTTTCAGTGCTGAACAACGCGCAACAGCTCCGCCTGCTTGTGGCAATTTACAAACTCCACACCCCCCCCGCCCCCTCCGTTCGTGTCTTGCCCCCCCCGCCTAATTGCGTATATTTTGGGGGCTGACTTACAAGTCGTTGTGGCTACGAATTTCCGAGTCTCAAGTCTCGAGTCTCGAGTCTCGGAGTCTTTTGGCGTGGGCGCCAAATGAAATTTACATTTTTGACTTCATTTAACTTGACAGCTGTTGGATGTTGGGGAGCGACGAACAGAAGTCGCTCAAGTTGTAGAAGCTGCTAGACAAAGATGGCAAAGTCTGTTGCCAGTTGCCAGTTGCCTGTTGCCAATTGACTTGTAACGGATGCTGAGCATTCTGTAATTTAATACGCCCAACGCGCTGCCAGCAATTCCATATACCCTGTAACCATCACTTGTCGTAGACCAAACAATTTGCTTGCTTCAGGCTATTTATTTATTTCCTACCGAAACTCTCTGCTTAGCATTGAACTCGCTCTTCTGGAATCAGGCGAATCGAGAAGGCAACTTGCCTTAAACTTAATTTGAGTTGAGCAAATTGACGCTGCTTATTTTTAAATCAACTCAACAAAGTTGGAATAAAATACGACACTTAGATAAAGACATATGCGAAACGTGTTAATTGATTTTTATTTAGAAAATATCGAACGCTTTAACAATCTTGAGGGCGAGTGGGAAAAATTCAAGAATATTGTATTTTTGTGGGACAGAATAAATTAATTTTTACTACAAAAATCATTTGTATTTTTGTTGCATTTATAACTTAAGAATTTAGACCAAATACTAGACTTGTTAAAAGTACCAGAATATTTTTGAAATTTAATTTTTATCTGCTAACCAACGGAAAAATGCAAAAATTTAAATATATGGAACATAAACAGAAAATTTGATTTCCATATGCAAAGAATTTAAAAAAATGATTGGTAACATTTAAACATCTAGAATTTTTATTAAATTTTTTGTTATTGGAATTGATTATCCAAAAGTTGACGTAGAATAAAATATTCAAAGCGTTATTTAAAAATCGTGAACTCTGGGACGAACAAAAGAATCTTCTTTTTGATGTCGCAGTTAACAGAATTTAAAAAATAATTAATAAAATAAAATTAATATCAACTATTCGACTCTTGTGACTTCTCGTATTTTCCTTAATATTTTTCTATTCTTCATTGTTTCTCGCATAGTTGTGAAACTTAATTTATCTACTACTATTTTAAATTTGTATGTCACCATTGCTTATTCGGTTAGGAGACAGTTTATATTAATTTGTAATCGAAAACAAGAGATGACAAAAAAAAAACAAAAATGCTTGTCCACTTAATAGAGACGAAGAATATTGTTTTTTTCCTAATAAAAATCACAAGCTTATAGCTGCAAGTTTTTAAATCTCAAATAATTGATCATTGTTTTTGCTTGCCTTAATGAAATCATGAAGACGGCTGAAGAGTTTTCTTGTACAATAATTTAAAGTAGCTGTAATAAATATAGCTAATATAATTGTGAAATTGTGCAGACAACTGTTTTACTCAATTAGTAAGTCAGTCATTAATGAATTCAGAAGGATCTCAGCGCTGAGTTGAGTTGACTCAAGGACCTTCAACGGCTTTAACAAAACGCAGCGCAAATCGATGAGAAGTGCGGAGGAGAGGAGAGGAGGGCGGAGGAGAGGAGAGCTGTTGGCCTATGAAATTCACTCGTTACAGGATAGCCTCAAGTCAAGCACTCTCATTAGTTGGGCATTTGCAGTCTTCATGTTTGCTTTGTAACCATGTCCGGTCCCAAGGTCGTCACATTGTTCGCTAAAAGATTTTCTCACTTTGTGGTTCGCTCGTTCTACCAAAAATAGGCGAAAAGAAAGAAAACTCTGGCGGCATTGTTCATTGACATTGGCTTTAGACTTTGTGTGTGTGAGTGTGGCAAGAACATTTGATGGGTCGGCTCTTATGCAACATTAATTGAATTGCATGCTAAGCCAGCCATAAGGCTTTTGCAATGCCCCAAAGAGCTGACACTTTGCGGGCCCAAGCACAAGCACACATTTTCTTAGCCCCCAAATGGAAATTGAGAGAAATTGCGAGAAATTGCGGAAAATTTCATTAAATTTATTGAATGCAAAGCACAAAATGCGCCCATAAGCCGATGTCAGACATTATGCCCTCAACGCAAATACGCTTTTAGCCCCAAACTCGGCAGATATCTACGGCAAAAATTTGAATAATTCAACATCAACTCTTCACACAGCTGTCGACAGTTATTTATGCATTGCATTTGTTGTTGTCAATTTGTTGACGTTGTTACTGTTGTTGTTTGGTTCGGTTTGGTTTGGTTCGTTGCGGCCATTTGTTTACTTAGCTGTAATTAGCATTAAATAATTTCATTATAATGCAACCAGTTTAAATATGCAATAACCAATCATCTATTATCCGCATGGCACCATCGAACAAAGCGCTTGAAAGTCGCCTCAAATTTAATTGTATTTGCATTTTTAACTAAAATAAATTATTGCATATTTATATGCGTTTGACAATATAATTTTAATTGAAAAATGTAGTTTCAAGAGGTCTATTGAAAATTCAAATTTGGTATTTCATTTAATAATGGCATATTCAATTTTTCGATTAAAAATAATATTCTTTTATTTATTTGAATTGCATTTGATTGCATATAATTTTATATGATTTTCATTAAAAAAGAAGTTTCCAGGTTTCTATTAAAATTAAAATTTGGGATTTAAATGAATAGTTGCATATTTATTATTGTGGAAATGTTAAAAATATTTCTAGTATAAGTGGGGAAATTTAATCTAATAAAATTTTTTGAATTATTGCATATTTATTATTGCAATTTTTGTATGTTAAAATATCATTCGTTCTACTACAAAAATTAGTTTAAACAAACAGAAATTTAATTGTATTTAAATTTTTAATTAATTGCTTATTTTTTGCTGTGATTTTTTGTTGACTAAAATTATAATTTTATTAAAAAGCATGACTATTTGTATTTTACTATGTTGATTGAAAACAGATTATAATTATTAAATGCCAAATTTGCTGTTGATTAATATTATTGAATGATTTTTATTAAATCGTAATATTTTATATATACAAAAAATAGATAATAATAATGCGACTTTTTTAATAGAAATTCTTCTCGATTTATTGAGTTAAATTGATATTTTCGATTTCTGCTGTAAAATATATGTTGTTGGGCCATTGTTGATCTGTTTGCGTATCGAAATGCAATTTGGATTTGCAGTCGCCTGTCAACGGGTCGAATGCGTGATGCGCGTTTATGGCTATGGCTGCTATCGTCCCTAATTATCGATTTTGTTTGTCACGCTTGCAACTGACACTTAAAAAATGAGGGAATGGCATAAAATACAGACGCTTCTTTTGGCCATAATGCAGAGTGGCTGCGACAAGTGCCACAAAAAGTTGCGCTCTGAGGAAATAAAACTGACAAAACAGACAGTTATAAATGGCGACACAAACTCATATCTCTGCAGCAGGTGGCCAGATGACAGCACAGAAGAGCTATCTGAGAGTGTATGTGTGTAGGTGTGTAGGTGTGTGTGTGTGTGTGTGTGTGTGTGTGTGTGCAGCTGTCTGCTGTGGCATGCAACGAGCGTGACCTTGCCGAGTGCTGTGCAAAAGTCAAAAGTGAATCAAGTAGCAAAAACCAAAATTAGAAACTGAAACTGACCTTGCACGCAAATTAAAGTTGAGAGGGAGGCAAACAGAATTCTAATATGGACTCCAAGGTTCTTGCAACTTGCCACTGCCACATGCCACATGCCACTGATAGCATAAAAGCATTTTGATAATCATATACTGTGAAATACCTCGAAATAGAAGGCGATGCCCTTATGACAAATGATTGGCATGCTATGCAATCAACTGAAATTCCTTTTGTTTAGCTAACAATGCCAAACATATTTCAACATTATGTTGTGCAGGATTTCAATTAAATATTCAATTATGAGACTTTAGCAATTGTTGTAGAAGAATGCGACAATTGAGTACAATGAAAGTTAGTTACAAACATCGAATTTAAATACATGGAAAATTAAAAAAACCAAAGTGAAAAATTTAAGCACATCTCAATTACAATCAGAGCAAATAGTGAACAAAACTTTGTTATTTTAATTGGAACTTAAATGTCAACTGAAGCTTCAGGTTGTAATGCATTTAAAAAGATATAAATATTGTTCTAATAAATTTTTGTTAATGGCACAAATTAAGGACTAATAAAGTTTATTTTGTCTTATGCTTTAAGCAAATATTTTATAGTAGTATATGTGATAATTAGGAAAAATAAATGATTCGTAATAGGAACCAAAATATTTATTAACACTCGAATTCATTTTATTTTTTCGACGTTAGAAACATTCTAAAGTTACTCATAGAGTTTACTTGCAAGCTAAATTATTATACGAAAGTAATAAATGTAATAAAAATACAAAAATAAATTTTACATTATTTTGATGAACAATGTTTTGTTGGAATCTCTTAAAAAATTGTTTTAATAATATTGTTAACTTGGAACTAAATTCAAGGCTTCATATTTACTTCCAAGCTGAATAATAATATTGTATTAAATAAGAAAATTAATTTGATATTCTTTAGATGAGCAATATTTTGTTGGAATTTCTTATTATTTTGTTTTTATATTATTCGCAACGTGGAATTAAATTCTAGGCTGCATATTCAGTTCCAAGCTGAATAAAAATAATATAATAAATAGAAATAAATACAAAAAAATGTATTTGTAACTTGGAATGAAATTCTCGGATATTCTGTAGAGCATCAGGCAGTCGCCTATGGTTGTTAGAAGTGCTCTAAGCTCTGTGTGGGTTATGGCTGCTTTGGCCTGTTGCAAATGGCTGGCAACGATGTCCTTAAGCTGCTTGCCGCACACACACACACACACATAGACACACACAACGTGCAACCACGGGCAGCATATGCAACGCATTCGCATTCGCATTCGAAGGGAGGCAGGGAAGCTGCCTCTGCTGTGTGTTGTGTCTGTGGCAGATGCACCTTGCAGCAGTTGCTTGGCATTTGCATAGTCTTATGATTTATATGCGCACGAGTTTCTTATACAACATCATCTTAAGTTGTTGCAGCAGTGCTCTGTTGCGGGGTTAGTTTATCGTGATGCTGCCGAAAAGTTGCCACTGCCGCTGCAGCTCTTGTGTTTTATTTAAGGCCATGGCCATGCCGGGCAAGGGGACAAACGCTTTGTTTTGGGGCAAACAATGTGCAGCTCGGTGCCCGGCATCGCCTGCGGTTGTAATTACAACGTTTCCCTCTGCGAGCGGGGGCGAGGAGGAGGAGGAGGCGGTGGCAATTGGCCATTGTCTGTGCACCTGGCGACGCATCAGGCATTGTTGCAGCAACTGGCCTCTAAACTGCCGGAAGTGTTGCCTCTGCCTCCCTCTTCCCCGCGCAGTCCACCAGTTATTGTCTCTCTCTCTCTCGATTCACCTTTCGTTTAACTTGGCCTGCAGCCGGCCATGTTGCAGCTTGCCATGTTGCATGTCTGTCTTCAGTTTCTGTTTTGTTAGGCATCATTGTTTGTCGCCTCGTCCCCCCCCCGTCCCCCTTTTCGGTCGTGTCATATCTTGTCTCATGGCTCCTTTGTTGCCAGCGCTGCGCTGCAGGGCGCAACTAAATTGATAAATGTAGCCCGACACTGATTGCCTGACCAGTTCCCTTCCCTCCCCTTCCCTTTCAGTTGCTCCATCGAGGGATTATAATCCTCAGCTCTCTTTTTTGGATTCTCATTTGGTCGTTGGCCATTGTTCTCGGCCATTTGTTCGATTGATTCGATTGCAGTTTGCTTCTAATTCAATTGGCATGTGAAAGGTCAAGTGTATAACAGTTGCATTGATTGAATAACTGTGTTGCCAACGCCGCTGCCTGGGTCCAATTAAGAGCGTTACTTTGATTGCGGTCGCCATTGTGCAATGTCAACTAGATTATAAGCTGAAATGCTCGTTACTTTGTTATAAAACAGTAAAAACGAAAACGCTTCACTGAGCAGCTTATTTGCTTATTTTGCATACTAGTACACAAATTGTATAACAATCGTTGCGGAGTATGACCTTTTTAAATTATTTATATGCCAATGCTAATGCTATACTAGTATAACAGAAGTATAACAGTTGTATAACAAGCTAAATTATTGTAATGTTTTATTGAGCAGCTCACATGTTAATTTCCACGCAATTGCAAGGTTCAGACTTCTTTAACTGTCGTATAACAGTTGTATAACAGTCGTATAACAGTCCAGCACACTTAAGTTAGAGAAAATGGCCACTCTTAGAAGTGCAGTGGTTTATTTCACTTGCTATACTAGTATAACAGTAGTATAACAGTAGTGTAATAGTTGTCCAATAGTATTTCCACAACTAAAATCCCATCAAAATGCAATAATTTAGCAAATTACTGATTCTTACTTGAATAAAAGTCGTGGATATGAATGTCATGCAAATGCAGTTCAAATACCAGTATGACAGTCGTATAACAGTTGGCGAAATTGCACGTTTTTCGTCAAATGCGAACAGCTGGATCAACGCAAATTGAAAGACCTCAAGCAACGCAACGTGCCAAAGGTCAATTCCGATTCGCCGCATTTGTGCTCAATTTGCATGCTGTGTCGGGTTTTCCCATCACCGCCATCGACGACAACTACAACTCGTTGGCAGTTCGACATTTGCTAAATGCCTTCATTAAAAGCGAAACGAAAAGTGCACAACGCCAGCGTCACCGATTCGTCGCTGATTCGCGCTGCTGACGACGATGACGATGGCGATGGCGACCTTTGCAGGTGGAACAAAGCGCACGAGCAGCACAAAGGTACTGGCTAAAAGTGCTTCAGCAGCATGCAAGAGCCCCAGGTGTGCATTAGTCTGTGAGTTGTAGTTGTAGTTGTTGTTGTAGTTGCAGGTTCAAAGCGCTGCGTTTGCCGTTTGCTGTTTGCCGTTTCCAGTTCTCGGTTCTCAGTTCCCCCCCTTTCCATATCAAATGCTGCTGCTGCTGCCTCGTCATGGCTTTTCACTTTGGCCTTTCATGCATTTTCCCAACTGACAACATCAAGTGCTTTGCACAGGCAATTCACAAACAGCACAGAACTAGGTTGTTGTTGTTGTTGCTGTTGTTGTGTAAGTCAGTTTGGCCCTGCCATCTGTTGATACTCGCACACTGTTATACGCCAGCTGCCAAGCTCCGCTATCGAAGGCTAAACCTGTCAGCGTCGGGCACAACTATAAAAAGCCTTGTTGATTTGGCAACACGATAATAAAAGTCGCAGACTAGCACAGCTGTTATACTGCTTGTCTGTATTACAGTTCGCAACTAGCTAAATAGGTTTCAGTAAATTCGATTCGGATAGATTTTTCGCATTTTTGCTTTGCATTTAGTAAAATTATTGCCACTTTAGTGACATAAATACTAAAATATAAAACGTATTTGTTATTTAAAAATATAAGTATATATGTATACATAAATTAATTTAATTTAAAAGATTGGGTACTATTGCCACAATTAATAAGCTTTAGCTTGTAGCACTAGGATGAATATAAATAAATACAAAACTAAAAATGTGTGCAAAAAGTTGATTAATATTAACAAAATTAAAAAAAATTCTATCTAACAATTGTCAGTTTTTAAAAAGATATCAAAATTCGTATCACGGAACATATGTATTTTTAAATAATTGTCATTTATCTCGTATATTTGTATTCATAATACATACATAATTTCACATCTTTAAATTGTTCTTAATACAAATATTTATTAAAAACTCTGAGTAGCAATGTTGTAATGAAACAGGAGTTATTTCAACTATGATCATAGTTAGTAAATTAAGTTCTCTTTAGCTTTAAGATAATTTCACTTTGTGTTCACCTGCAGAATTAACTTTACCCTTTGCGACTATTATACATAAATATGTACAAGTGTTATACAATTTTAATTCGTCTGATATAAAGCTTCAGCTTAATTATGCTCTTTCAACTTGATTGGAATAACTGAAATAATGTGTTGCGACATTATTACATTTTCAAAATTTGTTCGACTACTATACAAGTGTTATACAACTGTTATTTGGCTGAAATAAATCTTCTGTTAAACTATGCTCATTTAGTTGCACGGTTATCTGTAAAGCGACTATCTTTTTTACCAAGTGATAACTGTTATACAGCCATGCATTTCGCGCAATCGTATTTTAATGAGCTCCAACTAGATTTCAACATTTTTTCACTACTATAAACGTGTTATACAACTGTTATACTTGCGTTATAAATTGTCTGCTAGTTATTCTCATTTACTTTTCAAACTTTCCGCAATGCGACTACCTAATTTGGGCCTACAAACTGTTATACAGCCATGCTAGTCGCACATTTCGCATTCGAGTGAGCTTTAAGCGCAGCGCTCGCCGCATTTCAACCCAAAAAAAAAAGTGCTGGCGACGTGCTGACCCATGAAAAGACATCCTCGCACTCGCACACAGTTGCTTCTGCTGCAAAGTATATGTTATACGAATATGACACTCATGGGCCGCTGCACATGACAGTGGCAGAGGCACAAGAAGCAGAAGAACTGTCGCCAGTCGCCAGTGTTGCTGACACTGACACGCGCAAAAAGCGCTGCCAACTCTCGCTGCAGGGGAAGAGAGGCGACCAGAAAAGAAGACAGCTTTAAGTTGGCTGCTCGCAATTTTAAGCTGAGCAAAGAGGCGCAACCAAAGCCTACTTTGTGGCGATGAGCGACAGACATTGTGTGTGCTCTCGCTCTACTCACTTTTTACTTGCGATTCTTTTTTGTGACAGCCCTCAGGCTGGGCTGACCTCAATCCAAAACCCAATTCCTACGCAGCGCTAATTGATTTCAAGACTCGAGGGCCGTAAACCGACAACGAGAAAAAACCCGAAAAAGAACTGAAGAGAGATGAAGGAAGTCGGCGTCTTAATTATGTTTTGAGTTTTGCCAATTGTTTGCCATTTGCCAAAAACAGCTTTGGCCCATTTGTTTTTTGTCGGTATTGGCCTCGCCCCCATCCTCCATCAAGGCCAAGTTAATTAATTTTTGCTCTTTGCTGCAGCATCCACAAAATTTCCTGCACTCCTCCGCAGCCACCTGGTAAAGTTTTCATTCAATCAACTACGAAATAACTTTGAACTGGCGAAGTTTCGCTCTTGCTTGCTGCCAGCGTTTTAATTAGTCTAATTAATTTTTCTGCTTCTCTCTCACGTTATTTTTGTGGTTTTTTTGGTTTGGTTGGCAACAACAAAACCAAAGCAAAGGTAGAGAAGAACATCAAAATAATAATAATAATAAACGCTAATAAATGATAATAATAATAACAATAAAGCGAGCGAGGCAGCTGCACGATCACAAGCATTGCCTGCGGCTGAGCTTGCCACTTAATGCGTTTCGAGTTGTTGGCCAAAAACTTTTGCTGGCCCGGCCCAAAAAGCAGCTGGAGGCGGCAAACGCTCGCAAATGGAACGCTGGAAAATGTGCGGAAAATGTGCGGAAAATGCAATGTGCGGCCGACCTCAGACACGGGAATGCATTTAGTAGAGCGGTAATTAAATGTACAACTTTTGGTGGCAAAGCGGGGCATAACTGTTGCATGCCCCGAGCACGTTTAAGTGAGATTTGTGCGAATTCTAGTTCAATTAGAGCAGCTAATTGACTGCGACCGTTGTGCACAACAACAGTTGATTGACTATTACTATAATTAAGCAAAATAATTCATTTATTTTTATAATTAACCTGCCAATTGATTGTTTGTGAAATGAGCTTGTGGCTTATACTCAACACGATATTTGTTATTAATTGGACGATGTATTAAAATTATACAACAAGTGGTATCAGGAACTTTTATTATTATAATATATAATAATTTCTTGATAATTGTAAATTAAAAATGATCAATTTATTGTTATATTATACAAATAAAATTATTTATTTATTTGTATTTATTATTTATAATTTATATGGCGACTAACAAAGCATTGGCTGCAAATAATTCAATTATAAAGTTTAAAAGTACCAAAAAATATGTATTTATCTTCCTCTTGCATTTAATTTAAAGTATTCTTATTTATTTGTAATTATTATTTTTAATTTAAACGGTGACTAACTTATTTCTACAGCACTGTCTGCTAAGGCAAAAGGCAAACAAAATTATTTTTTTTGCATCTCGCATTTAATTTAATTGTTATTCTGTATTTATATTATTATTTATGTTGTGGCAAATTTCTCCACATTGCAAATTGATAAAATTGCGCAAATTGCGCGTATAACAGTCAAATAAACACATTTAATCGCAGACGGAAGCGAGTGAGTGGCTCAGTGAATGTGAATGTGAATGTGAATAGCCGAGTGCTCGTGAGGCTCGGTTAGAAATTCACAGAGAGAGAAATGGCCCCGGTTACAATTTGGGAAGCCGAATGGGCCGGCCGAACAAAACGCAGCTGCTGTTGCAGGAAGGAAGACGGAAGTGTGTAATTTAAGCAGCGGTAAGCAGCAGCAACAACAACAGGAAGCTTGCAACCGAAAAATGCAACAAGCTGCAAAGTGGCAACCAAATGACCAGGAAAACGCAAACGCAAACCGAGAACGACAAGCGTCGCAGGTGTCGTCAGACTGCAGAGAGCAGGGCAGAGAAGAGAGGGAGCGGGGGGAATAAGGCCAGTTAAAGGCGCTGCCAAATGGCCAAATGGCAAAATGGCAAAATGGCAAAATGGCAAAATGCACTTATTGCCGAGTTGTTGTTGCTGCTTGTGTTGCCATTCATTTGTGGCACGTGCGTGCCTTGTGCGTCGTGTCGTGTCCGTGCAACACACAATTGCAATAAAATAGCAGAAAATAATATCAATCAATGCTAAATGCTTCGCCATTAAGCGAGAAAAATGCGAATTTATTGCACATAAAAATATGCATTTTAATGCTAGAAGAAATCATTTTTGATGAATAGTATTTTCCATTTGTGTGTGTAAAAGACGCGAAAGTAAAAAGACCTTCTTGATGGCAGCTCATTTCATATTTTTGTGGCAACTTCAGCAACTTTTGATAGAAAACAGTATTTTTTTTACAGCCACTAAAGATACTTTGTGTTTACATGGTATTTAGTATTACAGTATTTTTCACCAACAAATACTACAGTGGAGACCGAATTTACGCTCTAGAGTTGCAACTAAATTGTATTTTTAAGTAGCATCGCACGATTAATAATTATGGAATTTTAAATAATTATAATTAATCAATAGACGATTGCACTTCATTCGAATGAATGATTAATAAATCTTGTTTTAAATACGCATGGTTTATAAATGTTCTCAATTAACAAAATAAAATTGGTTTAATTGCTGATTCGATTTGCTTCATTCAAATGAATTGCTTTCAAAAAAATAATGTTTTAAAATAAAATAAATATTCTTAAAAGATTGTAAATAATTCGTGTTGAAAATACTCATAATAAATAAATATAAAAAGTTAAATTAAAATAATTGTCAATTGCACGTTGTTTGAAAGTATGCAAATAAATACAACTTTCAAAAACAATCAAAAATATAAAATGATGGCAAATAAATGATGTTAAAAAATTCATAATATATAAAATAGCTAATTGAAATAATAATGAATTGAAGTTGAATATAAATAATTATTTTCAATATAATAATAATGGTTAAGTTCCTGCGTATAATATAAAAAATTAATTGCAATCGAATGAAATGTATTGCCAATTTCAATTGATTGCAATTAAATAAAGAAATGTACAATAAAAACGAGTAAATAATGCCAAATAAATAATATTGCAAGTGCGTATGACTATTAATACCAATTTTAATTCAAATTATTTGCATTAAAGCAGTTAAATAATAGTTTAAAATAAAATAAATGCGATGAATGGCGGCATATAAATAATGTCGAAAATATTAATCATACGTATTTATAACATTTTGTATTTGACAATTTTTAATCATATCTATTTTATATAAAAATATTATTTGTATAATACAAACTTAAATTAAAATTGCTCGCATTAGTGTAGATTAATAATATTTTAAAATAATATAAATATGATCAAATGATTCCAAATAAATAATGTAGAAAATATTAATCATACGCATTTTCAACATTATTTTTTTGCCAACATTGAATCATATTTATTTTATTTAAAAATATCATTTGTTTAATACCAATTTAAATACAAATTATCCGGATAAATGCAGATAATAAATTTGATTAAATGACGGCAAATGAATCATGCTTAGTAAATAAGCAAATTGAAAGCTCACAATGCATTTTGCGCTGTCACGTGTCCATCGCTAGCTGATCTCTATCTGGCTTGGAGCTGGTCGTCGAGTCAGTTAACGTAGAACAAGCTGGCTTGGCTGGCATTTGGCCCGCACTCTGTTAGAGTCCGAGTAGTCGCTACTTTGGCCCTGTTGGCTGTTTGTTGTTGGCCAACTGCATAAATCGTGCCAAAAACTTTTGTGCGTTATGTTCGAAGAACCGAGAACCGAGAAAAGCAAAGTGCAGATGGAAAGAGGAACAGAAATGGCAGATGATGTGGGGTAGGCAAAGCGGCAGGCAAAACATTTATGGCCAAAACAAATGGCAGCTGCTGGCAGCGGCTCAAGTGCCCATAATGGCATAGACGACGTGCAGGAAGCGTCTCCTGTTGTTGCTCGAGGCGACGGGGGAAGTGTCACCGGAAGCCGGAAGTGCGCCAGATAGCAGAGCACAGCCAAAGTTGACTAGACACACACACAACAACAACTCGCAATCATTTTCAACATAAATACATATAAGCTCGTATTTTCTTCTTTTTTTTGCTCTAGCAGCAACTTAAATAGAGCTCAGAAAACACGAGCATATTTTTGCTTCACACACTTTCAGACTCTAATATTGGTTTCGCCTCAAACTTTGCCACCAAAAATCTATACTATATATGATATAAAAAAAAAAAGGAAACGTTCGCCTCGAGTTTTGCAATTGAATTTCATGAGGAGAAATTGCAAACATTGCAAATGCAATAACTGTCACAAATACGTCGAGTAGTTGCCCCCAAAAACGCTAAGCGAATCAATTGATGTGTGTGTAAACGGCATCTGAGCAGCTATTAGAGCGAGCAAGCGATAGAGTGAGAGAGAGAGAGAGAGCGCGCAGCTATTCAATAAGTTGAAGTATTCTTTGGAAAAAGATTAATTGGGATACTTGGTGACGCTTCATTTGCCTTGCTACAACTTATAAATCCCAGTAAAATATTACGAAACTTGAGACTGATATAGACATAAAGTTATATAGCTTGTTTCTAGCACATAAAAGCGATTGACCTGACAAATCAGTAAAGTTATCAGCACAATATTTAATTTTTGGTACTAATAAATTAACCGTAAATATTATAGCAAAATACATCTGAATTTAAGTTAGGATAATGAACAAGCAAAAAAAAATAATAATAATTACGCATAAATTCAAGCGAAGCCCTTATTTTGTATTTAAATAAAAAAACTGGAAATTGATTTTTAAATTTAAATTTTCAAATCAAATATAAACCAAAAGTAATTTGATGACTATACTTTTGATCATACATATTATCGACTAACTAAATATATTGGATTCAAATAAAAAAATGCAGTAGTAAATTTTGAATTTTGTTTATAATTTTTAAATTTTATAATTGATTTTAATTTGGAAAAAATCAAACAACTTTTAAATATAAATTTAATTATTGCAACTTAAAAAAATATTGATTTGTAATTAGTCAATTTTCTCTTGAATTTCAAACTTTAAGCATATCTTTTAAAATTGATTTTAAATTGGAAATCAAACATATTTAAATACAAATTGAACAATATTATAACATAACCAACAAATTTGTAACAATTGTAATTTGCTGTCTCTCTTGGAAAAATAAAAATAAATTTGTATGTATATACAAAACAACGAGATTGACAGCTTTACAAAAGAGTCTGTCAAAAAAGGCCTCTTTTATTAAATACACACTTTATTTCAATTTAATTTGCATTTTCGCCCCTTTAAAATAAATTCAACATTACCTCGAATTAATTAGATTTGAGTTGAGTTGTGTTGAGGTTAACAAACCCTTCGCAGTCAACTTTTCTTTTGTGATATTGCAAAATTAAATTCGTGGAGCAATTTTGTTAGAATTGCTTTGATTGTGTCACTTGCTCTTTGGACTTGTCAAAGAGATTTGCTTGTATTTTTGTGTATTCGGTGAAAGAGTGAAGCCAAAAAGTTCTTTGTGTTTAATTATGCATCGCATTTGGTGGCAGGTTTCTTTGAATTTTGTTCAATTGAATGCATCTCATTTCATTCGTAACGATGACGAAATTTCTTAATTGCGAGTAAGGGTCGAAAATTCTGTTGCTGGCCAAATGAAAAGCTGCTTTTACAGTTTTTAGTTTCATTTCGGCCAGCCTCTTGCTTTACCTACACCACGTCTCTTTTTTCCGGTTTTCTTCTTCTCTTCTGCATAAAAGCGAAAAAATCAGGCCAAAGGCAGTCGACAGCTGAAATGACAGAAAATGCGAAATGCGAACTGCGAACGGCGAAGGGGGGAAATTTTTCGGAGGCAGCTGCTTTTCATAGTGCCTAATGGCCGCTGGCTGCTGCTGCTGCTGCTGCCTCGGACTCAGCTGGTTGCAGTGTTGCAAATGTGTTGCACAACCTTGAAAGGCAAAACGGGCACAAAAACGCCAGCGAGCAAGAAACAACAAAAAATTGAATTTAATTCAAATTGAGCGGCTAGGCAAAAGGCAGCAACAGCAGCAACAACAGAAATGTGGCAGCTTCATAACAGGCTGCAACAACAGCGAATAACTTGGCATAGTTTTGTGTGCTAGTAAAATAGACAAGTTTATTGCCAGTTTTGGGGCTTTGGGGCAAACAATGACGGAGGCCAAAAGGGTAGACAAGTGCTGTGTGTTGCTGGCGCCTTCTCTCTCTCTCTTTCTCTGTCTTTCTCTTTCTCTGTGTGTGTGTGGCAAGCAAAGGTCAACAGCTTTTTTCTTTTCTTATTCAGTTATTGTTGTACAACCTGAGTCTTAGGACCAGGTCAAAATGGCGAGTCCATAGGCTGACAGTTGGCCATGTTTGTGGCTTGGCCTTGTCGCTTCTCACTCCGCTGCTGCTCTCAAGGTGACAGCCGACTTGAGCCTGCGGCTCTGAGCCTGGACTCTCTGGCGCGTCCGCTTAGCAAAACTGTCGCCGCCTCACAAAATAAAAAAACAGACAGCGAGGCAAGTTCCATTTGCAGGTGTGTTGCCAAGGCTAAGCACTGCCACATGCCACATGCCACAGAGAACTGCAACAAAGGCAATTGCAAGCGCACTGTTTGCTAGGCGGGGATTAGGCTGCATTTACTGTATAACAGTTTGCAATCAAAGCGCAAATTGGGTAAATTGCATAACAACTGTATAACAGTTTAAATGTACAACACTTTCGCAGTTGCCAAAGAACTTGCTCAAAGTGGGAGAACAAAAATGAATAAGTCGGCAATTAACATTGACTTGGATTGCTGTAGAACAGTGTCGTGTATAACAGTTTGGACGTGAGAAAGCAAGTTACAACAGCTGCATTACAGTTTATATGTATAACATTTTCACATTTGCCAAAGAGCTTACTCGAAATTAGTTAACAAAAATAATTAATGTAGTAATTGACATTGGTTTGACTTGCTGTATAACAACTGTATAATAGTAAAGTTGCCGAACAATCACTGAAGGTATTTCATTACGTAAACTTTCGAAATAAAGTTGACGTAGCTGAATAACAGTTTGTTTGTATAACACCTACGCTTTTGCCAGTAGCTTGCGAAAATTAAAATTAAATCAGTAAAATTAATAAGAAATTACATAGGCTAAGATTTGTGTATAACAACTGTTTAACAAAGTCATGTATAACAGTTTGGATTTTCAATGAGACATTGACACACATTAAGAACTTTTTGTTTCACTTACAATAGACAAAGAAAATAAAAATTGAATTATGAAAAAGTAAAAAATGTGCCAAAAATGGCTGTATGACAGTTTGCATAAGAGTGTAAAACCAACAAAATGACCACGAAATTAAATATAAAAAATGTTTCTAAATAATACAATAACACCAAAGCACAACTTGAGTTGATTTAAAGCAAGAACAATTGCAACTTTTAAAATATTTACAAGCCGCAAACATGAAATGCGTCGACCGTTCTAAGCAGTTGTGGTTTATATAACAGCTACAAAATTGAATTACACAAAAAACTACAAGTGATAAAATGGCGACTGCTTTAACAATTTAGCATAAAAGAACCGAGCGCACTGGAATGTGCAATTTTTGTGGGTAAATTGCTTAATGATATAGCCCATCGCCGAGACCGTATAACAGTTGAGTTTGCCGGACCTGGACGTGGTCCATGAACATGAACATGAACACAGGTTGTGCTCTACTTACAAATTCATAGCTGACATATTTTCGCCAGCTATTTTACTCTCGACTTTTTTTTTATGACGCCCACAATTTTTGTGGCCAACTTTGCGTAAAAAGTTTTTTGCGTGGATGCCTCAAAAATGGAGGCAGGAAGCTGGCGGCAGGAGGCAGGAGGCAATAAACGAGGCTGTGGCAGAGGCTGAAGCAGTGGCCAATTAGGCAAGTTTTAAGGCGCGCCTTATGCCACTTAATGGTCGCCTTTTGTGTGCAGGACATTGGCCTAATCAGCCACAGTCGACGACGATGACTCGTTGCCAGTAAATTATTTGGCAATTTCGTCGTTTGCTTGTCGTTGACCTGGCCGCCAATTAAAAAGCCCAAAAATTGAAAACTCCCGCAAAACTCACAAAAAAAAAAACAGACAGATGGAAATCATTTGCGGAAACTTTTATTACAAAGAAAATATGAGTATTGAATTAAATAGGGAAAATCACGATGCACAAATAAGTTTAAAAAAGTACAATCTCAAAAAATTATTCGAATTAAAAACTGTTTTAATGTCATAAGAAAATTCATTAAAGACTTTTTAAATTTCATAAGGAAACCTTTTTAAATGTTCTCTGATTTTTTATTGACAAATGATTTACATTTTTAAACTCAACTTGCGAACGTTAAATTTATATCAAATTTCATTTTAAATGCTTCAGTTTTATTAAGGGTACTAACATAAAAATACGAAAATTAAAAAAGTTCTTTGCGAAAACCGCTTCTAAAATAAACTATGAAGATTTCTCTAATCACCACAAAAACTCGTTTAATTTCCAAATGGAAATTAATAGACGAAAGTGAAATGCTCAAAAATGGATACTAACCACAATTTTGCGGCAAAGAGTTTTGAAAGCTGAGCTCACATGGCATACTTAAAAAAACACACTTCCCTTCGAGACATATCCCATTACAAGAGTAAATTATCCTCCCCGCAAGGGTATCCAAAAATGTAAAAGGAGAAGAAAAAGACAAACATTAAAAGTAGGCAGAAGACTGTGAACTTTTTGGTAAGCCAAAGACGGTATAAGAGCTGCGCATCCGGCCGTTCTTGCCTTTATAATTATAAGTAAAGCATACATAATTACACAAAGGAATATGGAACTCAATTAAACCAGAAAGTAAAGAACATTTAAAATGGGATAAGGGAAAATGAGCAAAGCGCAATAGAGAGTGGAAAAGAAAATGCCAAAAAATGAGGGCGGCCAAATCAAGTGGGAAAGAAAGATGCGGCAACTTGGTAAGCAGCTTAAAACTTCTGTTCAAAAGTTGTACTTCTTAGGAAACTAGTCGAAAAAGCAGAGACCGTAAATAATAATTGAATTCTTAATAAGAAATCACTGAATTTAAAAAGATCTTTTTTAAGTTTCATGTTTTTACCTCGATTTCAATAAAAGGCTCGCTAAACCTAAAGTATATATAATATGATAAAACTTGTAATAATATAATGATAAGAAAACATATAATATATAATTAGTAATAATAAATAAATATATAATACATGAAAAGCTGAAGATCCCAAAGAAATTAATAATAATAATAAACTTTTATAGTTAATAAATAAAATATATTGATAACAAAATATAATTTTAAAATAGCTTAAAATATTACTGCTTACTGAGAGAAATTATAGTTGAAAAAAAAAATCGTTAAGGTTGTCAAAAAATCAATAGAAATATTTGCTTAAAAATGCAATGAATAGTTCTGTTGACTTTTTCTATCTTTAAAAATGCTATGAATTTTTCACGAAATATTTCTATTGCCTTTATCAACTTTAAGTCTTAAAATACGCTCTCAAAAATTCTCTCTACCTCTTGTGAGCATGCTTATTGCATTTCTCTTTTGTGCTGCATTCTTTAACGTTGCAACACAGTTTGGTTCAAGACCCAATACGCTTATGTGCTAAATAAGATGAGCGCCGATAGTCAGCGACAACTGCTTAGCACACTTAAAGCACTTAACGATAAAGAGGATGACGATAGCAGAGAGAGAGACAGAGAGAGAGAAAGAGGAGAGACAATGTGATTTCTTGAGAGTCTAAAAGACACTGCTAGGCACACCTTGAATGGCCGCCTGCCGTGCCTGATGCTGTTCTCATGTCCCAAGTCCCAGTCAGTGTCCGACACGTTCTCATTGTTTGATAAAATGAAATTTTATGGCCCAAACTTGGTGGATGGAAAGGCATCCGAGAGCAGAGAACAAAACATAGGCCAGGCCAGCGCTGAACTCCAGCAACAGTGCGGCCAAAATTGAAACAGAGCGGCTATGAATTTTCAGTCAACAGTGCACGGCACTAAGACAATGGCCTTAACGTGGCCCAAACTCAGCAAAAGAGACAGAGAGAGAGAGAGAGAGAGAGTGGAAGGAAGAGAAGCGAGCGAGCAAAGTCCCTTGAGCAGTTTGGGGCTAGTTTCAGTCCCCAGACAAATAAAACAAACAAACAAACAAACAACAAGAACAGGCAGCAAGGACCTGGACCTGAAGGAGCGAGCAACAGCAGCAGCCAGGACAACAGAGAGACAGGCAAATGTTCAGGATAATTGAATGAAAATTCATTCGTGTGCTTTTCGATTTGGGCCAAAAAGTTTTGGTTTTGGTTTCTTTGCTTGCTGTTGCTGTTGTCAACAAAATTCTAAGCATTTCCGTTTGGTTGGGCGACGGAGACCAAAAAGTATTTACATGTCGTTGTCATTTCTCCCCCTGCTCCCCCAAAAAAAAAAAAAAAAAACAGACTGAGAAGCCGAGGGACGAAATCGAATTACGAGTTTCTCTCTGTTCTGTGTGTGTGCTGCTGCTTGTTGCTGTTGTCTTATTTGTTTAATTTGTCAACGTTGCTGGCAACCCAAACCCGAACTCAAACTCAAACTCATACCCAAGCAAACCAAACCACACCAAACCAAACCAAACCGACCGCACTTGCTCCCTTGTTGACTGACAACAAGAGACTGGGAACTCCGAGCGTTCCCCCAAAAACAACCCCGAGAAACAATTTCAAAAACAAAAAAAAAAACCCTTACACAGAATGTTGCAACAAGTTGTCGTTGTCGTTGTCGTTGGCTACCAACAAGAATTTGCATAAAAATTCATTGGGCAACAAAGGGAAGACTGCAGGCAAAAATTGGCGCAGCATTATCCCGAAAGGACCAATCTATAATGCCCAAGCACTTGAGGCCCAACTCCAGCTTTATACAGTTCGATAGTTCGAACTCTGGCTTCCCTGGAGCTCTCTGCTGTGATTTCTCTTCTTATAGTATTTTTTGGAAATATCAAATTCCATTTATGGGCTCAACTCATTTGCTTTTAATTTGCATTTGCCAATTTGAAATTAGAATAAAACACACAAATTGAAACCCTTTTTTAAGCCGTAGCAAAGCTGCTGACCCAAGTTACGCAAAAACTCAAAACTAAATGCATTTAGATGTCAGAGCATCGCATAAACATTTTTTAAGCCAGCTGCCAAGCTGAATTCCAACAAAAAAAACGACTTAACTTATATTATAGCTGATTTTAAAAAGGTTTGCTAACTCATTTCAAGTCTTTTTACATTAATACTATATATATGTACATTTTATTTATTTTTGGATTTATGTAAATATTTATTTGTTTCTTTTTAATTTATTTATTGAAATTTGTTTAAGTGGAAAAGGTGTAATTGACTCGTATTTAAAATTTGAATATTTTTTGCAAGCAATATGAGCTTTAAAAAATAAATTTAAAAAAATATTTTTTTTAATTTACATAATAATCCATAAATGTGAAAATATTAAAAATATAACTTGTTATCTGTAGAGATAGATTCTTAATAAAAATAACAAAATTTAAATAGATTATTGTGCACAATCAAAGATCAAATATTATGTGATGCAGTTGATGACATTAATTTCAATAAACCTTTATTTTTAACACAATGATACTTAATCACTGAAAAAATAAATAAAAAAAATTTATAACTTCTGAAAGTTGCAATGACACGAAATTGATTAAAAGTTTTGCAAACAAATTTGCAGTATTTAATACTACTCAGGAAATTTGTTCAAGATACTGGCTTAATAGAAACTGTTTAAATAATTGTTTTAAGTTTTGGTTTTTTAGCAGTGGGTTTCAATGCTAGAAATGCTTTGGCAGATAAATTCAAGTTGGCTTGAATTATGAGAATTGCAATCGCAATTTCAGCTGCAAAATTGTTTACAGATGCGCTTATTACGCATACGCCAGGTAGCCACAATCTGAGCTGTAGCTACGTGTCTGCCAGCTTGCTCCTTGGCATTTTAGCCATAGTCTTGGCACGTCATAGGCTGCCACGCCCCCACACGCCCAACTCATTCAATCAAGTTGCGCGCTTTTAAGTAATGAGGACAACGTCGCCAGCAAAGCGAACGTTGCCACATCCGTTGACGTTCGTCTGCCGCCTTCATCATCTTTGAGCTTGCTAACTTTCCACCTGCGTCGCGTTGGCGTCAGCTGCAGCTGTTAAATAATAAAAAAGCAGCTAAAAGCTGCCAGCTTCATGATAATCGCAATCTCAAGCCAAGGCTGCGAGCCGCAAAACTCCCAACCGCTGAACCAAAAACTGAACTCAACTCAACCTTCATCGCCTCGCATCGCATCGCGTCGCATCGCATCGATATTGTAAATTACTTGTCGCCTGGCATTGAAAAGGGAATCTCAGCGACACTTCAAGGAGCATCCACAACAAGGATAAGAACGTATAGAAAACCTGTGCACAAATTGCTTGACGACAGCGTCAATAAATTGAGAGCGTTTCGCTCTCACATTATCCATCATTAAGCGCAACAACTATCAACTAGATGTATTGCAAATTTACACAAAATATGAAGTCTGCAGAATTTACAAATAATAAAAATCAAGCACAAAATTTATTCAAATTGAGTCGCTTTATGAAGCTGCAAATAAATACTGAATTTGTACTTAGCGTAGAAGTGAACTGAATATTTCTAATATTTTCTGCTTTCAAACCCCAGTTTTGTACTTAAAAATGTCATAGAATGCATTAAAATCTGGGAAGTTAATTGATTAACATATTAGCGACTTGATTGAATATGTATTTTTGATAGCCAAAAAAGTGTTTGACGGTTTTTAATTTTAGATCCAAAAATATGAGCTACAAATGATTTATAAATGATAATTCATTCGGCTGTATTTATTGCCCAATAACTTTTTTTGTATTGTTATTTCCAAAAACAAACATAAGAGTTATGTTGCAACTTTTAAATAAAAATTGTGAAATTAAATAAATTTTGCATACTAAAATAACAAAAAAGAGCTACAAATTCAAAAGTGACAATTTTATAGATATTGAAATTGAATAATCATTTATGTTATACAATTCTAATAAAACTGCCAAGAATAAATAATAAATAATGACATTGAATTATTAATTTAAATGCGAAAGAGTCAAAAAGAATTAATTAATATTGACATTGAATAATTAACTCATCATTTATTTTATTTAAAACAAATAAAAGTGGTAAGGGAGAAACTTTTTAAATGCATATTCAATTATTAGCCACAATCTAAGACTTTTGGACCGAGATGCCTTTAAAAGCAAAGTTAATTATAATATTTAATAAAAACAAAATCATTCTGATTATTTACTGTACAATTTTCTCAGTCTCTCTCTCTGGATTGGCAATAAAAATGCAGCACAGAAATCGCCGAAATAAACATAAGAATAGCAACTAATTTGGCATAATAAAGATGTAATTTATATTTAGCGTTGGCCAGTCTGGGAATTAGAAGCAGTTAATATGGTCGATATACGAGTATGCGAAGCAGCAGCAGCAGCAGCATTAATATTCAGTCGGCGGCATAAACTGAATCTCAATGCTGAAATACAGATATTATTAGTGTACATAATACTTAAGCGAACGGCGATGCTGCATGTAATCGAATTGATGGCGACCAAACAGATACGAAGATACAAGATACAGATACATTTACAACAGTTACAGTAACAGTTGCAGATGGAGATACTTTTGGGCCACTTGACTGCAAGGTGCTCCATGCGAATGGACCATAAAAGCCCTGGCATAAAAATATGAATTTTACGGCTGTGTATTTAAAATGACAATAAGCACATACACAACCCACACACACACACAAACACACACACACACAGAGTGTGAGAGAGAGAGAGAGAGAATGTCCTTAAAGCATAAAAGCGCAAAACCAAAAGCGGTCAGAGCCAAAGCAAAGTAACAAATGCGCTCAATGAAGCTGAAAAGCAACAGCAGAGCGAAAGCCAATGAAATTGGAAAATGAAATGGAAAAAAACTTCAACTGTTTACGTGTGTATGTGTGTGTGTGTGTGTGAGTTTTAGTGGTGTGTATGTGTGTGTTTGTGTGTTGTGCCTGCGTTAAAGGTAAAGAAGATTTCGCCTTGTGCGTTTGCCAGCTGCTGAGCATGAAAATGAGCTTTTGTATTTTTATGCGCCCAGGCTAAATAAAAACACAAAAAAACTCAAACTGATAAGGCCGCAATAGTTGCGAGTCTGCTCGACAGCCAAATACCGCTTTAAGCAAACATTTAAGTTGAATTCCAAAACCAAGTTTAGCCAAATAACTGTTGTCATTTTCATAGGCAATAGGACAAAGTAACAATTTATTTATAAATATTCGAAATTTATAAATAAACTCTAGTCATTTACTATTATCAGCTACTAGGAATTAGAATTATCTCGAGTTTATTTATTTATTGGAATTAATTTAAATTGAGTAGGCATTTATAAAGGTCACTACAAATTTAGTTATTAATTATTATTGATTTACTATTAAATTATTCATATTAATGATTTTTTTAATTGTAATAAAGTGAAGTTCTGGTTTTCTATAACTAACATTTTATTTCATTTAGTTATAAAGATCAGAGTTTTGATCATTGGCATTATTGATATTCAGATTTTGTTTGTTACACTAACTATTATAATTAAATTAAAAAAAGTCTCTTTTGTATTTGAAATGGCAAATCTAAATATAAACAAACAGCGAAAATGTAAAAAAAAAAATTAAAAGCTGGCAACGCAATCGAAAAGTAAATTTTCGTTTGAGCAAATAAAACTGAAATAATCGGTATTTTCGATTTACATTTTTGCTGGCACAAATGTGATGATTTTAAAATGACTTTAATAAAATCATGAATTAAATCAATTTGTAGCTTAACAAATAAAAACGCTTCACGGTCTCTGATTAAAATTGCATATTTTACCCTGCAAAGTTTTCTATTAATTCAAAGTTAGTTAGAAAAGAAAATATACGAGTTCCTTATGAAATTTTAAAGTCGGAGTCGACGGGTTCAAGGCACTTGACTTGATTCGGCCATATAGTATAACAGCGATATCTGTCTGTTACCCACCGTCTCAGCCATTTATCATACCCTGACTGACACTTTTGGCAGCAAAAGGAAATAATATTCGTAATAAAATCACGCGCAATGAAAACGAGACATCAACAGCCTCCTCGATGCCGACGAATACACAGATGAGCAATCATAAATATTAATGCTAAATACATCGGAAGCTCAACTGGGAACTGAGCAACTGGGAACTGAGCAACTGGACACTGAGATTTTTGGTGTGGGACTTTGCGACCTTTGATGATGGCGCGTGTCATTGCCTAATGGAATGGCAATAATAACGACGCATAGCATTTGAAACAATGATCAAAACTATGCCAACACACACAGAGACAGAGAGAGAGCTGCTTAAAAGTGCTTGGATTTATGCTAATGTGTGGCAGGAGGGAGACGCCAATCGCATAAACAACGTGAAGCATAAATCTCAGCATGCCACAGCCAGAGAAGCAGGCAACAGCAGCAACAACAACTGTGGCAATAAGAAGAGGCGCCACGTCGTCGTCGTTGTGCTCGCTTTGATTTATTTTTCAACGTGCACAACGCTGCGTATGCGTATTTTTTGCCGTTCGCTCGTTCTTTTTTCTTCTGACTGCTTTCATTTTAATCTGGGCTCTCTGTCTGGCCGCGACAGGCAGCCTCATATCAATGACAGCAACTCTCGACTCGATTTTACATTTAAAAGTAAATTATGCTACACCAGTCAGTTTCTTCATCTTTCAACCTCCTTTCCGCATTCATTTCCCAACCGAAGCTTTTCACTTTGCTGTCCCAGACACAGATACAAAAAAAAAACTTCATACACACATGCCAAAGCTATTTGCATAATTTTTGCGTTGCCAGTTATAACAAAAACTAACCCAACAGCAAGAACAGCAACAACAGCAGCTCGGATAATCAGTTATAAAGCTGGGACCGACACAAATTTAAATAGACTTTTACAAGTCATTTTTGGTCAAAAGTCAATCGCTTGTTATGCAAATAACAAGTCACAAAACATTGTTAGCAATATGATTAGGGCAAGCAAAAAGCGGCAACTGTTATAAATAAACTTCGTCCCTCGCCCCCCCTAACAAAAAAAAAGGGTAAAAGAGTGCAATCATATTGCGGCCATCAAAATTGTTTGTTATTCAGTTTAAAGAGCTGGGCTTTAGCAAACCTTTTACTGAATCAAGCGCTAGATTTTCTACTTCGACTTTAGTTGGCAGATCTTTGAATCAATTAGGCAAGTGACTACGTAAAAAATAGAAATAATATATGCATATCAGCATAAATCTTAAGAATTTCAGTAACTAATTTTGTAAAAATCGAATAGTGTGTTAGTTACTAAGCGACTTTAACTATTCGTGTTTGCGATTGACGTTGATAAATTAAAGGCACAATTTTGAAAAGGGAAATATTTCAAACATAAATAAAAAATGCATTTTAATTGAAAACTCACCATAGTATGCAAAAACCTGCAAAAGAACAAAGAAAAATAAAAACAATTAGTTTAATAAATTACAAGTCAAAAGATTTATTGTCACAAAATTGATTAACGAAATTGCAAGTTAATATTATATAGTTAATTTATTGCAAGTTAATATATTGGTGTGGAAATCTGTCAATTAATACGCAGAAAACAAGATTAAACTAAAAACTGAATTTACATAAAACTCGAAAATATAAATATTCCGAAAATTAATTCAACTGCATATAATTGTGTAGAAATTTGTCGCAAAGTGCATTAAAGAAATTTAATGTCAATACAAGTGCTGAGAAATCGGTCATAAAGTATGCATAAATCATACTTGAATTAAACACTTTATTTACATAAAATATAAAATTAGAAATGTTCAAAAGACTGTCCCAAATTGATTAAAACAAACTTCCAGTCAATATAATTGTGGAGAAATCTGTCACAAAATATATTGAAAAAGTGTTATTTCAAAAAAATTAAGACTTAATTTACAAAAAGACATGAAATTATAAACGTTTGAAATCTGTCACAAAATTGATTAAAAAAAAACTTCAAATCGAATTAATTGTGGAGACAACTGTCACAAAATATATTGACGAATTGTAATTTCAATATAATAGCTGATAAATCTATCAATAAATATGCATAAATCATAGTTTCAGTAGAATACAAAATGTAATTTATACAACTGTTTCAAATCAATTTGGCATTTGGCATTGTTGCAATTGCAAATTGTAAGACGAATTTTTGGAAAGTTACACTTGTCAATGCCATGCTATACAAAATACATTTCCAGAGAGGCATTTGCTGAGAGCTTTCGGTGTGAATTTCGCCAGCTGATTGATCAGTCAATCAATGTAAAAAAAAATAAATTGTATTGTGATAAATTCAGGCCACGTTTTGCAGCCCTTAATTCGCAATATGTGAATACAAATTCAATATATTGCAAATACAAAAAAAATGCTGATTCGCCTTGATTGTGACTGATTGTGAGTGATTGTGAGTGATTGTTCAATCGCAAATTTACAGTTTACAGTTCTGGGCTAGACATGACTTGACTTGGGTTTATCTTTCAGCACAAAAGACGAAACATTTGAATAACAAAATCTGACAATTTGCAGCGCGACAATAATCGCATTATTTCACACCACTGTGCACGCTACATGTGTGTGTGTGTGCTGAGTGTTGAGTGTGTGTGTGTGTGTGTGTGTGTGTGTGTGTGTGTGTGTGTGTGTGTGCTGAGTGTTGCTTGTTGGCATGTTTGGTAAGCCGCGTTGTGAGTATTTTTCCCTTGGCTCCTTGCGACTGCTTTTCCCATTTTCTCATTTCCATGAGTTGCTTTTCCACGCTGTTTGTGTTTAATTATAAATGTCTGTGTGTGCGAGTGTGTGTGTGTGTGTGTGTGTGTGTGTTTGCTGCGTGTTTACATATGCGCGATGTGTTATTATACAAGCCGCTTACTCGCTTCTCGCTGCTCGCTGCTCGTTCTTCGGCTTGTTTATGCTTGTTATTGGTCCGCTGGATTATGCTTTAAATACAGTTAGTCGTCTGTTGGCTCTGTTTCCACATTTATGGCACAACAGTTTCTTCTTCTTCTTCTTGGTTGTTGTTGTTGTTTGTCTTAGCGCTGACTTCCGTTTCCGGTTTGTAAACAAATGGCGCCAGCAAACGATTAATTATTGTTGATTTCTAGGCCTGCTCTCTTTGTGTCTATGTGTCTGTGTCTCTGGCAGGACACGTGTCGCACACACACACGTCTGACACACCCACTTTCCGCCCCCTGTCAGACTGTCCTTTTTGTGGGAGGTGGACAAACAAACCCGTGGATTACAACTGATTAATCGTTTGATAAATATTTGAAATACTACTAGTAGTTGTTAAAGCTCGCTTAAGGCCATCAAATGGCCGTTTATGAACCTATCGATTTATCGATAATCTCCACTCACAACAATGAGCGTGTTTCGCATTATACACGGCTTATTGTTTTCTAATGCACCAAAAAAAGCCATATTTGTATGGGGGGCAGCAAGTAATCCACTATTGTTGTGTGTCTATTTTGGCTGATTGTAAATTGTAAACAATTCGAATAGGTCAATTGCATGGCGAGAAAAATTGATATTAAAGAATGATTTAAACAAAAGTTAAACTGCTAGTTGTAAAGTAAATAAAACATATAGATTGTTGATAGCTTCCATTAAACAAAAAATTAAAAGAATGTGAATAATCTAAATTAAATGCCAACTGTTTTTTTTAAATTGTGTGTTGCATTTTATCGATCCCAAATCGAAAAGATATACAATTAATATTGTTACTGTTTTAAAATATATCGCCCACAAATCGATAGTTAGTAAACTAGTTTATTTGCATTTTACAATTTATTTATACTTTATGAACATTAGCTGGGGATAAAATATTTTCATTTGACATTTTAATATCCGATCACATATTGATAGTCGAATACTTTAGTTTACTTTCAACAAACTCTGCGAAAAATTAAATTGCTATAAAAAAATTCAAGTATTGATAAATCTACAAATAATAGTAAACTACCGATAAACCAGACTTTAATGATTTAAATTAAATATTTCGCATAAAATTATTGTATCGATTACCTAACTAACTTACTGGTTAATCGATAACAGGCATTTGGCAAGTTGAAGTAAATATTTTACGTGCTACGTGTGCTGGTTAAGCTCTCAAAATATTTACTCTTCAATTTACATCTCATTTAGCGGCAACTTGCTTAACATAATTTATCGATAAATTATCGCTTAAGCGCCTTAACTGCAAACTGAGGTCTATGCCCAGTCTTTCCTTGGCCCAGTTGAGAGACTCAAACACACACACGCACACACACACACACACACGCATTGTTGTTGTAATTGGCATTGTAATTTGTTTGCTTTTGTTGGCCGTTGTCGTATTGCCAACTATGCAAAAGTTTGCCCAGGTTCTCCGTTGTTGCTGCCTATCAATAAACCAATTTTCGCACAATTCCAGTACACAACCTCTCTGTGTATGAGTGTGTGTGTCGTGTGTGTGTGTGTGAGCCAGAAACCACAACGTGGCACTTTTTGGCAAGTTAATGTGTTATACTTAGAACGCACACGGAGCTGCCGTAATTAATGATTGAACACACACACCACACACGAGAGCAACAGAGAAAGAGAGAGAGAAAATGCGCCCCAAAAAGTATGCTACAATTTTCGTTGTGGGCACAAAATATGCTGCTCATTATTTTTACACACACACATACATCCGTACACACATGTGGCACACACACGTGCGTATATATAAATTATGTTTGGGCTTCATTATACGGGTTGCTTTTATGACCGGATGAGGGGAGGACGCAGCCCTCAACGAGGGGAAAGGGGCGCGTTTTGGGACGCGCTTCAAGGCGTCGCATTAAAAATCAATTCACAAACTTTGCACGTACCTCAGCGTGAAGTGCTTGTTGTGGGCGCAAGTAGGTGAATGTGTGTGTGAGCGAGTATGTGTGTGTGTGTGGAATATTGCGTATACGCAGCGATTTTTTATTCGCCTTTGATGAAGTCGCCGCAAAAATTATTTAATCCTTATTAAGTGCTATCAATAATGCCAGATCAACTTGCATTTTATTCTAGAATTGATTCAATTGATTACAAAATGTGGGACATAGGCATAAAATGAAAAACTTTTAAATATATATAAATTATGCATTACGAAAATTTCATTTATTAAATTACAAATAGAAAAAAGTTCTTCTCAAAAATTATAATTTTAATTCCACATCAAAATTAATGTGCGTTTATAATTTCAATTAATTTATTGCAAATTGTAAAATTTCAATTTATATATTTCAAACTAACAATTATTCTTTGAGCATTGTTTATTCCAAATCAATTTAAGTTTTATGTGAAATAAATTACAGCCTTATATTTTGTATATTTTGCAACATATAAAATATAATTACTGCATGGGTGTTATTTTATTTAAAAAAGTATAATTCTTTTTGAAAATTTTTTAATTTATATTCAATTAAGTAACTATGAATTTGAAATACATTCTTTCTGTGTTCGTTGATACAACGCACCAATTGTATATTGTCAATTTGTTTAACAATTTTATACTTTTTCTGCACAAAATTACAAATTGGAATAAAATACACGCTTGCAGATTTTCAAATTTGTAATTTCGCAGTTGCAACAAATGAAAAATAACGTGATAAAAATTCATTTGAATTGCAAAATAAAGTGAACAAATATAGAATTGCAAATTTGAATTCAACATTTTACCAATTTCACAACAAATCTGCAGTAAAATACACACTTCAAGTATTTAACAGTTTGTAATTCATTTGTGAATGGTTTGAACTGGAATCAGTGGAATTTTTATTTTATTATTTGCAACAAATTGCAATTAAAAATCAAACTGAATAAAATACATATAAACAGAGGATTTCAAATTGTCATTTAAACATTTCATAGCAAATTTGCATTAAAATACACATCAATTAATTTACAATTTGTAATTTCTTTTCATTTAATTTCAAGTGCGAATTGTTTGAAATGATATTGCAATGAAATTTGTAATTTATCATTGAAAATGTATATAATACTGTACGACTTCAAATTTGTAATTTATCAATTGGCCATTTTATAATAAATCTGCAATGAAATGAAGTTTTACAATTTCTACTTTCCCAATTTCTAATTTATTCTTATTTAATTTCAATTGCTAATTGTGGTATATGGAATTTTTAATTCACCATTCCCAATAAATTCCAAAATAATACTGTGGTGAATTGAACTAAATCTGCAATAATCAATCTAATTTATTTGCATATAAAATTGTTTTTGTGAATTGATTTTTGAATGAACCCAAATATTTTGATATATCGATTTAAGCTGACTGATTGCATTTAATAATCAACTATTTCGATTTCGATTTCGATTTGGACTAATTGCAGACAGCAGTCGAGGCGGCGTCAAGATGGAATGACCAGAGCTGCCCTTGGTGGCCACTCAAGTGATCGTTGCCGTTGCCGTCGAAGATGCTGCAGCAGCCGGCGGCCGGCAGTGCAACAGACGCAGGCACCGTTAGACAGTCGAACAATGGGCAGCAGCGACGTCGCGTGGCAGGAGCAGCAAACGACAACGGAAACGACAACGGAAACCGAAGCAGAAGCAGAAGCCGAAGCGGCAGCAGCAGCAGCAGCAGAAAATTGAAGGCACAACAAATGCATTCCAACGAGGAGCCGCCCATGTCGGTGATTGTCGACGCCGGCGGCGGCGGCGGTGGCCACAACATGTTGCCACAGCCATCGCAAAGGCTGCGTCGCAGTGGCAGCGCAAATGCCGGCGGCAGCCAACAGCGGCTGACGCGCAAAACGAGTTCCTGCAGCGCCACCACCAACAACAACCACACCAACAACAACAATAATAATAATAATGCCAAAGAGACGACGCCACAGACGACGCGTCGCACGCATCGCCAGCACTCGAATGCCTCCGACAACGTGCAACACAAGCAACAGCCGCAGCAGCAGCAGCAACATCGTCGCTACCAGCACTCGAGTCGCGGTGGCAGCAAAGAGCGACAAGATCGCCAGGAGCGACAGGATCGCCAGGATCGTCAGGATCGTCCGGAGACGACACGACGTCGGGCCGCTCGACGGCACAGCGGCGCCTCGTCGCTGAGCGTGACGCGTGCCACACGGCGCGACGGCAGCTCGTCGACGCCCTCCAGCTGCAACGGCAGCTGCAGCTCCGACGACGGCGACTCCTCGCACACATCGTCCTCGTCCTCCAGCTCGTCGGGCGAACCCAATTTGCCGTATCCCGGCTTCCCCGAAATCGCCATCATAGCGCTCACGCAATACACGCGACCGCGCAACTGGTGCCTCATGCTCATCACCAATCCATATCCTTTTTCAAAACACACACACAATAACTCGCAATGTCCTTCACAGTTTTCAGCGTCCTTCGGCGGCCTATATTGATTTTCGCATGTCCTTCCACAACGTGGATTGACAAAATGCCAGCACAAAAGACGCTTCGTTTAAACGTGCTTCTTATTAATTACAATATTTTTGCGGCAGGCCTCGATCAACATTTAAATATATTTGCAATTATTGCTGGTTATTTTCGCCTTTAATTAATGTTGCAATAAATTTGCACCTCAGTGAAATTGATATTTGCATTACATTTTGTGATTTATTTGCCAACATTTAATTGTTCGATAGTCACATTTAATGTGCAAAATATTCACAGAATCAAAGGCTTCGTAATGAATTTTGAAATAAATTCGCACCCAAGTAAAATGAAAATTTGTGCCACATATTTTGTTACCTATTTGCGAATTTTAAGTTGTTAGATAGTAACATTTAATGAGCAAAATATTAATTGAATTAAAACTATTTTAATAATAGGAACTTCAATTGAAATTGCTTTAATGAAAATTGATATTTATGCAAGAGGTTTGGTGAGCAATTTAATGAAATTATGTATTCTTCTCATTAAAAATTTCGTTTAGTTGATTCATTATTTAATTAATTTCCATTTTCTTGTGCGAAAAACTGATTAGAATTTATTTTTCCTTGCGAATTGAATAAATGTGCAACTTATTACAAAGTATTTGGTTCACATTGCAGTTTACCAAAGTGAAATTCAATTTCTTGTTAATTGAAAATTAATATAAACATTCATCTCAGTGAAAAGTGCTTCTTTCTTGTATTTAATTTGAAGTTATTTAGAAATAAATACCTTCCATGTAAAAAAAAATATATATATATTTCGCTAACCATACAAGCTATACTTTTTATAAAATATTTATAATATTAAACAGACCATATTTCTTTGATTTGAAAAAAACAATTTCAGCAAGAAAAGAAAATCAAAGGTGAACAAGAAAATTGTATATTAAATATACAAAATCAGGGATATTAATATTCACATAAATTTCTTAAAATTCATATTAAATATTTATTGCTTATTAAAATCGAAAAAAAAGTGAAGGCAAATCACTTTTATTTTTGAATTTGTCTAACAAAAACTAGATTTGTTCGAGTCCCTGAAGTTCGAGCAATTTGTTATCAAATTTCAAACTTGCATTTCATTCACAATAATTGCTTGCTAACTTTAGAAAACTTATGTTCCCCAGGGTTGCAAAGTTGTATGTATTGGGACAGTGTTGCAAAACGAGACAGGATTCCAGATGCAAATGCTAGTTAAGCTGCCCAGAGAAGAGTGCGAAATAAATTCGCAGTTGTTGAGCCTTGAAATATTTGCATCATTTTTCGCTCTGCTTTTTTATTTTTACAATATTCAGGCATGTACTTTGTATGGGTGTGTGTGAGTGTGTGTCAGTGTGTGTGTGTGTGTGTGGCCATGTCGCATAAATAACAGGTATCATCGTCGGAAGACGCTGCCGGAGAGTTGCCATTCAGCATTCACAGTGTCTGCTTCCGATGCGTCGTTGTCTCCCTTCACTTCTCGTTTTTGCGCTGTCATTTTTCGTTGTTGTTGTTGTTGTGTCTGTCGCTGGGGATAATGTGCGCCAATCAGTGAAGCAACACTCCGCGCCCCGACCCCCGACCCCCGATATCTCCCCGCCCCCCCCCCATTGGCTCGAGTCTCAGAGACGCTCACGTCCTGTGGCATGTGCATGAAAAATCGCTTTGCATACTTTTGGGCGCACTTCACATTTAATTTAAACTGAAATTAAAATTGACTGACGTTGATATTTAAGGACACATCAGACGAGCGAACGTAAACAAGAAGATGCAAAGTAAATTCGAAATTCGTATAATGCAAATGACGGAGTCAAGGACAAACAGTCTCCGCTCCAGGACATTTGCATTTGCAGCGTACGCGACAAGTTTCAATCAGAGCATCATGCGAAATTATTATGAAAATAAAGAATAATTTAACCAGCCGAAACCACAATTATGTTAAAGGCGTTTCCAGGCAGTTAAAATCAAACCACAAGTAATTGTTGAAAACATTTGCAAAATTAATTAAATGCTTTTTTTTGTATACTATCTTATTAAATAGCAAAGAGCTGAAATTATTAGAGTACTATATCTGACAAAATCAAGTTGCTTTCCCTTTTAGAAAATATCGATAGTTATTTGAAACATTTAGTTTTTTTTTTCTGGAACATTTTAGCCACAGAGTTCGTTATGCGATTTATATGCATTCAACAACAAATATCGCATTAAATATTTTTTATTAAATGAATGTTTGACAAAAAATGTACATTTTTCCATTCTAGAATATATTTACAATTATTTGAAGCAGAATGTTTGGTGTATTAAATCGATTAATAAATCATTCAGACATTTTTATAACTTTTTGGCGCAATTTATACGCTTATCAAAAATATGTTATTAAATATTTAGCATAAAACCGAGCTCAAACAAACACTGCAAAGAACTCAAATTAACTGAGATTTAAAGCTATAGCTATTCTCTTTTCTTTAAAAAAAAAAATATTGTTGAATATTTAGCGAAACAAATAATTTTTTTTTTTTTAATATATTTGTAAATATATAAAGGAAAATCTACAGCGAATGATTTAGAAATTATTAGAATAATAAGTAATTTTCGAATCCCAAATATTTTTACATAAATTAATTAGTTGGAATTCAATAAGAAATATTTCCATACTGAAGAACAAAAATTAGTAATAATTTAAATAATGTTGAGCAGACAACGCTGCAGATTTTAAATGATGGCAAATCGAAAATCGCAAGTCAAGAAATGAAAAAGTAGAAATCAGAAATCAGTGGCAGAATTTCTTAAAGTGCCCCTCACAATATCCAATTTAATGCTACGCGGATTTATTCGAGCTGCATCTTCTTGTTGCTGCTGTCAATCTTGGGCTAAAGATACAAGTATCTTTATCTCCGTCGTTATCTTCTTCTCCGTCTTCAGCGCAATTCTCATCGTTTCCATTTCCTTCTTTCGCTTGCACAGGATGCTCCCAATTGAGCTCTTGAGTTTTGGAAATCAGAGTGCGACAATAATTTGACTGGCAACTATTTGTTGCAATTTCCCGTTATGCTTCCGCCCCGCTGCATGTGGCTAGTTGTTGTTGGCAGGACTTGGACTTTGCCATTTCCTGTCCTGCCAACAGATAATCTAAACTCTCTTCCTCACTCTCGGCTCACTTAATTGTTTGCCATAAATTTTGATTTGCCAGCACTTGTGCCCTCCTTGGGGGAGTCGTAATATTTCCTATATATACAAACATATATATCGCAACGATTTTATGACTTTTCTCTCCCAGTCTTGTCGCTTTTGAACAAAAGTTTACGATGCAACAAACAGTCAGAGTCTTGCAACGAGTTGCGGCAACTTGGCAGCCACAATTCAATTTGGCCAATTGATCAAATTCGTAATTGACTTTTGGCTTGCTCAAAATTAATTTTAGTTGCCATAACAAATTATATATATTAATAATAATGAAAATAAAATGTTTTCAAAGGCGCTTTTAGCGTCAAACTTGACGATGATTTCATCATTAGCCCGCCAGCTAAGGAGGGGCGACGAAATGTGATCCGACCACGCCCACTAATTATGGCATCTACTTTGGCCACTTGATGCGATGCGCTGCGCTGAATTACAGCGACCCCATTACCAGAAATTTCTCCCCCACTTTCGACTCTGATTACAACGAGCTTGGCATTCGTCGCATTCCTTCAGCGGTTGCGCCTCGCCTTGCCACTGGCAACAGGTCGGACTTGCAACACTGCAAGTTGCCTCGAGTTGTGGCTGCCGCAAGGTCACGAGCAATCCAAATCGATTGCCAAGCCCTTCATTAATTATTTCGCATCATTTTAATTAACAAGTTCGCTTTAAATACGAATATGCGTTATCGTCAACGCTTGACTTGTCAAAAGTTGCTTTCCTCAATAAAATGTATATTTTAATTATCTAGATTTATGCGAAATAATACTGCAAATATTTAAAGTAAAGAAAGTTTTCAATATACGCAATAAGTAATGACAGCAGAATAATATTATAAAGTATATTCAACAAATTGATATCAGACGACAATAGAAAGTATCTTACATTATTATATTTAAATAAATGCCATTGCAATTTATTTAAAAAGATTGCCAGTAGAAAAGGAGTTACAAAATAATTAAAAACAAAATCATAAGAATCATTTTTTTTTTCTTACAATCATTCAATGGTTTTTTAGAAGGCTGCCCAGTTGAGAGAATTTGTACAATGAAAAGCTCAGTCCAAACTAAAAGTAGCTTCAGATTTGTCAATGCAATGCATGAATAGAACATTTTTTTTAATTTCAAAGGATTCGTATAGAACAAAATACTTTTAATTGAGCTTATCGCATCACAAATAGTTCTAAGAAGAGACTCTGAATTGTGGACTAAAATCCACTCAAACATCATCATCACTTGGCATTACATTTTATGCTATTTTATGTGCTGCAATTTGATTTGGTTTTATTTCACATTCTACGTTTTGCGTTTCCGGTTCAGAAGAGTGCGAAACTTGTTTTCGATTTCAAGTGGAAAGCACAAAAAAAGTCAATTCAATAGCCAATATATATATATATATCTGTATATATATGCTGCTGGCATTGCCAATTATCTCAAGTTTTTGTCTCTGTTTTTTTTTTTGTTGCGTATTCAGAAATATTCGTGTCCATTCATCTGAGTTCGCTTCACGGTCGCTTTTTGTTTGTCAGTCGCTGCTCTCGCTTTTAATTTGTTGCGATTTCTGCACGCTCGCATGACTCGCCATTTCCCCTCGCCCCCTTCGGCCGCTCTGTGGGCTATGGCCACGCCCCTTGAGCGCCCACCATTTGGCGCCTCCGTTGGCCGACTTTACGCTCGACTTAATTTGTTTACTGTTGGTTTGCTGGCCTTTGCCGTTGCGCGCCAAATCAAAAATAATGGATGCCACCTTCGCCCCCTCTCTTTCTATCTCTCTCTCTCTCTCTCTCTCTATCTCTTGCTTTCTCGCTCACTTTTTTGGTTTTCGGTTCGCTTTGCTAGTGTCGCATATTTGAGCTGTTGCAATATTTATAAAGCCCAATTCCGCTCGCCTCCTGCCACACACACTCTCTTCTCTCTTCACTCCTCTCTCCCTCTCTCTCTCCCTCTCTTTCTCTACTCTTCTCCCCCTCTCTTTCTCTCTCTCGTTGCGTGCTGCGTGTGTGTCGTCGCCGCTTTTCACATTTGTTTTTATGACACTGCCGACCTGACCTGCATATGCTGTCCATTTAACCTCTCTTCTCTCTTCACTCTCCACTCTTCTCGCTTCTCGCTTTCCCTCTCTTCTCTCTCTCTCCCGCTTCTCTGCAGTTTCGCGGCACGTTCTCCTAATGAATTGCAAGGACTGGCGATTGTCCTTTTTTTTTTTTTTGGGGCCTCTGCCCATTGTGTTGTGTCCGTTTTTATCTTTAATTGTGCGTTAATAGCGTAAACATTTCCCCAGCATTGTTTTTATGTGCCTCTCTCTCTCCCTCCCTCATTCTCTCTCTCCCTCTTGCGCTCGTAATTGCGCGCCTCATAAAAAATGGGTCCTTGGTGCGCATTTGGCATGCATTAAACCCCAGCCACAGTCCTTCGACTGCTCTCCTGGCCTTGGCTTATGTGTGCGCGTATTGAAGGCTCGCGGCGCCACAGATTGTTGTTGTTGTTCTTGATGCAACAAAAAATATCACAAACTTGCGGCCAATTCATGGAGCGAGACTCGCAATTTAAGCATCTCTTAAATTTACAACAAATTTGGAAGTGTCTAAAAAGTATAATTTAATTGAAGTACATTGTACTTCCCTAATCATAACCGTTTACTTCAATTTTACCTGACATAACTTCTCTTATAAGTAAGAAATGTCTTCAAAATGTGCATCTCTTCTCTATTAAAAATAATTCTTTCTATCTTTGAAATTTACAATAAATTTAGAAGTGCCTAAAAAGCATAATTCGATTGCATTGCATTTCACTTTTCATTCAACTTCTTTAATTAGAAACGTTTACCTAAATTTCTTCTGACTTAACTTCTCTAATAATTTAGAAATGTCTCAAAAATGTCGTTTGATTTGACACGTTTGCATCGATTGCAATTATTCTTCTCTATTAATAAAAATTCCCTAAGCTCCGTGGCGACTTTACGTCTCTAATGATTTAAACTTTGCAGAAAACTCGAAAAAAAAATGTTTGTACTCCTTCATACTTCTCTATTAATTGCCAGTTCATCTGACTTTACTTTTCAGATCAGCAGAAACTTGGAACAAATTTAGAAATATATATTGTTTACACTTTTTCACATTACTTTGTTTTCTTCTCTTTATTTAATTTTTTTATACTTCTCTAAACATTTTGATTCAAAATCATCTGACCTTACTGCTCAAACAATGAAATTCATTGTACTCCACTTTTGATTTCTCTTCTCTAGTTTTCCTTTAACTTCTTTAATAATTATCGTTGACTTGAATTTTTGCTGCTTTCACTTTTCGCTTTAGTTTTTGATGTTCATTTCTTTTGCTGAGTTTTCTGCTAGTTTAAGAGCTTCTTTATCTTGCTTGGCTTTCATTGTGCTTCTCGTTGTCAGCTTTGAGCAACCTGTGATGCTTCTCTAGTTGCATCTTAATTTCTCTCAGAACTTTCGGCAATCTTGCTTCGTCACTGTTTTCCTTCAACTTGCAAACTATTCAAATGTTTCTAGCTTTGCTTTTCTATTTCAACTTGAACTTTGGACTGTTTTTCTTGCTTCACTTTAGTGGCATTATTTTTTTTTGCTCTTGCCTTTAATTTCGCGCTGTTGGCGACCACATCTGTTCTTGTTAGTTATTCTCGCTTTGCGTGTCGCCTCAGCAACCCCTTGAGGCTCTGTCTAGCCACAGGGCAATCAATCAGACAATTGCAATGTTTTCACTTGGCAATATGAACAGTTATCTGCTTGAGCAGTCAGTCAATCAGTCAGTCAATCAGTGAGTGGCTTATATTTTGTGCATAATCGCAAAGTGAGTGCTCAAAATGCACAGACCGGCTAAAAGGCTCACCAACTTCATCTCTTGCAACTGCTTCATTGCATTATCCATAAACGACTGACTGACTGATTGAGTGACTGACGGACTGACTGACAGAGTGACTGACTGACTGAGTGGATGAATGGATGGTTGGTGAGTAACTGCCATCAATTTGTGTCATTTCTTTGGCGCATTGCTTAAAGCGAAGCCAAGCTGCAACCGCAACGAACTAACAACATGAAATGTGTGTAAGAGACAGAGATAGAGCGACAGAGAGTGAGAGTGAGTGAGAGGGAGCACGTCGAGCACGACAAGTACTTGAGTGCGCATTAGACGCGTTTGCGTAAACAGCGACCGAGTATCTATCTGCAGCTCTGTTTGGCTTATTTCTTCAGCTTCTTCGCATTTTGCATTTCGTCCTTGAATCACTCGCAAGACAAAAACAAAACTAGCCAACAGACAGACAGACAACAACAACAACAACAGTTGTAATCGCAAAAAGGCGTCTTTCCGTCTGTCCGCTTGTTCTAAAGCGTCTTTCTCAGCCACTTTTAGAGCTGGTGACTGCGAATTTGGCAGGCAGACAGTTGAATGCCAGAGCCAACTTAACTGCAGCTTAAAGTTATATTTGGGAACAGCAATTAACAAAATGAATTTGGCACAACTTACCTTGCGTTTTTACAAATTCCAAAAATTGCAGCACATTCTGAAAGGAAAAAGAAAACGAAATGTTATTTAAAAAGTTAACACAAAGATTTAATGCAAATATACATTTTCATTTTATAAATTTTTTGGGCTAAATATTAAATCTAAAAAATCAAACTGATATTCAGGTATAAGATATTATAATTTAATGACAACCTAGAATCATGTCCGTTCGTTCGTCTCTTTAGGCAATTGAATTACAGCGACAGACAAAATTGCATTAAATAATTTATCAGTAAAACTTGCTCTCTAAATATATTAAAATTTCAGTAATTGTCCAATTTAATTGAACATATTCCTATGCTTAACTCGGAAACATGCCTGACATTTTGTCCGACTCCATTAAAATCGTAGATTAGTTAAAAAAAATACATACAAAATGATTGATTTATTTTTGAATTAATCTATTCAAAACTTGGAACAATCTTCTAGTGTCCGTTCGTTGCTAGAAAAGTTAAAATTGACTATAAAAGAAGGAAACAAAATAAATAAGGGCATTTGGGCACGACAATTGTTACTTTTAAATAAAGCACACATTAAAGTTTTCAATTACATTTTTGTAGGTGTTTAAACAAACTTTGATGATTTTCCAAAATATTGAATTAAGATATAAAAAATTCCCAAATATAATAACAAAAAAATTGAAGGCCTCAGTTGGCCTCTAGAAATTGATTCTGAGCTACATGTAAAATCATAAATACATAAACTAAAAATCTATATAATCAAACAAATTTACAGAAAATAATTCCGATACTTGAGCTGCGCTTCTCTGCTTAAATAAGGTTATCTAAATGTGCTCGAATATCTGGCGGTTGGTCCGAATGTTTGCCCTATTATTGCTTGATTTTTACAGCTTTCACATTTACATTGGTTGGGAGTCCTTAACTTGTAGCTTTGTAACCGATTTGTTGTGCTGTTTGCGACTCGCACGTGGTTCGAGCGCATCTCGATTCTGGTCATACTGCTGAACTGCATAACCCTGGGCATGTATCAGCCCTGTGTGGACGATACGTGCCTCAAGCCGCGCTGCAGGATACTGCAGGTGAGTACAAAATATATATCTATATACTATACTATATCTATCTGCTGTCAAGTTAGTCCGCTGGCGTCACATTAACTGTCATTTATTTAAGCAATTTTTTGGCTCACTTCCTGTGTGTCGTCTGCCTGGCTGTTGTTGATGACATCAAACAGGCACTTCGGCTCATTAGGCAACGCACACCGTGTGCTCGTCTTTTTCGGGGGCAAGTGGGCGGGGGGCGTGGCATTTGAGGCAATTACAGTGCGACAGCGTTGTAGAAAATGTGAAGCGCAACGTGCGAAAATGTTTGTAAATGATATGGAAGACAGACGGAGAGGGAGAGAGAGAGAGACATTTTGGCCGCAGTCAAGTGTAAAGCACACGACTGGGCCAAGAGACAGAGACAGCGCCAAATTGGCAACATTGCTAGCCAAGAGGGGAAGACAACATAAGAATGAGAATTTGGGCAGGGGAATGGGAATGGGAATGGAGCACGACAAGGACACAAGTGGCGCCCAAATTGCTGAGAGTTGTTTGAGCAGCAAGTCGGACTGCTTTTCACTGCTGCACAGAGTGCTCTACACAGCGAGAAAAACCACGTCCTATAAATCTTCTAATATTTGTTGTACAATTTAAGACTAGATTTTATTGGCAAAGACATTTTAATACGCATTTTGCACTTGAGACCCAAATGACTCGTCAATTCAATTCCAATTCGAAAACACATCATTTTGAAAATCGTTTGTTTTTTAAAGCTATAAAAAACGTTACTTTCACTTGAATAACTAATGCAAACATAAATTGTTTGCGACTTTCAAAAATTGAATATCCTGAAATTTCAATATTAATTGTTCTTTTAGAAATGCACAAAATAAATAATGCAAATTCGAAATGTTACCCAAAACCAGTTTCTTTATCGAGGTATATTCAAAAAATTATTTGTCTTATTGAAAAATATAATATAAATTTAAATTATTTCTTAAAAGAAATTATTTTCCCTGTTCAAATAACTAAAACAAATTTAAATTGCTAAATGTAAAAAAAACTTTCTTTTCACGTTAATATATAAAATTATTTTGTATATCATTTATTAAAATTTTATCTATCTAAATTTTTATTTATTATTTTATTCATATGAATAGTAGTTATTTTTCGAGTCTATTTCCAAAGCAATAATTTTAGTGTTGAATTGCTTTACGGCATGCGTTTTTCTCTCAGTGCATGTGTACGATGTCTTGCCACATTGTTTGCCCTGTCGGTGCGGGGGCGTGGACGCATGTTTTGTAGCAACACGTTGTAGTGGTCCAACTAGTAGCTGGCTGGATGGCTGGCTGGCAAAGAGAGAGCTCATTTTGACAACTGTCATTTGCACTTTTCTTTAAGCTCTCCACTGAGTTCTTCCACTTTTGGCAGTCGGTTTAGTTCAACACAGAGATTGCGCAAACAAACGGCCAAATGGTTAAATGGGCAGTGGAGAAAGCCCATTGAATTAGTTAAATGCGTTGCGAAAGTGTTGATACAACTGCAAATCCCATTAATAGGCCATGTACTGACCATCCTGAAGTTAACTAAGCTAATCTTATGTTGGCTGCCACAAATTAACTGCGGTTCCAAAACGATCAAATATCTTTCACAAAGTCGTTGAATGGCGGCCACAATAAATGTGACTCAAATAGTATTGCATTTGGGTGCAGAAAATTAATTAAAATCTCGGCAATTATAAATGAAATTCATTTATGAATTAAGGTTCAAATAATAGGCTTTCACATTATCACAAAATTATAATTGTGCATGGATAGGAATCGAATTCCCGCAGCAATAATGATTGTATTTAAATAATTCAATAAATATAAGAACGTAATAATTATTTCAATTTAGTTCATATACCAGAATCCCTTTTTCGAATAAATTTCAATAAAATATAAATATATAAATAATGAAATGCATTATTTATAGAAGAGCAGCGAATGCCATAATATGTTATTAAAGCAAATTATAGAGAATAAATAATATAATGGCAATGGAGGCCGAGCCAAAAAAATGCTTAAATGACGAGTATTAAATGCTTTTAATAATTTGTTCACATTTAAAATTTGTAAATTATTTGGCAACTTTTCGTGCAGATCTTCGACGACATCATCTTTATGTTCTTCGCCCTGGAGATGATCATCAAAATGGTGGCCATGGGCTTTTGTGGCAAGAACACGTATATGGCCGACTCCTGGAACCGTCTGGATTTCTTTATCGTGCTCGCCGGCCTGCCCGAGTATGTGATGCAAGTGGAGAATCTCAATCTGACGGCAATTCGAACAATCCGCGTGCTACGACCTCTGAGAGCAATCAATCGCATACCCAGTAAGTTTTCACTTTACTACTACTAATTAAATATATCAGGGAACATGATAATTTGTAGTGTTTATATACAAATGACATGCCAACTAATCCTTTGATAAAGTTGTTTTCATTATTAATTTAATGTAATGGAATGAAAAATAATTGTTCTTTATTCAAATCAATAATTTAAAATTTTAGAATAAATTCAATATTTTGGAGCAACAACATACTATTTTAAATTGATGATTATTTTTGATTCTTACATTTATGCTCAAAATAAAACACTTTAGTGAATTTTGATTTTTGCAGCTAAAAAATATAGCTCAAAAATAATGATACGATATTCTACGATCAAAGATGCAGCGTTAAGAATTAACTTCAATATAAAAACATTATAGAATAAGTTCAATATTTGGAAGCTCCAACATGTTATTTTAAATTGATGATTATTATTGATTTTAATATTTATTGCTCAAAATAAAACACATTAGTGAATTATGATTTTTGCAGCTAAAAAAAAACCTAAAACATACTGAATATTCAACGATCAAAGATGCAACCATCAAACCAAATAAAAAATATTTCTATTAACAAAATATATCTATCAAAGATTTTTCTCCTACTGCATATCAAATCCTCACAAAATGCGATAGATTTCTAATATTTTTGTAATATTTTTAAGATGCATTAATAAACAACTTGATGTCTTTAGGTATGCGAATCTTGGTGATGCTACTGCTGGATACTTTGCCCATGTTGGGAAATGTGCTGTTGCTCTGCTTCTTTGTGTTCTTCATCTTTGGCATTATCGGTGTGCAGCTGTGGGAGGGCATATTGCGACAGCGCTGCACCTTGGAACGACCCGACGGCATGATCTATCCCATAACGTAAGTACAATGGCGACAATATCGCTGTACGGCATACAAGTAATAATGGGCGGGGCAACGGACGATCCACTGAGAGATGACAACGGGTTAACGAGTCTGTATCAAGTCTGTTGAAAATGAACATCATATCGCCTATATACATTTATCGTATATATACCATTTATATATATACATATACATATATATTTATTATAAATATATATATATAAATAATTTTTGAGATTTTCGGTTGCGTTTCATGCTTTGTTTTTTTCGTTGGTTTCATTTATTGTTGTAATTTTGATATTGATTTTTGGCTTTGATTTTTGATAGCTGCTTAGATCGTTTTTAAGGCTTTGAGCGTTCCTCTCTCTCTCTGTCTCTCTCTCTGTCTCTATCCCCTATCTCTTTTATATATAGCTCTACCCTCTGTCACCTCTCCATCCCCTGCTCACATCCTGTCTCTTTGTATCTGGGCTGCTTGGCTGCTGATTCATAATTTGTTTTTTGCTTTTTGCGTTGGCTTCGCTTTTGGTTTTCGACCAATGCCACTCACAGCTGACAGCTTACAGCCCCCCCCCCCACACACACACACACACACACACACACACACACACACAGACACATTCACTCACACACACAGAGGTACAACTGCTGACAATTTACATATCAAATGCAACGACTGCTCGTCAATTTGATGCAGTTACAGCTCCGACTCTCAATCAATTTCCCTTCGCCAGTTAGAAGCAGAATTTACTCAGAATTCAACTCAGCCTTCTCAAGTTTCTTAGCTAGACTTTCTCTTCTTTAAGAAACTGCTCAATTTGCAGCTCATCCAATAAATTAAATATTTAAAAAGGGGATTCAATTGACAATATTAATTATATTTGCAAGCAAAGAATGGGTTCAAAATTCAAGGAATAAACTGATGGTGTGAAAACTCTTTCACTTTAAGTTATTTGTATTGAAAACAAGAAATGTAATTTAAGTTGAACGTTCAAAAATAATTGGCAACATTAAAAAGAGATTATAAAAACAGATATTTCTATTGCCAGTGTTGTATAAAAGCTGATGAAAAACATAATTTTCCTATTGCTATTAAACAGACAAAAAAATAAACTTATATTACGAGTATTTTAAAAATAATTAAAAAAAAAAAAAGAAGAACAAATTAAACTGATCAAAAGCGAGCATAACAGAAAAATTGAGAGCAGATGAAAATAGACAAAAATAAAACTACTTTCTATTGTGATCATAAAAATGCTGAAAAAAATATTCATATATTATTAGCAGAGAAAAAAAAGAAAGAAGCAAAGATACTTTGGAAGAGAGCATTTAAAATCTGTTAACGAAAAATATAGTATTATTTCTATGGCATATAAAAACTTATTAAAAAGGGTGTTTTCTATTGGAAGCATTTTAAACTGATAAAAAACAGAATATATAGTGATGAACTGATAAAAAAAAGAGTGTTTTCTATTGGAAGCATATTCAACTGATAAATATAAAGATAAATAGATGACTATATAGAGAGCATAAAGTATATAGTATATAGAACTGTTTTCTATTGAAAGCATATTAAACTGATCCATCCAAGTTATCGACTAGTAAACTTTAAATAACAATTGCAACTCAAATATGCAGCAAGGCCTCCGAGGCTGACTTTCAAGTGTTGCCAGCGTTGCATTTTGATGCGATTCGCATAAGGAGAAGATATAAAACAGAGCTGAAGACAATCTGTGTGTGTGTGCAGGACATTGACAGTTCATTTAAAGTGACAATGGAGGACACACGTGGACTGTCACTTGCAGGCGTCTCAGCGATTTTCTCTGTGGCCAAAGATGCTCAACTTTTGGCCCAAACAGCAATCATTTATCACGGCCATCAGTCAATGACGTCAGCAGCGGTGGCCAACACACACACACACACTCACTTACTCACACACACGTAGTTACACTAAGTGCCCCTAAAAGTAGGCAACATAAATTTTTGATTTTTCGCATTTTTGTTTTTTGACCAAAATGCGGATGCAGTTTACTGTTTTTTTGTTTTTTGTTTTGTGCTATCGTTAATCGATGATTCTGCATGTCATGCTAAACTGTACATACAAACAAATATATATCTACAATATATACATATATAGTATATATGAAAGTTGATCACAGTTTTACATTTTCGCATTTAACGGAAAATAGGCCACACTTTTAGGTGTTAATTTTATGACTCGTTTTTCGGTTTTCTCTCTTTTTATTTTGTTTTTGTTCTCTCGTTGTTTTTGTTGTTCGCCATCTGATTTGCATAATTATTGTAAATAATTCGCGACGGCAATGCAAATTTTGACGCTCAACCTATTTTGTGTTTTCTTTTTTTTTATTGCATTTCCGATTGCTGCATTACATTTTTTGTCGTTTTCTCTCTCTCTCTTTCACACTCTGTCTGTTTCTGTCTCTCTCTCTCGCTTACTATTTCTGTCTGTATCTGTCTCATTCACGGCTGTTTTTCGTTGATTGAAATGGGTGTGAATTTCACAAGCCATTGCGAATGTTCGCACAAAAATGCAGAAAATCTCCATATATCAATTTCTTTTTGCATTGGTTTTTAAAAAAGCTATGGACATGAACGATATTGCAAAGTTGTGCATACATATATATGAATATTCCCTCGATTTGGACGAATCAAAAACAGTTCATACTCGAACACTTTCGATGCTAATTTCTAGCATTATTTACGTATACGTAACAATGTTTTTCTGAGAACGCTTCTCACAAATTGTTTTTGCAGGGTATCTAGGGTGTCGGTCATCTATTTTTGTTGTTGCTTATTTTGACGTACGTTTTATTTTTTGTCGCGAGTTTTTCGTACGCAGTTTTGCATTAAATGCAATTTTTTGTAGCAGCACACACGCACACACACACACACCTCTCACACACATACTCACACACACACACACACACGCACACACCTGTAAGTCCCGTGTACAGTCACATGCAACAGCTGTAGCAACAACTCGCCATTCAACACAAAGGGCAGGCGAGTTCTCTCTCTCTCTCTATTATTTTCTCAGCTCATTTTTTGTTATGATGTGCAGACAACAGACCAACAACAACAACAACAACCAAACAACAACAACCACAACAACAACAAAAACAACAGCTAACAGAAACAACAATATTACAAATATATTTACCAACAAAATATTTTACATATTTATATGTGCATATGAAAAACTCTTTTTCCAGTTCTCTACAACATTTTTCCTTTATACTTTTCATACTTTCTTTTTCTGTTCGTATTATATATTTTTTTTTTTACTTTTTTTGGTTGTAGCTAAAAATGAAAACACCAATCAAAAATTGTACAAAATTACCTGAGTTCGTAAAACAATTTAAATTGATAAATTGGCAGCCGAGTGAAAACAAACTTAAGAAAATCACTTCAAAATAAAACAAAACAAAAAATACTCAAATTTCCCATTTAACTTTATTAATATTTTTCGTATTGAGTTTCCAAAATGTCTTAACAAATTCAATTTTGGTTTTCACATATTTTTGTGTTTTCTGTTTTTTACATTTTCATTTTCTTCATTTCAAATGAAAATACATAAAAAAAGAAAAAAAATACAAAAATGAAAAATACCTAAACAAAACAAAAATCATACCGCGAACAAATTTTTTGTTTACAGGGGACTACCTGAAGTGTACAGAGTTCGAGTCCGTGTTAACTCGTAAGATAAAATGATTTATTTTCCCCCCTCTTAAATACTCTACCCTTTCTCCCGCCACACCACACGCCAAACAAACAAACAAAAAAAAAATGAAAACAAAACAAAACTATTTAAAAATATCTTTAAAATCTACCAACCAACAAAATACCAAAACAAAATACTAAAAGTAAAATGTTGCTTAACAGAATACTACAACAACAGCTACACACACACACACACAATGATAAAATACACACGTAAACGAACCTTAGTCGTCTACTAGCTCTCTCTCGCTCTCTCTCTTTTACTCTAGCGCTCTATCTCTCTATCTCTGTCTAACCCGTTAGCTAGCGCTCGCGCGTTAATCCCCAAAGCGATGTCTGCTATCATCGCTAGCACTAAACTTTTGCTCAGCTCTAGCGCTGGCCGCTCTCTTTACATCCCTCACGACACCCCACCTCTCTCTCTCTCTCTATCTTTGTCTTACAGTAACTGTATCTATCTCTCTCTTAGCCGCTCCCAAGAATTATAAATGTTAATATGTAAACTTAACTCCAAGTTAACAAATTGAAACAATATTTCTCTACTATCTCTAACCTTCTTATTTTACGCTCTCTCTTTCTTCGTACACTTTATATAAGTAATATTTGCAGATATATGAAATATACTAAAAATACTTAAATACCTTCTTAATACTTTTGATACTACATTTATATAAATATCCGTAAACTTGATAAACTAGCCCTTAACTAGAACTACAACAACTACAACTACAATATCAACAACAACAACTTCAACTTTAACTTTAACTGCAGCTACAACAGCTCAATTAACAGTTGCCCAACACTGAACACTCCTCAACCATTGGCTCTTCACATATTTTGCAACACTGGAAAGTAAACACAACCTCTACCCAGTCAAGTTGATGGTAATGTGATCGCAGCAGCTCTTCGAAGAAGTGAAAAATAAAATAAACACAAGAGTAGAGAAAAACATTTGGCTAGTATTAACAGAGAAGAATAGTGAAGACTATAGAACCGATGAGTGCAGAAAAGAAATAAAGGAATAAAGAAGTTCAGGCAGATCCAATAGAGAAGTTAAGCAAAGAATAAATTGCGGGCAAGTAAACAAACAATGTTCAAAATAATTTGAAAGCAAAGAATTAAAGCTATTAAGAAATAATTAAGAAAATCGTGCATAATAGCGAAAGGAAAATAAAATGGAATTAAAAATATAAATGCAAGTAAAAGCTACAATCAATCCAGAAGTGAAAAAGTTGAGGAAAAGTAGCTTTTGTCCTATTTTTAATTTTTTTCTGAATATTATAATTATTTCTTTTCAATATTTAAATTATATTATTACCTAAAAATTAAAAATATTATACACTTCTAATTATTATTTTATGGTGCTTTGCTCCCCTTATAATAACACATTATTTTAAAAACGTATGATACTTATTTTATATAGATGTTTAGTTTAGCTTTTGTACTGAAAGATATTCACATTTTATTTCAACATTATTTAAAAAATAAACAAATAACAAATTTGGGAAGGTATTTGATAAAAAAAATTATATAAATTCTTGAAACTAGCTAACTAAAAAGTACTACTCAAGGTTTATCTTGTCACTCGTCGTCGTAGCTTCTCTGACAGCTTCTTCTGCTGCTGCTGCGGTCCTTGCCACAATACCCAAAACACACACACTTACACACACTTGCACACCTGCTGAGAAACTAGTTCTATTCGTAATGTTGTTTTTATTTTCGGTTTCCATTTGTTTATTTGTTCTGTTGTATTTTAGCTGATGTGTTGTGTGTCGTCCTGTTGTGTGACCGTAGAGCGTCTCTTTTGCCCCGTACTCGTAAATGTTTTTAGCAACAGTTTTTCTCCCCAACTCTCCACACACCAACACACACACACAGACACACACACAGACACACACACACAACCACACACACATGCACACACACCTATACACAAAAGTGTTTTCAACTCTCTTGTTTCTATTTTTGTTGTGCTTATTTGCGTTTTCATAGTTTTCAAATGTCTTTTTCTAGACGTTGATGTACGTGAGTGTTTTCCTCTGTATGTGTGTGCGTGTGTGTGTGTATGTGTGCGTATCTTTAGGTGTGTGCGTGTGTTGCTCTTGTTGTTTCATTTTCCACAACATTTCGTTTTTTGTTTTTTTTTTTGTTTCGTTTTGATGCTTGTGTTTTTCGAAACTGACCCCAAAGAAGCGAAGGCATAAAACTCAACAACAAGCAGACCAATTAGCCGCAACTCACACACACACACACACACACAGGCACACACACACACACGCACACCAACACACACATGCAGTTATATACATTCGTATGTAGTTTTTGTTATATGCATTATAGCGTGCAAAAAAAGTAAACTAAGCTCAAGCAGTTCCCTGGCAAGCAAATTTTGGTTGTGTTTGATTCTACACACGCACACAAACACATACACGCACACTCACACACACTCGCACACACACACACACACACCCTCTGTGCGTGTGTGTGTGTGTGTACTTTTGTAAGCTCAACTCTTTTTACAGGAAAAACCATCAGTTTCTATTGCAAAGGTATTTAAAGCTGCCCATTCCGTTGAACCAATCTCAGCTCCAAACTTCACAACTTCTCCCCTCATCTGAACACCGCAATTTCCCTCTCCTCCTCATGCTCCTCTCCATGTTTCAACAGCGTTTTTAGCCTCCCCCCCAAATTCAGAGTCGCCCAAAAATTGGGCTGGCAACAACAATAATCAAAATTAAACTCGCATTACATACATTACACATACACTTACACACACACACACACACACACACTCAAACTCGCAGCTTCATAAAAAGATTTGCATACTTTGAAGCGCTCGCGAATTGTTGCAAGAGTTTTTTTTAATTTTACTTTACTTTTTTTTTGTGTTACGTTTATTTTTTTTGCGTTTTTTTGTGGGAATTTCGCTGGTGCGCGCACGTGCATATTAAACACATTTTATTGTCACACACACACACAGATACACTCTCACACACATACATACATTTACGTTGACATTTTTGCGGTGCGTCTTTGGCGTCCATTTTGCGGGTTGCGCTGTTTAATTTAAATTGCTTTGCTGCTGCTTCTTCTTCGTCGCTTTATTCTTGAATTTTTTGGTTGTGTTTTTTGTTTCGCTTTTTTTTGTTGTTGTCGTTGTTCTTGTTTGTTCTGCTTAATTTGGAAAAAGTGTTACGGCTTCATTTTGTGGCTTAATTTTCTTTTGAGTGCGCACACACCTTTTTATGTGTCACGTTTTTTCTCGCTGGCTTAGTCGCCATTTTGTCTACGTTCACGCTCTTCTCTCTCTCTCGCTATCTCTCTCTTGCTCGCACTCGCTTTGATTGTGTGTGCCTTAATTGTGCCTGGAGCTGCCCCAGCTCTCTCTCTCTCTCTCTCTCTCTAACTCACTCTCTGATCTTGCTTCAGCTTTAACTCTCTCTCTTCTCTCAATTATGCTTTCGCTGTCTGGCTTCTGCTCAAAGCTTGGTTCAGCACTCGCCTAAGCACTGCAGCTCAAAGTTGGGTTCAACACTCGGCTAAGCATTACAGCTTCAAGCTTAGCTTTAATTTATATGACTTAAAAATGCTTTGCTTTAAAGCTTGGCTTTATATCATTTAATGCTCGAAGCTTTGCTTTAAAGCTTTGCCAAAATGCTGCGTATTTCCAGCTCAAGTTCAAAGCTTGTCTTTAAAGCTCCGATCTCGCTTTAAAGCGCTGCGGTCTTTCGCTTTCTTTCTCTGTCGCTCTGCCGCTCACTTGCTCACTCACACTCGCTACTCACGCTCTCTCTCTCTCTCTCTCGCTCTCTTTGTTGCTCACAATCGTTCACGCTACTCGCTCTCTCTCTCTTTCTTTCACTATTTCCTTCACTCTGGTATTGGTTATGTAAGATTGGCGGAAATTTGTCTCACATTAGTTGATCGATGGGCTGTCTTTATCACATATTCACTCGTTCTATCTCTGTCTAATTAGCTCAACTCGAACTCGAAATTCAGCGCACCAAATTTATTCATTACAAATCAAGAAATTCCAAATTATTACTCACTATCTCTCTCTCTCACTTATCTATCTATCTCTCTCTCTCAAAATTGTCCATGTATGTAAATGTTACAATATTCGTACGCATAATGGCATTTACTCTACGTATAAATATTATATGATATATTACATTATGAATATGGTTAATTAAAACAACAAAACAAAAATCTCTTTTTGTGCTCTCTTTCTCTCTCTCTCTTCTCTCTCACTCTCTACTCTATCTATCTCTCTCTCTCTATGTATTTATTTGACTTCAACTTGTATGAACAATATGAATCTCGTTCTTTTTGAAACTAAATCTTTCTGTCTGTCTGTCTGAATGGATGGATGGTAAATTGATTTAAATCGAACGCATCCCAAAAAAAACGAAAAAAAATTCTCTTCTCGATTTTTTGCCTCGATATATGTATACATATATATATATATATATTGCGCCGCAGCCTCTCGCAATATTATGAATTCTCCAAGGATCAAGACTACATCTGCTCAACGCCCGAGGATTCGGGAATGCATCTGTGCGGCAATTTTCCACCTTATCGCATCGGCTCACTCATTTGCAATGGTAAGTGACCAACAAACACCCAACAAACAAACAAACAATTTCCTCCCCCACCCCTCTCAAATCTCTCCTTCCCCGCAAGCCAAAAAACTTTGGCTCACTTCTCAAAGCAAAATGAAGTGCAAACGGCGCGTGTTAATCAAATTTTGATGGCACTTTTAATTGCTTTCGCGCGCGCTCCGCTTGACTTTACAACTTATTAAGCGACAATCTCCTCACTCCTCACTTTACACACCCTCCCTCCCTCTCTAAGCTGCCACAACTTTCTCCATTTTATACAGTCGAACTTGCCCAACTCGCAACATTACGATATGAAGAGGTGATAACTATGCCAAATAGAGTGGTTAAAAAAAGCTGTTTCAGACACAAACTTATCGAGATGGAATTTATAAAAACAAATTGGGGATAGATAATTGGCTATTAACCACAAAAAGTTAATAAATTAATTCAGTAAGAAAGTCCGAATATAATAAATACAAAAAGATAAATATTTTATATATCCATATTTTCTAATTAACTTGTTATTATATATCGGACTTGCATAAATTATTGGACTCAAAATTATGTAATAAAATCAAGTCAGCTTTATAGATCAATTATATCAATAAAGTCGAAGTCTAAATAACTTTATAAGTCAATCAATCCAATCAAAGTGAAGTGAAGTCAGGTTTATTGTTAATCATTTTTATAAAAATTGAATTATCGATAATTTACCGAAGTCTTGATTAATACTTGCAACTATAAAGCCAGCATTGATAGTTCCATTAGGAATACTCTATAATACATACTAGCAAACTCAACAATTTGAAAGTAAATAAATATAAATAAAAAATAATAAATAAATAAATAACGATATATTAAAATTATATCGATTGATTGTTTATCATCAAATGATTTAATGGTGCATATCGACAGCATAATGTCAAGAAACTTATCCACAGCAAAACTTTGATCAACTGTCAAATCAAATTATTTGTTCCTACTATTTACCAACATAAACTTGGAATATGGAGTTTTAACTTGAATCCCGTGTCTGTCTTTCACAGAGGAAGCCAAGCTGCTGGACCTGAACGAGCCGACAAACACGTCGTGCGTGAACTGGAATCAGTATTACACGACGTGCCGGCAAAAGGGCGAGAATCCGTTTCAGGGCACAATATCGTTCGACAACATCGGGATGGCCTGGGTGGCCATATTTCTGGTGAGTACGAGAAGCGCGTCGACCGTTTACCAATTAGCTGACAACTTTCGTTCAACAAATTGACACCGACCCCCGACCCCACCGACAACCTCTCGCCGACAAAACAAACTGTCCTCGTCCGCGTCCGCGTCCTTTTCGTCCTGTTTGCAGTCGTGCCGCATTGACAGTGACAAAGTTGCATGTTAATTTGCTGCTCAGCTGCTGTCAAATGCGGTTGGCATCTGGTGGCACTTTTGGCATCGCTTTACATTAAAACAACAACGGCGACAAACAGCTGCCAATTTGCATAGGGCATCCACAGACATCTCATGGCTATAAATGCCCCAGTTTCCCTCTCCTCGCCGTGGATAGATAACATAGATAGATAGATAGATCGGCGATTAGTCGGTGACATGTCTCGCCTACAGCTTAACAGCATTATTGATTGATTTAATCACTTTGCAGAATTAAGAAATTATCATGGACATTTTAGCCACTTAATTGCATTATTTTCTCTCGCTCTCATCCATCACAAGAGACGGAGGTGAAAACAGAAACGGAGACAGTGGGGAAAATATTACAAATGGCTGCGTATTAAGGGACCATAAATATTAGATGCTGTTGCCACAATATCAGCTTAAAGAAGAATAGATACATATCATCAATAATCAATGTGCAAAATTGAAGCTTGAAGAAAAAAGAATTTATAAAATTCATACAAATAATTATTGATAGTTGATATTTGATAAATCAATAAATTTCAGCAGTTTAAAAAATTAGTTTTACTTTGTGATATGAAATAATATCGATATATTATTTATTTATTTCCACAGAGAAAACATTAAATAAATAATGATTTCATGTAATTCTGATTCATAAGTAATCATTATTTATGACAGACATTGTTTTAAGATATATGTTAACAGGAATGTTCAACAAAAGTTTTACGAAACAAAAGTCGATTAAAACACAGTAAACATATAAACTCAGCAGTTGCAGATAATCTAATAACAAATTTATTTAGTTACTTTTTTATTGAGCACTCAGCTGCAACTATCGATCCAAGTGCATGTTAAATTAGATAAAAAGTTGCTCATCAAATAATTGATGCAAGAAAGTGCAATTATTTTGAAACAAAATACGAAATACAAGCAATAAATTAACGAAGGCCATTTGAGATAACAGATAGCTAGCCACAGATGTAGTTGCAGTTGAGATACAAAGATACAAAGTTGCAGATACTCGAGCGGTAGTAGAAAAGGCAACGCATGGAATGCATATTTAGAAATGTATTTATCATGCAATGCAGCTGCAATTTATGCTTTTGCGTGAGTGTGTGTGTCTTAATTACAGATGCAGCAAATGTCGATTTAAATACATATGCCACAAAATATCTCCCTCCCTTTCGGTATTCTGTGGTCTCCTTTGATTTCTGATTTTGATATAAGCATTTATGTTTGGCTTTTGGCTTTGCCTTTAAGTGGGAGGGCAGGTCAACAAAAGGCTGTGCAATTAAACACAAATCAAATACGCATTAAACCAGCTGCGACTGGACAAAGCGAAATATTACGCATACGTGACGTGGTACAAACAAACATTCTTTTCATTCAACGCATATTTGCCGACCTTTGTGCCTGATTCGCTGCTAATTACGCTAAAAATGATTCTGATTGCTTTTCTTCTCTTTTCCCTTTTTTTTTTTTATGCAGGTCATCTCGTTGGAGGGCTGGACGGACATTATGTATTACGTGCAGGACGCGCACAGCTTCTGGGATTGGATCTACTTTGTGCTGCTAATTGTGGTGAGTGCGGAAATAGAAGCTACACAACGTCACTTATCGTTCAGACAACTCGACTCGATTGCGAATTCACTTTGAGCTCCGTCAATGAGAGTTTGAATTCATTTAAAAGACTTTTCTTTGCCCCAGAAAAGTTTTTGTTTTTAATGCATTTGGCATTGACATTAATCAAAAATAATAACACAGAAAGTTTAATTAATTGCTAGCTATTTAAATTATTTCTAGAAATAGCAATTCAAAAATTACGATTTTTTACGTTCTTTGAACTTCAATTTGCTTTTGCAGAATAAGCTAAACTAATTTTTTATTTAGTTTAAGTGAATCGACATTAAAAACAAACTAAAATGAAGCAATCGATTCGGAATGAGCATAATCAAATTATTACTAAATTATTTTGCAAATTTATTCAAATGTGGTTTGTTAAATATCATTTGTTTTGTATTTGTATTGTTTGTTTGTAAATAACAGCATAATGTCGATAATTGCACCTATGCATATTCAGTTGCCCAATTAAGATAATTGCATAAATTAAATCAAAAACAAGCCCAACAATTTGTTTTTATTTCTAATTTAATTGCGGCTATTTTTGTGTTTAGAAGATGCGTCTGCAATTATCGACATTTACAGTATTTTCCAATTGATAATTGATACGAACATTACGCATAACAACCATTAATTAGCTCTCAAAGAAGGCAACATAGAAAAGCTTCTTGTATTTGTATCATTAGCTCTAGCTTCAATTTTGAAATATATTCTTCCGAGCTATTTTGTATGTAAGAGGGTTACGTATTTAATTGCATATTTTTATTTATATGCACAAGCATCGAATTCTAGTTTATTACATAAAATTACTAAAATTAACTTTAATTGAATTGCTTTGTTTAAAATATTTGGTTCATAAACAATTTTTGTTTAAACATGACAATATTACGTATACGTATTGAAAACAAAGTATTCTAAAATATGAGAATTAAATATTAAATTTAAGTGTTTTTTTTTTAATAAGTAAATAAAATATTTTATATACCAAATTTACATTAGCGTAAATTAAATATTCTATTTATATTCACCCATATTGCAAACAAAAAATTAAATTGAATATTTAATAAAAGGTATTCTAAATTAAGTAAATTTTTACTTTGTATATAGAAGAAATACTTGAATTAAATTTTATTAAAATGTATTTTTCTGTATAAAATTATTAAGCTAATTCAATGCCGCGTATGCGCGATATTTACAATTGCCCAAGGCCATATTACGTATACGTCAAAAGCAGCTCAAGATACACATCAATAGAGATTGTATCTGTATGCAATCGAAACTTATTGCGGTGCTTTGTTAAAGTGTATTTAAGGTGCAGCTGAGCTGCAGTTTAGACAGACGCAGAGCACTTTGCATTGTTTGTTTTATTTAGTTTGGGGCGACGCAAGTCGAGAGAGAGAGGGAGAAATAGAGAGAGAGAGAGAGAGATGGGCAGCTGCAATTTGCCAATGTAAATAAGTAAATTACTTTTCCAACTGTAATCGCACACAACTGACTCGCCAGCGTTCCGACGTTGCATGCCACAAAAGTTTGTCTATCGAAAAAGTGGCGTGTTGACTGTCTGCGCTTGGGCGGCAGTCACAGTTTGCTGCACTGACCATGCAACATGTTGCAACAATCTCAAGCAGTCTGCAGCAGCAGCAGCAAAAGTGCTTCAACAGCACTCAGCATTCAGCTCTCTCCGTCGACTGTGTCTTGGGAGCGCCAAAGGTGTCCTTGGTCTAATTAAAAGGCTAAGCCAAAAAGAGAGAGAGACAGAAAGAGAGTGAGAGCGAGAGAGAGACAGTTTATGGTAGTTGCCCATGTGTCTACAATTTCATTATTTATGTTTGAAGTTTTCGGCTCACATGTCTGCCTCTCTCTCTCTCTCTCTCTCTCTCTCTTTCGTACTGTCTCTGTCTCGCTTTTGTTTTTGGCTGCTGCTCATTTGATGTGCAAAATGATTTTGGCTATTGCCGGGCAACTAAAGAGCAAAACTTTTGATATGCAAATAGCTTTGCAGTCTGTGGCAAGCAAATATCAGTTCCTCCTCTCCTCCATCCCCATCGCTATTGCTATTTGCTGTATTGAAAGTTAGCTAAGGAAATTGCATATTTATGTTTTTAGCAGCAGAAACATTTTTCACATTCGTTGTTGTTGTTGCTGTTGTTGTTGCTGTATGTTTTGTTGAAATATGTTTTCAATTTAAAGTTGGCAAATTTGTTTTGCCAGAAAGCTATTAAAATGCAACAGCAACTAATGGATGCCAGTCAAACACACACAAAAGCAGCAGAGTGAGAGCGAGAGCGAGAGGGGGATAAAGAACGATTGCAAATTGGCAGCTCAGCTAATTTGCAGCAAAAGGCATTCGATGCCAATGCAACGAGCGACAACAAATCGAAAAGTTTTGCAGTCGAGCTAATTCAAGATTGCCGCCTGTTGCCTGCAACACAGTCATGCCTCCTGCCTCAGCGCAACTTGGCGAAAAAGTTTCCTCAACTTGCATACCTTGTACTTAAGGGGCGTGGCCAAAGGGGTATGACTATTTACAGGCCTTTGTGTACAAAATAGTTAAAGAAATAATCATAAAGTCAAGTATTTCTGTTTTGTAGTATTAACATTAAAATATGGGAGTTGTTTGGTATTATTTTTTAAAATAAAAATTGTATTAAAAAGAGCTTGGAATTCTTAAATATCTAATTCGGTTGAATTAAAAAAAGTTGTGAGTTTTGGGTTCAATCAGCAGATTTTTAAGTCTTTATGATTTTTAGTTCTTTGAGCATAAATTCAATGTTCATAAAATGAAAGCTTTAGTATAGAATTAATGCAAGAAAATTTATAGCTGCCTAAGCAATATAAAATATATCACAAATATTTTAATTTACATTTTGTGCTTAATCATATTCATGTCATAAAAATAAAATAGTAACCAGCAATGATTTTTGGGTTCAATAAGAAAATTTTTAACTCTTCTATGCAAATACTGATTTATAGTTATTTAAGCATACATTTAGTATCCGCGAAATGTAAGATTTTCATTCAAATAGAAAATTGAATTGCTAGTTAACAGTTTAGAATTAATTCAAGAAATATTAAATATATCATAAATATTTTAAATTTGCATTTTGTGCAAATTCATATCATAAAAACTGTAGCATAAATAAAATGAAACAGTCTCAAATCAATTTATAACATTTTAAATGCAGTCTTTAAGCTACTGTCATGCAGTTAAAATATAGTCTCAAGACGTATTTCACTAAATTATTATTTTCATCTTTAATATTGCATATTTGGAAATATGTATTTTTTTATAGCTTACTGTGTCTATAGAAAAATAAAAATTTTTAATTATGCAATATTAAAGACAAATATAACTAAGTACTTTATTTCATTCTAAAACTAAAAATAAGGAAACGGAAAAATATATATTTTTAATTATGCAACATTAAAGGCAAATATAGCTAAGTAATTTCTTTCATTGTAAAACTAAAAAAGGAAAAGATGATGCCTTTGGGTAACTCAAACTTTTCCAGCCCATAAGTATCTGGCAGTCGATTCACACCACGTTTTGCTCAACATTGATTAAATATAAGAGAGCGAAAGAAATGTCGCTGGAAAGTATGCAATAGTTTTTGTACTCAATTTGTTTCGTTCTCGTTTGTTTCTCTGTGCACAGATTGGCTCATTCTTCATGATCAACCTGTGTCTGGTCGTCATTGCCACCCAGTTCTCGGAGACGAAGAAGCGCGAGATGGAACGGATGCGCCAGGAGCGGGCGAGATACACGTCGACGTCGACGCTGGCGAGCAGCACGAACAACTCGGAGCCGGCAACTTGCTACGCGGAGATTGTTAAATACATCGCCCATCTGTGGCGACGCTTCAAGAGACGAATGTTAAAGAAGTACAGATTATATAAGTATGCTGCTTGTCCTTTTGATTTCATTCAATTACGTTTTATGTTTACTCGTTTACTCGTTTACTCTCGCTCTCTCCGTCCTCCGTTTAACATGATAAAAAAAATTTAAAATTAAGCACTTGACTTGAGTTGAAAGTGCCTCAAACCTGAAACGTTATACAATTGCTTTCACGACATTAAAATTCAAGGAGTAATCCACGCACTAATCCCTTCCCTTAAATCATCAAATCTGTTGATTCTTCTGCTCTAATCGATGCCGACTTCATTAGCAAAAACTGCTTCTCATCTCCCACTATCTGAGAGAAAGTTCTTGACTTACGTGCTTACACTTAATTCACACTCTCAGAGCTTGAGTCTCACTTGCTCTTCCATGTTGATTACTTAAGAACTTCTGCACCTTGATGGCAAACAATTTCGCCTTCTCTTTTTGCATTTATTATGCGACCTGACGCATTTGAAGCTTCAAACTACAGACACCAAAGTGTTTATTCCACAGCAAAAAAAAAAAAATGAATCCTTTGAAGTCATTTGAAGGGCTTCGGCTTCACTTTAGCAAACTTAACCCTTTAATCTATGCGAAATCTGCTGGCAAACTAAAAATAAAACCTTGATTAAAGTTATTCAGCAGGCCTAACAATGAATTCAATTATTTGAATATCGAAAAGGTTACTTGTCAAATCTGTCAGAATTTTTAAAAACAATTTAAAATTATAAAGAATTAATTTAATAGCTATTTGACTATGGAAAATGTTGGCAAATTTGTCAGATTTATTTCCATAATATAAGGCATTAATTATTCAGCTATTTAAATATAGGAAAATTTGTCCTAAAGTCTCTTTGAAAACCCAACAATGCATTAATTATTTGTCTACTTTAGTGTCCAAAAAGTTTGTCATATTTTGAACAATTTTCAGCAGACTTAAACAGCGAATTAAAGTTACAAGAATACTTGTGGTTTAGTCAAGTGTATTCCACAAAAGAGTTTACTAAATATTCAAAAAACTCTGCAAGTTTTAGCTCAAGTTTCTTGCATCTCAACAAGTACATATTTGTTGTCGCAAACTTTTATGCATTTATCCCAAAGGTGTCGAGTGCGTATTTCATATGCAAAAGCTAAACTTTAATCAATAGCTTAAGTGCTTTGCAGATTATGTGCCACAAATAATCTTAGTTCTAATACTGCCCAGTCGAATTGTTTGTGAATATTCCGCCCATTTAATTGGCAACTGAATCCGGCTTATTCGCCATTGAACAACACATTTGTGTGTGTGCCACATTTTGTGGCATTTTCATGACCTGCCCCACTTTGTGTTGTCTGCTGGCCCTTTTTTTATTCTCTATTTGATTTATTAAAAATGCATTTAACATGCGTTCGCTTCTCACGTTTCGCGTTCGTGTTTTCTTCTTTTTTTTTTCTTTTCTTCGTTTTTTTTTTGTTTTATTTCAATTTTCTTGAATTGTTGTTCGATTTCGATTTGGTTTTTTCGGTTTCGTTTCGTTTACAGTTGTCAACTTTTGGGTTTGCATTTTTTATGGCTTTTGCTTTTCAATTATTTGCACTTGCATTTGGTATACAAGAATACAAGAACAATGCTCGTACAATAGAATACTGCATTTATAAATAGTTTAGTGCTAGTTGGCTGTGAATATGAATATATATACACCATATAGAGTCACTAGTTATAGGCAGAGTTCGGCTTTAGTTGGGAGATCAGAGTGATATAGTTTTAGGTAGCAGAGAAGTCATTGGAACTTTAGCTAAATGTAATTGCAATGAGCATGAAAACAGTTTAGACGCAACTGGTCATTCAAATATTTCTAGCTAATGGCATTTCAATATTCAATTTAATCAGAATAATGATTTAGGAAAATCAAATAATAACATACGATTTAAAATAAATCTGTATTAATGTTCGATAAAATCAATATAAATCTGTCTTAATATTCGATGAATTCAAAACTTATCAATAATCATGTAGGACTACGTCACAATAAATCAATACTCATACTTAAATATTTAAAAAAAAAACCATACTGAAATTCCATTAAATCAAAATAAATACATTTTAATATATGTTGAAGTCCAAAAAGGTAAAAATGAATATTCGATAAATTCGCAATAAATCAATATGAAATTCTACAAATAAACTGACTGAAGCTTTTAGCTAAGCAACATTTGCAAAGCGATTTACAAAGTTATAGCTACATATATTCGCTTTATTTTCCATAATCAGACAAAAGAAAGCAAAAGCTTGATGAATGCATATAAATATTAATGAATATTAATGGAATTCACAAAGAAAGAGTTTACGATGCAGATTTTACTTAACAAAAATCGGAGGGAAATTAAAAAGAACAAAAATATTTTTTTTAAAAATTGTATAGATGTTATTTTAGCAAACGAAAGCCAAGCTTAGTGAATGCACGTAAATATTAATGAAGCAGATTTTAAAAATATTTGCTAAAAATTTCAAAAACAATATAATGAGCAAATATATATAGAATTTGAACAACAATCAACTTTTAAACTTCTGCTGTCCAGCATCAAAGAGAAGCATATACTATATTTAAAAAATTTGCATAATTGAATTGAAGTAACTTAAAACAATGCGCTGTTGATATTTGAAATGCCAATGGAAGAAGAAGCCAGTGTGATTAGCTTGTTTGCATTTCCCTTGTTGTCCGTGGCAAGATGAGCCTTGTTGGCAAACAGAAATAGAAACAGAAACAGAAACAGAACTGAACTGAGAAATGCATAATTAATATTTGTATCGCTGGAAATGCTGGGAAATGTGTTAATTATTTTCATTTGTATTCGGTCTTGTTGCGAGCGACTCGTAAAGTTTCTCGTTTCGTTTGTTTCGTTGTTGTTGTTGTCTCGTTGTTTTTGCTTATTTGCGTTGTTCATTTGATTGAATTATGTAATTGTTGTCTAATTGTTAAGCACACACACACACACACAAGCACACGACCCGCATACACAAGTTAAACAAGAACTAATGACACCAGAGAGACACAGATCTAGTTTCCTTGCCACGCCCACCCCCTGCACGCATTATTCTCTCCCCCTCCCTCACACACACACACACACAGACACACAGTTAATACAATGTTTTATATACACAATATATATATATATATTTGTACCATTGTGTGTGTGTGTGTGTGTGCGTGTGCGTGTAATGTAATCCGACTGCAACAACAATCAGACGCTAATCATCAAACTCTCTGTCTCTCTCTCTCTCTCTGTCTGTGCCCCTCTTTTGTGCCCCTCCTCTAGATATCAGCGGCAACAGCGTCGCGAGGGTTTGTTGCCGAATGCAGATAATTTGACATTTTCGCCGTCGCGCATCAAATGCCATCATCCCAATTGTCCCAAGTACAGCAGTAATCGCAAGCCGTCCAGCATACAGGATCAGATGATTACCGTCATGGTGCCCCTCAATTCCAACAACAACAACAATAACAACAACAATCACCATCACAACAACAGCAATAGCAACAGCAACAACAACAGCAGCAACAACGGCAGCGCCAACAACAACAACAACAACAACAATGGAAATCACACAACAGTCGCCTTGGTGAACGGCATCAATGGCAGCACAGCCAGTGTGACCATGGCACACCATCCACATCCACATCATCATCATCATCATCATCAGGCAGCTGGCAGCTCGAGTTTGGCTGGTGGTCAACTGTCGTCGTCGGACAACACGGAGCAATCGTTGGGCGAGGGCAGCAACAATTCCGGCATCGCCCGTCGCAGCTCCTCGCTGAAGAAGCCCAGCGGCGGCGGCGGCGGCAGCGCCAACATGCAACTGAAGCCGGAAGTGGCGGGTTACGCTGGTGGCGAGCAGAAAACGATTCTGCTCAAGTTGCCGCAGCAGGTCATCGACTCGGAGCAATTGATTGTAAGTATTCGTTGAAGTGGAACCACAACCTGACAGATAACAGTTGACAATTCAGCAAACTGTCCAATACAATACGATTTGCCATTTACGATAAACGATTTTCGATATACAAATTACAATATACAAATATACGATATTTGTCTTACGTTATTCGATCCACGATAAACAAATTACAATATATTAATTACAATATACAAATTACAATATACAAATATACGATATTTGTCTTACGATATTCGATCTACGATATACAAATGACAATATATTATTTACAATATTAAATTCGAAATTCAGGATGTTCGGTTTATGATATTTAATTTACCATATTTGTTTTACGATATTCGATACTCGTAATATACAATTTGCCATTTACGATAAACGATTTACGATATACAAATTACAATATTCAATATACAATTTGATATTTGATATTCGATTTACAGTAATGACAATATATAAATTACATTATCAAATTACAATTCACAAATTACAATATCCAATTAGCAATTTACGATATTCGATCCACGATATACAAATGAAAATATATAAATTACAACATTTAATTTTCAATTCAGGATATTCGATTTATTGTATTTCATTTACGATATTTGTTTTACGATATTCGATACTCGCAATATGCAATTCGCCATTTGTGCTATACATACGACGTTTGATTTACGATATACAAATTACAAAATTCTATTCGCAATTCAAGATATTAAATTCGCGATATTTGTTTTACGATACTCGATACTCGCAACATAAAGTTAGGGATTTACGATATTCGATCTACGATACACAAATAAAGGTATATCATTTACAATACACAATTCTCAATTTACAAATTTCGATTTACGATATTTAGTTTACTATATTCGCGAGAAGCAATTATGTACTCGACAACTGTCCCAGTTAAAAGATTTACGAAGTATCAATTTCGATAAACAATACGCAATTCGCAATTTACTTAACACAAATTACAAAAATTAAGATATTCGATACAGCCAATTCTATACTCCAAAAATGTCCCAATTCAAAACTGTTTAGAGCTTAAGCGCACTCAACTCGGTTCACCATTTACGACATTCGCATTGCATAATTCATAACAACTTCGATTTACGACATTCGCAGAGCTATACAATATTCCAAAATTGTGTGCTAACGACATAAGTACGATACTCAAGATACATATATTGGGAACAAACAACAAGCCCAGATTCCACAGCATAATTCCTACTAATAACTATTTGCGATACTCAAAATACAATATTTATTTACATAACGCAAGATATACCAAAAATACCCAAAAATTTCTAAACACATTACTTTATTTACGATATTCGTTTTAGTTGCAAAATGCATCTGATAACATGAATAGAAACCCACAAAACAATCAACAAATATTTAATATTTATTTACGATATTCGCTTAACAACAAGCAATTCAATTTCATTATATATTCTATTTCAAATTCACCACGATAAACCCAACTATTTTATAATTTATTTTGGGATATTCAACAACATTTTGTCTTTCATTTAATTAATTTCAACCGATTTGAATTTAATCACAGACAAACAATTTGCAATAAAAATATGCAATGCAATCAATACAACCAAAAAACAGACAATAACGATAACAATTTGTTCGATATTAGCATGAGAACGAAACCATCTTATTCAATGTAATATCACTAATAATGATCTTTCATATTTGCCACAAACGTTGCACATCTTGTAGCTGCAGTTGGGAAATTTAGGCAAGGTATTGCAAAATATATCTCAAATCTCTTAATCCAAAGTTTATTTAAAGCGAATAAAGCATAAGAACCAAAACTTCTTCGGCTCATCGAAGTGGCCCAAGCAGAAATGTTATAGCATTAAATTATTTAAACCAACAATTTTGATGGAAAACAATTAAAAAACAAAAACCCTGAAATGGAATTTGATACATGACAAATAATTTACGTTTTGTCATGGCGTTTTATTGCATTCTCTGCGTGGGCATTAACAAATAATTTGCACATGTTGTACAAAATATGCAATAATTTATAATAACAATGCAACAACATCAACAAGTCGATTAACGACAATTGAGTCAATTCAAACCTAAACGAAAATCCAGCAAAATATAATATATTCTATATGTATTTGTGTGTAAACGTTCCCCACGTTTGGCTGTTGCCTGTATTCTATTGTTACAATCGCCCATTGTTGAAGTGCCAATTAAATATTTAAATATTTGTTTAATTTCATTTAATTCATACGCTACTATATTGATTAGAATATTTTAGCTGGGCGGAGCCATAGAATAAAAGAGAGAGTGAGGGGAGAATAAACCTAAATAAGCTATCAGAATAGTACATGAAATTTAAATTTCGATCAAAATAAGACGAACATTTATTTACTTTCTGCGACTTTTAGGTAACATTTTCACGAAAACTAGAAAAAAGTAAAAAATATGTTATTCAAAATTTAAAATGTATTTTGATAAAAAAAGAAAAATGTTTCCATAAATTTTGAAAGGAAAAAATTTTAAATCAAACAAAAAATTTAAATTAAAATAATAATAGGATCTAAATTTCCGAATTTTTTTTGCTCGACGCATAATTGAATTTAGATAAAAAACTGCATGAAATAAATTCAATATTATAGTAGAAATGAAAGAATTAAAGTAATTAGTGTGAGAAAATATGATGTAAATATATTTCCTGCCATTTAAATATAATTTTATGGGATAAATCGTGTTTAGGACACAAAAAATATTGTTTGGAAAAAAAACTGCATTCAATAATTTCAATATTATTGTAGAAGTAAAATAATTAAACTATTAAGGGAGAGCAAATATAATATGAATTTATTTCCCAGCATTCAAATATAATTTTAATAAGAGAATGGGACACTAAAGTATTGCTTGAGATTATAGTAAGACAGTTAATTTTATTTCTCCTGCTCGAAAGCTCCCCAAGCTTAGCCAACTGCAAGTCTAATTGGAACCATTTGAATCAAATATAACTCCATGTTCAATATTACTATTTAGTTTAATGCATTTTTCAAAGACAATTCGACGTTTGCCCCCCACTGTACATAGACCCCAGAGTTGATGCAGCAGCCCCTTTCAAAATTGCTATTGATTTGTGACACAACTAATGCCCGATATGTCTGCCTCCCATTAGAGTCATCCCTGCACCTCGGGCTTCCTCAGTCCACCGACATCGGCCAGTCGTCGGCCCTCGGTGATGTTCAATGAGTATGTGCTGTTGCATACGCCGCCGGCGTTGAGTGGCGAGCCAGCAACAGTTGCCACTGCGACGCCATCAACAATGACAACAGCAGCGGCTGCCACCACTTCAGCAGCAGCAGCAGCAGCGGCGGCGGCAGCGGCGTCGGCGGTGGCAACAACAAGTGGCAGCGGCAGCAACAGCAGCAACAACCTGGACAAGAGCAACAACATTCATTGCACCGAGAAGATGACGCAAGCCGGCGATGGCAGCATTTGGCAGGTAACTGAAACTCGACTCAACTCGACACAAACTGTGTCCCAAACAGACATCTAAAATAGTTTATTAAAATACAGACTCTTGAAAAGGGATTCGAATTTGTGGAATAAAATTCAAAAGCAAGAGTTCTGGTCTAACTATAAAATACAATTTTCAAATTATACAAAAATAGCTAAACATTTTAAAGCATTTGCAATAAAAATGTGTTAAAATTTGATCCCATACTAAGATTTTGAAAACAAAACGAAAATTTAATAATGGTTTATCTTGCATGTACATTTTGGAATTGAACATTTTTTTTAACAATTTTTTTTTATACTTAAACTGAAAAAAAATTAAAATTTTAAAATATTTGCATTCATATCAATCATGAGTTTAAAATTTCTCAATTTATTCATTTTACTTCAATATTTTAGACCATTATCATTATATTTACGTAAGCAAGCCAAATGAAATTAAATATAAATAATTTAGTTTGAAAATTCCAGTTTACATATTATTGTGTACATAACAAGACTTAAGTAATTTGAATGAATTTGTTTTTTTTTATTTTTATTTTCATTAAAAAGTTTAAAGAAAGAAAAAGTTCATACTATAACTTTTCAATTAACATTTGTAATATGCCTTTAGTGATTATGCTTAAAAGCACATAATTAAAAGCATAAATTGTGATTATTTTTTTTTTAAATCATAATCATTATAACATATTTGATCAACCAACTACGAATATAAAATAATGGTAGTTTATGATTTTATTTTTGTTGTGACCAAAAGCAATTCATAGAATTCAATTTATTTTTTTTAAAAATGATAATTAATGGAATGAAGTGAATTTGAAAATAGAATAGTTAGTGTAATTAAATGAACTGAAAAGTAATGATAGTGAATGACAATTACAATTACAATTCCGATTTGGACAGGTGAACCTGCCGCAGACCATCGGCACCATTGCCAACCCGTATGCGGACTGCTCCGAGCTGGGTATTCATGACGCGATGACTTGTCAAGAGCTCTTAGCATTCTCAGTGGCATTTTCAGCGGCCCTGCCGACGGGTCAGAGCACCCTCGAATCGTTTTACACGTCGCTCGCCCGCTGCGATCCGCACACCGTCGAGGCGCTGAAGCGTGCCACCGCCACCGGCGATGCCGAAGGCGGACTTGCCACAACAGCAGCAGCAGCAGCAGCAGCAGAGGCAACAACAACTGCAACTCCAGTCGCAGCGACAGCTGCAACGTCGTCGTCGCCAGCAACTGGAGCTGGGATGAGCCTGGAACTATCGGCTGTGTCGGCAGCGGTGCCGTTGCCGTTGGCGCTGCCCTTGCCACTGCCACGTGGCGAGGGGCGGCAGCAGCATCGCACGGGGCGGGGCAAGGACCCGTCGTCGCACCATCATCACAATATGAACAACAACAACAACAACAATAACAATAACAACAACAGCCACAGCCGCAACAACAACGGCCAGCGAGGCGGCTCTCGCGGCAGCCACGCCCCCACCGGCAACTACATGGAGGATTACGCCTGCTGCTACGATCTCTACCAGAACGCCCTCTCGCCCCTCGACGAGCGACGACGGCGTCCCCGATCGGCGGGACTGCGACTCCTGATCGCCGTCTATCGCTGCCTGATGCGCGTCTGCAGCTGGATCAGACGCTACATCAAGCGTCTGGTCGAGCACAAATACTTCCAGCAGGGCATTCTGCTGGCCATTCTGATCAACACGCTGTCGATGGGCATCGAGTACCACAACCAGCCGGAGGAGCTCACGGCCATCGTGGAGACGAGCAACGTCGTCTTCTCGGCCATCTTTGCCGTCGAAATGCTGCTCAAGGTGATCGCCGAGGGCCCCTTTCGCTACATTGCCAACGGCTTCAACGTCTTCGACGGCATCATTGTCATACTCAGGTGAGTCTCAAAGAATTAACACTTCACCTGGCATTGTTGTTGGCTACCCGAAGTATTTGAATTCACCAATTCAAACAACTTAAAAGTGGTTATAGGCATTTTTAGAAATTGCTACGGGAAGTTAGATCATGGAATCCCTCATTAAATTTGTAATGTAATATTTGTTATTTTAAAATGTTTTGTTTTTTATTACTACCTGAAGTATTTCAATTAACTAATTCAAACCATTTAAAAGTGGTTATAGACATTTTTAAAATTACTACGGGAAGTAAAATCATGGAATCCCTAATTAAAATTGTAATTTTATATTAATTATTATTTTAAATTTCTTGATGTGAATTCACTAATTAAAATTTGTATGGCAAGCTACCTAAAATGTTGCCATTAAATAAATATTTCGAAAATCTCTAACTTCGAAAATCATACATGTATTGATAGACTTCCAAGCAATATGCATTTTGTGAATTGCTTTGTTGCTCAAAGCTTTTTACTTATTCGTTTTTTTTTTTTTAGTTCTTGCTCTAACTTTATTAAATCACTTATTGAAATTCGTATGAAAACCCAAATGTTTTTTTTTTAATTCTAACTCTAACTATATTAAATAACTACAAAATTTGAAGAGCAATATGTATAGACTTATTGCAACTAGGAAGCAGAAAAGCAAAAATCATACCATTAAAAAAAGTAATAAGCTCAAAATATAAGAGCTCTATAAGATTTTTGCTAAGTAATAAAGTTAGAGAAGGAGTTTTAATGATTTTTTGTTTGCGTTTAAATGTTTTTTTCTTTGATTAACTAAAATGTTATCGAAGCAGTTGTCTCTCTCTTGTTATCGTTGAACCAACTCAACATAATTATCATCATCTGTGACTTTCTCTATTTTTTTTTCAATTTGCAGTGCCATTGAGATTTGCCAGCAGTTTAGGGGCAACGGCACCGGAGGCGGCGGCTCTGGATTGTCCGTGCTTCGCACCTTCCGCCTGCTGCGCATCCTAAAGCTCGTCCGGTTTATGCCCAATTTGAGGCGTCAATTATTTGTCATGCTGCGCACCATGGACAATGTCGCTGTCTTTTTCTCCCTGCTCGTGCTCTTTATCTTCATATTCAGGTGAGTTCCGTCGTTGCCACAGTCTCGAGCAATAATAACACACACACACACCCACACTCAGACACACACACACGCACACACTGACACCCAACACACACATACACTCACACACTTATGCATATGTCTGTCTATGACAACAACTAACAAATAGCAACAACAACAATAAACTAATGTATTACAACTGCAACTATTATTCTATATAATTGCCAAGAAACAATACAAAAAAGAGAAAAGAACAAAACTAACCTCAAAATCAAAGATGTCATCTGCAATAATAACAACAAAAAAAAAAGCAAGAGAAAACATTGACAACGCGCCATAAATTATTGCTGTCAAAATTGAGAGCAAAAAACAGTATACAAATAAAGCTACATATTAAATGTTTAGACAGGGAAATATTATAGGCAATAGATCTATTTTTCAGGGCAATTTAAGATACAAAATTCAGCATAGTAAAGCTTTTCCATTTCACATACCTTTGAAACATCGTCCAAAGATCCTTTGACAGCTGCAATAAAGAGAAAAATTCAGTTTTTATAGTAATGCATTTTAGTAGTAAATGAAAAAAATAATAATATTTAGCAGTAAAATAATAGTTATCTATATAAAACAAATTTAGTATTATTTTCTTAAGGGCTTTGAGCAATTATGCTTTAGTTGAGAGGCAACGCGACGTATGCGTAATGTGCATATTAAATCAAAATACAATCCAACGTTTATATTTTTAAAGATATCTACTTTTCAAAAAACGTAAGCTGAGACAAACTACAAAAATTAGTTTTCACATCTTGATCGAAAAATAATATTTTTCATTATTGTAACCAGATAAGATTCCCAAGCAAGGTTTGAGAAAAATTATTCAATTGTAGCCTACAAAATACAGAACAGAACAGTTCACCAGCTTTCTTACTCTATGTTCATCACACACACATCGAACACACACATATGGCTATATGAATGGAAAACCTGCAAAGGTTCCATGCATAAAGAGCTGTGTTTCCTATCTCTATCTTTCTCTTCTTCACTCTCTCTTTCTCTCTCTCTCTCTCTGTCACTTCTACAATCTTTCCAACACTCTTTTTCGTACACCTTTTCTTTCATGATGTCCCTGATCTTCTCGTCTCAAACTTGAGCTATCATCTAATACTCCATCAACTATTTGGAATTTCGTAAGCCTCCTTTTCTCCCCCCTCTTTAAGCATTAATCAATGAGCTGACCTCTCTCTGTATCTCTTTAGATTCAGAAGTTCATCGAGCTACTCTTTCATGCTTTTCAACGCCCCAATTGCCCACAAAAACAATATCTCTATATTCAGAGCTTCATATCTGATACTATTTTCTTTACAAAAATATATCAGACCTTTTTCCAACACTTAACAATCCAACAAATTCGCCTTCTCATCTTCTATACTAGCTGAATAATAGTTAAACATGACAAATAATTGTTCAACTAGGCTTCAAGAGAATCGTCTTCCCCATACATCTCTACCCAATAAATGTTTCTATATTTTCCCACTCCCTCTCTCTCTCTCTGACTGTCTCTCTCTCTTTGACTCTTATGCGTTATACAACACTAAACACTCGTCCCAAAAAAAAACCAAAAAGACCCTTAAAACAAAAAACCAAACCAAACCAAAAAAAAAAACAGTAATAATATCAATATTAATAATAATATTATTGCCCTGGTAATAATCGTAACTGTAATCGTAACGTTTTTATGCTCTAAACACAAAAATCCTGCGTACCATTTGAGTAAACGATTGCGTAAGACTTTCCATCTCTCTCTCTCTCTCTCGCTCTCACTTAAACTGACTCTTTCTCTCTCTCTCTTTAACTCATTTAAATGTACTCGTAATACAAAATCGTAGTTAGAGTTTTATCGAATCGAATCGTACGTCCAAGTTGAAATCAATCTTTGAGCTCTCTTTTGCTCTTTTGCTATTTCTCTATTTTCCCCATCCCCACAAGTTTCGCTCTCTTTCTAGCCCTTTCTCTTCCACTTGATCTCTCTCCCTCTCTCTCTCTTTCTCTTGCTCTCTGTCTTTATCTTACACAATCCTTTACTGCCGTAAGTTGTCGTACACTTTGACTCGCTCGCTCGCTCACTTTGCATTCAAAATATACTCAGTAATGAATACACTCAAACACACTCAATAACACTCACACGTACACTCACACAATTATTAATCGAGTGATTTTCTACAACTTTGTCTCTGTCACCGACTTCAAAGTCGCTGCATACTTTTTAATTCGTTTCCTTTTTTCTAACTCGTCACTCGTCACTGCTCCTTACTCTCGACATCTTTCAATTTGTCCAATTTAAGTTCTAACAAACACACAGACAACAACAATTACAATACACACAATACAGTTTCAACAATTAGTTAGTTAGCCAAAAGCTTCATTCAATTAAATTAACTAAATGTGTGTCTTAGCTTATTAGAGTTAACCAAAAAAAAAAAAAAAACACACCAGAAACACAACACTCGAAAAATTCACAATCTTTAAATGCTTTCTGTTTACAATCACACAAATGTTTTTTTGTTTATGAAAACTGAATCAGAAATCGATCGGAAGCAATCAGAACAACACAACAACACTAGAAAAAATTAAAAGTACTTAAAAGTCGTACGCTTATTGTGTAGTTGCAGTCGCTCCAGTTTGATACTCGTACTTACCATATACAATATATATAACTACTCGTACTATATATATATATATATCTACTACTTGCTCTGAATATTTGATTTATACTCTCTCTTGATTTTACCAAAAACAACAAATAAATAAATTACCATTATTATAATACCAACAAAACAAAACTATTAAATACCCTAAACAGCAACTAATTAAAATTAAAATACATTACCAGTTTAGTTAGTTTAGTTGCTCTGTTCTTGAACTAAAGTCGTAAACGTAAACGTTTGTGTAGTTAGTCCAAACAACAACAAATAAATATTAAAAAAAAAACACACACACACACCCACCAACACACACACGGCGTATACTTGTTAAAGTCAGTGTCACACACAGAAATACAAATACAGAAACAAAACACACAGAATATTCACACCAACTAAATGAAACTATTAACTTAATGCTCCCCAGAAAATAAACCAAACATAAAGCAAAAAAAATAGTGAATTCTAATTATCAAGTTGAATAATACGAAATCTTTTTCTACAACTCCATTTTTTTAGGCTTCAGCTCTAAAAAAAAATACTTCTTTCAGCTCTTGAGCGACGTTAGTCTATTTATTATTTAACAACTTTTTATTTAATTAGTTTTTGTCTGTTTGCGGTCGATGATCAGGCTACTTTTAATCACTCGCATTTTCCAATTCGATTCAAGAATCCGCTTTCAATGCCGCTTCAATCATCGATCCAAAATCTAAAGCTTCAGCAAAAAGTCCGATGTCCAATCCGACAATCGATTCCTTCTCAGCTATTATCGATTTATTTAAAAAGTTTTTTTATTTAAATTGATTTTGTTGGTTTTTTCTCGCTCGCTTGTTGCTCACTTACAGACACATGCTCTCTCTATCTATCGCTGTCTATCTCTCTCTCTCAACTCTCTTTCTTCCTTAACTATCTTTCTTTCTCTTTCTCTCTTTTGTCTCTATTTCTCTCTCTCTCTCTCTCTCTCTCTTTGATCACACAATTGCTATACTAATTAATTGTTAATACTTAAAAAAAAAAAACTGATCATAATCGAAATTAACTAATCGAATATTGTATGCTAAAAAACAAATAAAAAAAAAAAAACACGAAAACAAAAAAATACATGCAAAAACCAAAACACAACAAATTAATAATAACAATAATACATATATAATAAAAATTTATAAGAATATTATATTATCGAAATATATATATGTATATCATATTATATATCAACAATACCAACAATACCATCACTTTAGTATACTCGGCATGAATCTGTTCGGATGTAAATTCTGCGAGAAAATTAACGGAGAGAAGATTTGCGATCGTAAGAATTTCGACAGCCTGCTTTGGGCGCTCGTCACAGTGTTTCAGGTAGACCTATTGCTATCAGCATTTACCAAAACTTATATATTTATATTATCCAATAAAATTAAAAAAAAAAAAAAAAACACTTACGCTTAACAAATATAAATATATATATATACATATATACCACCTAATCTTATGCCATATAATCTGCTGTCGATAACTAACACTAATTGTTACCAAACAAAAAAAAAATAGAAAGAAAAAATATCGAGAACAAAAAATATGAGATACAAAATGTAAGCATTTTGTTTAAGTTGATTTTTGAATTTTTTTCGTTGGTTCGTTTGTTTGTTTGTGGACAATCGATAATGTGCTAGGCTTGCCATAACGATAACAATAACAATAATTGCGATTAACGATTACCATAACGATCAACTTTTCATTATAATTGTTGTGCCTCTTTTTGTGTTCCTCCACTCGCTATCTCTCTCTCTTTCTCTCGCTCGCTCTTTCTCTATCTCTCTCCCTCTCTCTCTCGCACTCGTTCACTTCTCTGTCTCTGTCTGTCTGTGTTTCGCCTGCAAAACGCACTCTATGTAATCGATAACTTTGCTCTTTTTTCATTTACGTTAATGTGTTTCTTTCAACTAATTTCGATAGATTTATCGATTGCTCACTTGTCTCTCGCACTAATTTGTGGTGTGTTTACTTTCAAATACTTTCAATGTGGTGCTTTTCAGTTCGTTTCGTTCCATTGCGTCTCGTTTCGTTTCGTTTCGTTCCGCTTTTGCCTGCCGTTTCAGCATAACGAATTCGAAGAGAGAAAAATCGTTCAACGCATGTGTTATCGATATTTATTTGAGTTAAATTCAGTTAAGTTCTGTAGCAAGCAGCGCGCATTCGCATGTCGTTCGTTTGATCGTTCGTTTAGCTCCAGTTCTTGTATGTGTAAATTATCGATATCGACTCTCGATTAGCGTTAGTTCTTAAGACAGTTGAACAATAATAATAATCAAAAAACATTGCACAGGTAAGCATAACAGTTTGAAGAAAACAAAATCGAAACGAGTTGTTCTTGGACTCTTTGGAACTTGTCATGTCTTGCCTTGGCTTGCCTTTGTCTTGCAATTTGCATTCGCATGTTATCGATAAGCGATAAATCGATCACACACAGTGTACTCTCGACACTTTGAATCTCTCTCTCTCTCTCTCTCGCTCTCTGGCTCTCTACTCGCTACTGTTCTTCACACACACACACACACACACACACACACTCACATTTACATGTATTCTTCTACTTTTTATTTGAGTTTTCTGTACATACTAAGTAACTGATTTCTATGTCTTTATCTATGTATATATATGGTACTAATCTAGCCTCTAAGTTCAGTAGTATTTGATTACCTCTCCCAACCCCCCAAAAACACACACGAAAAGAAAAACTCCAATCTCCACTCTCCACTCGCAAACACGCATAACAAACTCGACTCTAAACTCTAAACTGTAAACTATGTCAACCAACCCAACTCTGACCCTCTAAACTTTCAACCACATACACGCACACACACACACACACACACACACACTAGTACAGTCTCTAGAGTTTGTCAGCTCATATTATTTCGAGGTTCCCCCCAGAAAACTATGTAAAATAAAACAGTTTTTTGCTTCACTCACAACTTTTTTAATATACTATATATATATACATATATGAATAATAATTAAACATGAACAACTACAACAACAAAACAGCAATGATGATTTTGATATTACTGAAAAATGAAAGTATCCCCTGAACCTCCAACACACCCACACTGTACATAATGAAAGATAAAACTTTCCCACTTAGGCAAACTGAGATCAGCTCAAGAAATCAAGTTTATTTACGTATTATACAGAACCGTCTATATACACATTAATACACACACACTCACACACACACACACATCGAAATATATATACTTAATATAGTTTATATATATATATATATATGTTTAATTTGAATCAAACGATATAATAATCTATATATATTCTCGTAATCGCATACATACAATATCTATATATATATACACTATATCGACCTATATCTTTATATATATATATAAATATACACACGAAAAATCCTATAACTCTCTCTCTCTATATATATATGAGATATATATACATATATAAAACAAATATATACGTATAAACCTACAGCATACTCGGCATGTATCTGTTTGGCGGTAAGTTTTGTAAATTTTTGGACGAATCCGGAGTCGAACGTGAATGCACGTGTCCCGAAATAATCAGCCGACATCCGCAATGTGAATGCGATCGCAAACACTTCAACAACATTTTGTGGGCCACTGTCACAGTTTTCCAAGTAAGAAACAATAACAATCTCAAAAAAAAACAAAAAAAAACACCCAAAAACCATATAAGAGAAATACAAAAACAAAAAATAATAATTATATATATATATATATACAACAAAAATATACCTATCCAACTATTTACCCCTATCGATACCAATCAACGTAACTTTCCCCCATCAACAAAAAAAAAAGAAAACAACAGCAAACGTCCAAAATGTTACAGAAAAAAAATTAAAAATATATAAACAAATATGAAACGAAACAAAAGTGCAGCTCTTATACCTCATATCTATAACTCTAGTTTTTGCGTACATTCCGTTTAGTTTTAGTTTACTATATATAGTTTATCCAGATATCCTATATACCTCTTTTATTCACTCTCTCGTTCTTCTAGCGGTCCAATTTAGTTTTTTGCCTCAGTATGTTTTTTCATGTACTTATTTTTAGTTTTTAGTTTTCTCCGTCTTCTCTCACAACTTATTTTTACCTAGTTTCAATTACCTTTTCAATCAGTAAGTAGTCTTAGATAACTTTATATACACACAAACACTCACAACCAACAACACACATACCAACCTTTCTCGCTAAAGTATATATTTTTTATTAATCAGCAAAAGCATTAACTTATTAATAAGAAGTCAAGAATTTCATGAAAATTGTCAGAAACTTTTTAAAATTTTGCTCAACAAATTATTGATAAAAAAAATTGCTACAATTTGGTTGAATTTTCCGTATTGATTAAATCGATACATATTTGACATTATATTCAAGTCGATTAAGTATTACAATTTATCGATATAAAGTATACAAAAAGAAACTCTACAAAGCTGAAAGTTGCATTAAGAATTCATAGTGTTTCGAAAGCAATAAAATCGAATTATATTTTACAAATTATCGATAGTTCCGAGCTCAATTCAGTATTGATAAAATCGGAACTTATTAGATGATATATGTATATTTCTCTTCTAACACAAATCGATTGTCATTTATCGACATGTGTTTATACCAACTTAACGAGTCAACAATGCAGCAGTCACTTCTCACAATTCAATTCACTCTTTTTCTCCTGCTCTTGTTTTATTTTCTTTCTCTCTCTCTCTCCCCGTCTCTATTCTCTCTCTCTCTTTCTCTCCACCACACACACACACACATACACCCTCTGTACTCATTTGTAACATATGCTCAACCTCATTTGTTTGCATGATTTCCTTGAATTTGAAATTTCGTTTCGTTTTTCTCCTCCACTCACATTTCGTGTCTTACTTTTGTATGGAAAAATTAAGTCCAATTAAGTGATATAATTATAATGCCGTTACGTTTTGTTCTATATATATATACCTAACACCCAACACACAACTCGATACATAAACCAGAATATATATGTATAAGAAAATATATATCTAAAAAATAAAACGATATATATAAGACACTTATGTATAGGCATTGGAAAACGCTTCATTTGTTGGCTTCGTTTGGCTTGTTTCTCCTTCCTTCCAAATATGCTGCTGCTTTGTCTTCTTTCTGCGTTTCTTTTTTACAACTTAATATTTCTTATGTTTGCTACAAGTTTCTCATTTGCTTTTTGCGCTTTGCCAAACACACATGAAACCAAAAAAAAAAAAACAAAAATCCAAAAAAGAAAAGCATATAATCAATGTACAGCCACGCCAAAAAAAAAAAAAGATAACTATATATAATCGTATTGTTCAAAAACATATAGCAAGAAATATTTATTGGCACGTCGTGTAAAAAAAAACAAAATCAAAACCAAAAAGAGTTTATATATAAATATTTTTTATTAGATTTGAACTTAAATGCAAGATTTTTGCGCGCTTTAAACATTTCATTTCCAATTTGAGTTTATTCTTGGACTATTTTTGGAGTTACGTTCTTCAGTTAGAAGTTGCAGCGCTTTGTCTTGTTTTTGAAGCGTTTGTCATTTCAGTTTTAAGCCACACCACGAATTAACTACGTCTTACTTTTCTGTTTTTCATTTGTAGAATTTTAATTTTCGAATTTTAAGTTTATTTTCCGTTTCCGTTTTCATTTGCCAATTGCTTTTAGTGCGCTTTGGCAACCGAATTTTTAGTTTCCTTTGAATGTGTTTACGAAAACTTCAGAATGGTTACGTCTAACAACAACAATAAAAACCAGTGGGTTTTGACTAGGCTTTCATCATTTGCTTTATCATTTCTTTCGAATCGGAAAAGTATGCTTTTAATTTCTATAAGCTACAAGAATAGTTGGTATGAGACAAAAAAAAAATATAAAAAGCTAACATATATATCTAATCTATATATTATATATACATATAAATATATATATATATATATATATGTGTATATCAAATTTATAATTATAATAATCATAACAATAATAATATATCTAACACGTTTTTTGGCGTTTTGCTTCTCCAACATGATCTGTTTTCTTTGTGCTCTCTTTTTTCTTACATTCTTTTTATCCCACACAATATGTTTATTGGTATTTGTTCTATTTATTTACTTTTCTTATGTGCTTTTTCCAAATATATCCAATATATCAATATATATATATACCAACATAATATATATATATATATATCAATATAAAAATAAACTGCACCACGTTTGCCGCCCGCCACCTGCAACTGCAACCAACCAACCAACCAACCAACCAAAAATCGACCAATCAACCAACCATCAATACCAACAACCAACAACAACAACTACTACAACAACAACAACAACAACTACTTCCACCGATACTACAACCAACATCAACTACAACAACAACAACTTTCATCGTAAAACCCCAAAAAAAAAAAAAAAAAAAAAAAACCGAAAAAATACCGAAAAAAAAACACGAAAAATGTTTTTAGATACTGACGCAAGAGGATTGGAACGTCGTCTTATTCAATGGCATGGAAAAGACAAGTCATTGGGCCGCATTGTACTTTGTGGCTCTAATGACCTTCGGCAATTATGTGCTGTTTAATTTATTGGTCGCCATTTTGGTTGAGGGATTCAGTTCAGAGGTAGAGTTTTGCCAACACCCAACAAAAATTCAAACAAAACAACAATAAAGCCCAACTACACCTGTCTGCCAATTTGGGAAGCCATTTCACCTTCGACAACTTTGCATCGCAAGCTGAAATGTTTTCCTAGCCAACAATTTATTCAATTGGCATTTCCACACAACAACAATGTTTCAATTACCACATGAAAATCGCTTGAATTGACATTAATTAAAATAGCAAAATATTTAACAAATCAACAACTGCATAAACAAATGTTTTCATCAAAATATTAATTTTAATTTAAATCTTAAGATATTTAATTTTGCTAAAAACAAAATAATTTTATAATTGCTATCAATAAAATCAAAACACGACGTATTTAAAGAATCAGAATTAGTTACAAAAATATGAAAATAAATTTTAATTCTTACAATTTGTGATTGAAATTTATTTGAAATAGATTTTCAATTTAAGATTTGCCCAATTAGTTACTCTTTTATGAATTTCTTAGGATTTCGTAAAAAGCTTAACTAAAACAGTGCAAAATAAAAATCCCTTGACTTGCCATTAATTAAAATAGCAACAACTCTTATTTAAAGAAAAAACAACATAACTAATTTATTTACATCTATTTTAAAATACAAGAAAATCAAATCAAATAATAAGATAATTTTGCTAACAGAAATATTTGAACTAAATATAAATAATTTAAATTGTAATTCATAAAACATTTGATCGATAACAAAAATATTTAAACTAAATACAACTACTTTAAATTGTAATATTTAAATAACAAGAACCTTATTTTTTTGTTGGTCTAAAATTTCATGAGAAATTTATTCATGAACTTGAATAAATTATCGCATAGAAATGAAGGACAATGTATTAATAAATATTAACACAGGAACGAACAAAAAAAAACGAATTTTGTATTCAAGCGATCGATAGTTGAAACATTGTGTGTTGGTATTGAGCAAATGAAACTATCGATAGTATGACGCGTTTCACCGGAACTCCTCCGACACACGTTGACGAATAAAAGTCTAATTTTGAAATTTTGATTCCCTCAGCGAAATGAACGTCGCGAGCGCGAACAGCGCGAATTGGTTAAGAAACTGCGCGAAGAGACATTGGCCGAAAATTATAGCGATGGTATGTACGATGAATCACGCAGCGAAGCGGATTCATCGACCACTAACGATAGTTACTACGAGGTACGCAATCGATGGCGCAGCGCCGAGGACATGCGCAAGGTAAGTGACCCAAATACTAAAGAAACAGAGCGCGAGACTCTGCGAGACTCTCTCTGCATGAATGCATAAAGTGAGTGTGTGTGAATGTGAATGTGAATGTGTATGTGAATGCGAAAGAGTCGTGTCACGGTATGTATCAATAGTATCGTATGTATCCCACGTATCTCTATCATCGCCTCAGCAGCTGCAAGACGCCGCCGAGCTGGCCATCGAGGGCAAATCGAATGCGCATCGCCAGCGCCTCCTGCAGCCCATCCAAGACTATCAAATCAACGAGCTGCCCTCGGACGGTGGTGGAGGCGCCTCCGCTTCCTCTGCCCCTGGCGACAAGGAGGGCGGCGGCGGCGGCGGCAAACACTTGCCACACGATGACTCCAAGCCACCACGTGGCGGTCTCAAAAAGGTTGGTTTCACTTTTTAACTTGCCCGTCCATTTGTATTTGATTTGTTTGCACGTTGCTTATCGCTTCGCCTTGCCTTGCGATTTGTAGACATACTCGATCAAGGATCGACGCAGCGAGGCGCCACGCCTCTCCAAGATGCGGCTGATACGCGATCCGCCGCTGATCACCACAACGGCAGCGACGCCACAGGATTCGCCCAGCACCACCATGGAGTCGGGCATGAGCTTCCGCCAGTGGGGCGACATTGAGGTGAGCCAAGAAGAAGGCGGCACACAAAAACACACGCCACACCAACTCACTGATACCCTTACTTAACGCTAACCGCCCTTCGCTTTGCTTTATGGTTCTGTCGACTTTCCGCTTTACTTTCTATACCCTTCAATAAGTTGAAAATACATTAATGTCGACTACTGGCATTATAAAAATTAAAAACAAAAAAAAGGATTTTTTAATCCACAATTTGTTGTTAACAAAAATAATGCGAGTTACTCTTCAAATAAAACAAACAAATTATAGAAATTTATTTCTTTGAAATCTAACAAATATTTCACAATTTGTCTATTTTATTACAAAAATAGTTACTCTTCAATGAAAAACAAATTGTTAAAATTGACTTTTCAAATCAATTTTTTGTATAGCAACTTTTCTCAATTTGTTTTTTTTTTTTATCACAAAAAAAGAATGTCTTGTCGATTAAAAAAAAAATTATAATCGTTAGAGTTTCTGCTCAAAAAAAAACTCTGCACCTTCAAAGCAAACTTTTTTCATCTTCTCTGAAATATTTATGTATTTTTTCTCTGCCGATTGCTGACACCTTTTTTCGCTCTCTCACGAAATTGTTGCCTTTACTTTCCAGCTCATCTGTCTGCATTGTGCTTTAATTCGCATTCTCGATTTTATATTATAATAATCTAATCAGCTCACGCTGTCACTTCAATAAAAACCGTTTTATTCTACTGAACTTATCCACTTTTTTGCTAGAAATTGATCTGTAAAGATTTTGTATCACAATTTTTTGAACATGATCATAAAAAGTTATTTCCTGTATTCTGCAAATGCTCTTTTAGCTTTCCACTTTTTTGCTTTTCTCAAAAAGGTTTCAATTTTTAATACTTCGCCGTCTTAATGAATTTTTTTCTGTTCTTTCCTCTACTCGATTTTAGTCGCTTTTTCAATATTTCACTTAACTGTCACCTTTTCTATTTTTTACAGCAAGTTATCCCTGAATTACTAAAAGTTCTCTCTCTGCTCTGACCTGAATTCACCTTTTGATCGTTGAATTTGTCAACTTTTTCTCCGCTCTGAACATCAATTTAATAACTCTTATAATCTGCGAAAAGTCTGTTGACTCTCCACTGAAAATAATGTGCATTTAATCTTTGCTAAATTGTTTCACTGTTGTCAAGTAATTTGTACCCATTAATTCACAACTTGTGAATTTAATTCATTAGAGAATAAAATTATTCTATACTGAATTTATGCTTTAAGCTTGTGACTATCTAAAGTTTAATGTATAAATTTTGTTATTTAATTATTGACTTGAACAATGCGTAGCGATAGAATGATTAGAATAATAAATAAATATCAAAATTTCCATTTCGCAGAATTCTTTCGCTATTTCTATTTCAATTTACGCTGCCTTTTCTAGCTTTTGTGTTTCTGATTTGTTCTCTACAAACAATTTGCGTGCATTATTCATTCAATAAATTGTTCACACAGCCGCCGAACTCGCCGTTGCCGTCGATGTCGCTGTCGTTGTCGCTGTCGCCATCGCCGTCGCCGTCACCGTCGCTGCTGAAGCCGCCGAACATCTTCAGCGGCGGGCAGCGGACACTGGACGAGGGAATTCCCGCCATCGATCTCATACCGCCGTCGCCGGTGCTGGCGCACAAGCCGCTCAACATACTGAACGCCAGCCAGCTGCAAGGACATCCAGCAGCGGCAGCAACTGTTGGTGTTGGTGCAACATCAGCAACAGCAACAGGAGCAACAGGAGCAACAGGAGCAACGGCAGCAAGTGGCAGCAGCAGCGGCAGCAATCAGCTGAGCATGCACAGCGTCATCATCGACGACATCTCGAAGCATTCGGGCACAAGTGCCGCTGCCACGCCCATTTATGTGCCCACCTCCCTGCAGCCGCCCGGCGAGAGTCACAGTCACAGTCTCAATCTGTCCGATTTGTCGCTGTGCTCGGTGTCTGCCACGGGAGGCGGCGCCGGAGGAGGAGGAAGCGCCTCCACAAGCGGCAGCTCGTCGAGCGAACGTTTGCCGCTTGCCCCGCCGAGCAGCTTCAAGCAACGCTTTCGTCGCAGCAGCTCCAAGAAGCAGCGCCATCGCCAAAGCGACGATCAACTGATTGTTGCCGACGTCGAGGAGGAGCAGCAGCAGCAGCAGCAGCAACTCAACAATGGCAGCGACAACAGTTGCCTGGTGGCCGTCGTCGCCGAGACGCGGCACAAGGACACGAATCGCTTGAGTCCACAGAACTCGATTCGTCGCCTCTCGAATACGCTGAGCATCGGCAGCGCCGGCGGCGTCGGCGGATCGGTGAGTCGTCGTGCCTCCGCGTGCATCTTCAACTCGCAGGTCTATCAGAATCTGAATCAGCCGCCCAAATTGAAGGCGGGCGCCGGCCAGCGACGCATGAGCTCCATCGAGCTGGCGTTCAGCAAGACATCGCATTTAAATCTGCACAACCTCGAGGCGAACCGCAAGTCGCTGTCGTACACCAATTCCAAGATCGATCTGGACAAATGGCAAAAGTCGTACACGAACCTCAACGAGCCCGACATGCTGCAGCAATACATGGAGGCGCGCGACAAGCGCAAAAACTCCATCAGCCACTACAATCTGAAGAAGCGTTTGGAGGAGAAGGAGCTGCAACAGTTGCAGCAGCTGCACCAGCAGCAGTTGCTGCAACAGCAACAGCAACAGCAGCAGCAACAGTCTCAGCAGCCTCAGCACTCGCAGCTGCAACTCGCCGAATCGCAGCTGCCCCCCCATCAGCTGACCAAGGAGTTGCAACAGCTGCAGCTGCAACATCAGCAGCATCAGCAACATCACTCCATGGTCCCCTGCGGCGAGCACATGTCCAAGCTGAAGATGCTCATCCAGCGACTCACGCCCAAGCACTTCACCATCGAGCGCGAGTCCTACTCCATGTACATCTTTCCCGAGGAGAACAGGTGAGACAGACGGAGAGAGAGAGAGTGTGAGAGAAATGTTTTCTCTACTCCCCAGTGCAACAAATCAATGGAAGCTTTTATCAGACATTCATTTCTTATCATTTTATCGAACTAAGAAATTATTTAAATTAAATAAATAAATCAGACATCTGATCTATTTATTATTTAAGTTTTTATCAGCCAATCAGTTCATTTCTTATCATTTTATCTAACTAAGAAATTATTTAAATTAAATAAGGAAATCAGACATCTGATCTAGGCTCTTATCAGCCAGACAATCAAATTCACTTCTTATAATTTTATCTAACTAAGAAATTATTGAAATTAAATAAATAAATCAGACATCTGATCTACTTATTATATCAAATTATATCAAATTCACTTCTTATAATTTTATCTAACTAAGAAATTGTTGAAATTAAATAAGGAAAAACAGACATCTGATCTATTTATTATTTTTGCATTTATCAACCAGACAATCAATAATCAATTTTCAAAATGTATGAGCAGCTTCTAAAGCTTTGCTTCATTCGATCAATTCATATTTTCAATAAAAATTATGTCCTTTTTAACCCAAACTGTATAATGCAATCACTTTAAGCTCTTCTTAAAAATTGTTTTAGTGGTTTAGTTCTTCCACTTTGCCTTCTAAAATAAATCGTAAATTTTTGAAATTAATGTTGTTATTAAATTCCTGAAATAATATTTTAATCTTACATCAAGAATATCAATCAAAATTTTGTAATATTCAAATTTCTCGTCAACAAAAATTTTAAACCAGATTTTGTATCTTAAATTGTCTATTTCTCAAAAGCAGAATTTGCAATCTGATGCACAATTAAATTTTTAGAAGCATTAATTTACTGGAGTATTTTCATAGAAAATAGACAAATTCATTGACGAGAATAAATAAAATGTTGCAAAGAAATAATTAAATTAATTAATTAAAAAACAACGCTTCGTTGACGTTTGTTAAATGCACTTGAGAGCCAATAAAACTGAAATTGAAGTGCGTTTCAGATTAATCTGTAGCCGCAAGGCAGCTTTTCATTTATCAACTGTCAAGCAGTATTTTGTGATAGATTGCAATCGGCAATGCGGCCATTAAGGGATATTGTAAACGATTCGCAACAGACTTGCAGCAATTTTAACAGTCGCATTTCATTTACGTATTCCTTTTTTTTTTGGCAGTTTTTCAAATTGATTCTGATACTCGCAGCAAGCGTAATTCAATTTTGCCACATTGTTGCCAATTGTTGCCACCTGACCATTTTCATTACGATTTTTATTTTCATTTTCATTTCGATTTCCATTTCCCATTTCCCATTTCTGCCGTTTGCCATTCTCTCTTCGTGCTCTCAGAGATTGCAATCATTAAACTATTTTCTCTGTGTGTGTGTTTGTGTTGACAGATTCCGGCAGGTTTGCACGTGGTTTGTGAACCAGAAATGGTTCGACAATGTTGTCCTATTGTTCATCGCACTCAATTGCATAACTCTGGCCATGGAAAGACCAAACATCCCTCCAAGCAGCACCGAAAGACTGTTCCTTGCAACAGCCAATTACGTGTTCACCGTCGTCTTCACCGTCGAAATGTTCATAAAGGTCAGTATCAGTATCGTTAATTGACTAAAACTGTCCATTCTGATTAACTGAATTATCATCGTTTTTAGGTAGTTGCCACGGGCATGTTTTATGGACCGGATGCATATTTCACATCCGGCTGGAATATCATGGATGGATCTTTGGTTACAATATCGATAATTGATTTGTTAATGTCATTGATTAGCGAATCGAGTCCCCGGATATTTGGGATTTTAAGGGTAAGTTTTTGTCCACAAAATCGCAAGAAAAACAATTGCAAGAACAGAAACAAGCTAAGCTCTGGAAGCCAGCTAATCTCAACTAATCAACAACTAAACCAACTAGAACAACAACATCAACAACAACAAGAGCGTCACGTCTCGACTTCACCACAAAAAAAAAAAAACAATAATAAATTTAAACCACGCTTCACTAAAAATTAAAAATAAAACTCGATTTGAAAATGCAGCTAATTTTAATCAATTGAGCAAGAAAACAAAAAACAAAACAAAAGCTATAGCTATTGCTCGCTCGCTCGCTCCTTCGCTCTCTATCTCTCTCTCTCTCTCTTTCTTGTAACTATCTCTTTCACTGCTACGCTATTGGCTACTCTCTCTAACTACAATGCTGTCTCTTTCGTTCTAATGCACACATCTCATTGAAAATGAAAAAAAAAAGCTCAACTGTCTCTCTCTCTCTCTCGCTCTCACTCTTTGACACTCTGTCTCTTTCACACTTGATCTATATCTGTCTCTAAATATTATATATATATTATATATTGTGTCTGAATCGGGCATTCCATATTAACCATATAACCATATACGAAAACTAAACTAAAACTAACCAAACCGATCTGCAGGTAAATTCTCGTGCTATATTCTCATGTAATGGCAAAACAAAAACAAAAATTACTCGTAACGCTTATATCTCTATATCTATCTAACTCTTACTATCTGCCTATCGCTATCTCACTCTCTCTCTCGCTCTCGTTCTCTCTCTGTCTGTGTGTATGTTTTGTGTGTGCGTAGCGTCCCCTCCCCAAAAAAGTTGTAAACGTGTTGAAAGTTTCGCCCTCTCCCCAAAAAAACATATATCCAAAGTAATCTGTTTGTTTTTTCACCCTCATCTCGTTTTGTATATAAACTTGTATATGAATTATAAGTAAAATAATATTAGACAATTATTGCATACATATTATATATCTATGTATTCGCTCACTTCCCCTTATCTAACCCAACCTCACAAAAACCACATTTTTAGCGGTTCTGTAAGATTGCAATTTTCGCAGTTTTCTAATTCGTTAAAAACATTTTTCATAAATTAATTTTTATTCAGTATTCCGCGTGCGAAACTTTCCTAGAATAATTTCACTTTTAATGGGGGAATTCTGCCTGTTCCAATCCCATCTGTAAACGCTCAATATAATTTAAATTTAATGTTGCAATCAAAAATATTTTGCGTGTTCCGATTCCATTTTGTGCACAATAAAAAACTTAGTTATAAAGATGGATATTCCGATTTCAGATGCTTTATCAGCAAATACTTTCAAGATATTTTTAAAGCTCAATTCCGATTTTTTCTAAGAAAACTGCAAAATTCTTACACATCCGCACTCAATACTCGCTCCATCTTGTAATCGCAATCTCCAGAAGTTTAAAATATGTATAATCGTTTTGAAAGTCCCTCGTACCGTTTTAGAAATCCGTCCCGCCCACCGCTTAAAGCCTTATCACCTGCTCGCTTCAACATGCTCCACACATTCAGTTCATGTTCCCATTGTTTTCTCCAGGGACCGTAAAAAATTAATTATTTTTATTTTCCATAAATGCCTGTCACAGTTTTAAAAGTTTTCTCAACATACTAAAAATGTCTAAATTAATTCGAGATAAGAATATTTTGATTTTTAAGATCGTTAACATCTTATATTAACGATTTAATGCTGGTTCGTAGAACATGCATATTTTTGAGCAAGCATTCTCAATTTAATAATGAACAAATTTCCAAATAATACCCAGATATTTTAAATGGTCTAAATTCAAGATTTTCATGGCAGTTTTTAAAACGAAATAATAAACCTAGCAGGCAAAATCTCAAGTCAACACCAAGTTCTCGATTTTAATGGCAGAAGTTTAAAACTTTGTTTTAAGAAATTATTAAAAGTATAACTAGAAGTTTCATACTTTGATCAAATTGTATATAATTTGCACATAATTTTGAGCTGTTTTACGGTCCCTGATTTTCTCGCTAACATTTCGTTGATAGAAAACAACAGTCGTTGTCCTTTTTTTAGTCACGTTTCGTTGCTGTTTCAGTTTGAATTTGACAAGAATTAAATAAGTTTCCCTTTCAGTTGTGCGCAACCACCACTGGCGATATCGTGCGTTGAGGCCTCTCAACCCATATATATAGATATATATATATATATAGAGATAGCTGTGCCAAATATTGACAAACTCGTGTCCAAACCTTTTGATTCGCAGGTGTTTCGGCTACTTCGTTCCCTGAGGCCGCTGCGTGTGATCAACCGCGCCCCGGGTCTGAAACTAGTCGTGCAAACGCTCTTATCGTCCCTGCGTCCCATTGGCAACATCGTGCTCATCTGCTGCACCTTCTTCATCATCTTCGGCATCCTCGGCGTGCAGCTGTTCAAGGGCACCTTCTTCTACTGCGAGGGCGAGAACATCAAGAACGTGCGCAACGCGGACGAGTGTCGTCGCATTCCCGGCAACGTTTGGACCAATCGCAAATACAATTTCGACGATCTCGGCAAAGCGCTGATGTCCCTGTTCGTGCTGAGTTCCCGCGACGGATGGGTGAACATCATGTATACGGGTCTCGATGCCGTCGGCGTCGATCAGCAGCCCATCGTCAACTACAACGAGTGGCGACTGCTCTACTTCATTGCCTTCATACTGCTCGTCGGCTTCTTTGTGCTCAACATGTTTGTGGGCGTGGTCGTCGAGAATTTCCATCGTTGTCGCGAGGAGCAGGAGAAGGAGGAGAAGATTCGTCGCGCCGCGAAGAGAGCACTCCAAATGGAGAAGAAGCGCCGTCGGATGCACGAGCCGCCGTACTACACAAATTATTCGCCCACTCGCATGTTTGTGCACAACGTCGTCACCTCCAAGTACTTTGATCTGGCGATCGCGGCCGTCATCGGCCTGAATGTCGTCACCATGGCCATGGAGTACTACATGATGCCCAAGCCGCTGCAGTACGCTCTCAAGATCTTCAACTACTTCTTCACCGCCGTCTTCATACTCGAGGCCAATATGAAACTGGTCGCCTTGGGTTGGCGTCTCTATCTCAAGGATCGCTGGAATCAACTCGATGTCGGCATCGTGCTGCTGTCCATTGTGGGCATTGTGCTCGAGGAGCTGGAGACCAACATTATACCCATCAATCCCACCATCATTCGTGTGATGCGCGTCCTGCGCATCGCTCGAGTCCTCAAGCTGCTAAAGATGGCCAAAGGAATTCGAGCGCTGCTCGACACCGTAATGCAGGCGCTGCCACAGGTGGGAAATCTGGGACTGCTGTTCTTCCTGCTGTTCTTCATATTTGCGGCGCTGGGCGTGGAGCTGTTTGGGCGGCTGGAATGCTCGGACGAGATACCGTGCCAGGGGCTGGGCGAGCACGCGCACTTCGCCAACTTTGGCATGGCTTTCCTCACATTGTTTCGCGTAGCGACTGGCGACAATTGGAACGGCATCATGAAGGACACGCTGAGGGATAATTGCGATGACGCCGCAGATTGTGTGCGCAACTGTTGCGTCAGCTCGGTTATTGCTCCCATATTCTTTGTGATATTCGTTCTAATGGCGCAATTCGTGTTAGTGAACGTCGTCGTGGCTGTACTGATGAAACACCTCGAGGAGAGCCACAAGCAAATGGAAGATGAGCTCGACATGGAGGTCGAGCTCGAGCGCGAACTGGTACGCGAACAGGAGTTTGCCCAAGAGCAAAAACTGTGCCAGCAGCTGGCGGAGGCGCAACACAAGGCCGCCGCAATGCCGCGTCCCCCGCTCGCCAAAGTCAAATCGCTGCCCAAGAACTTCATCTACAGCACCCCATCGCTGGACAAAAAGTTTCCCACACCCGCCGCCGTCGCCGCCTCCACCAGCAACAACAGCACTCAATCTGTTGCTGGCGCTCGTCGCCAAACCATTCAGTATTTCCAACACCAACAACAACAGCAACAGCAACTTCAACAACAGCCCGGACTGTGTTTGGCTGAGCTGGGCAATGCGCTGACGCCTCAGGCGCTGGGCGGCCGGTTGGGCGAGGTCAGCGTCGGCGCCGTGACGGCCGCTGCACAAGCTGCCTCAGGGGGCAGCCTGCAATTGCCGCCACTGGGCCGACGGGGAAGACGCGCCTCGGCCGCCGCCGGTTTCCGCAAGCGCGGCGTATTGTCCAAGGAGCGTTCGCTGGACGAGCAGGCGATCAGGCGACGCAACCTCGAGGCGAAGCGCACCAGCTGCGACTCGCTGCCGTTCGACTATCGGCGCGGCACCATCTTCGAGAGCCTCGAGTCCGACAACAACCAGCTGGACTTTGATCTGGCCGATGTGCGCAGCATTCGCAGCGCCGAGGTGCCGCGCCACCATCCCACCATCGATCCCACTGCCGATGATGTCGAACTGGTTGTCGATGCCACCACCATCGATCCCATCGATGCCATCGATGTGGACAATGAGCCCCAACTTCCGCCACAGTCCACGCCCAGCATAACGTCAACGTCGTCGTCGTCGCAGCCGCCACGTCGTCCTTTTGGCTGGTCGCAGTCCGTCGATCAGGGCTGCCTGCTGGGCGGACGCAGCAGCCTGCTGCTGTCCGTGCCACGCTCGATGCCGCCGCGCAGTCGCAGCGGCAGCACCAAGCAGCTGTTCAAGCAGCAGGCCCTCGACGAGGACGCCGATCTGATGGACGAGAATTCGCTGCTGTTGCCCGCCGCCAACACAACGCTTCCCTCAAGTTCAGCTTCCGCTTCCGCATCGGCTTCCGCCTCGGCTTCCGCTTCCGCATCGGTTTCCGCTTCCGGGTCGCCAAACGTTTCGGGCAACAGCAGCAGCGATGCGCCCGCAGGTCTGAGCAAATCCGACTCCGCGGACATTCTGCGCATCATCAGCGAGCGACGGCGCATGGATCAGCGGGATCAGTGCGGCAACGAGGACAGCGACTACAACGAGCTGCTGCTCGTCAAGTCGCCCCAATCCTCCACGGACTAAACTTAAGTCACCCCCCCCCCATCCCTCTCTGAAACTGCATCTTACTACTTGATAGACACACAAACACAGACTCCCCCAACTGAAGCGGTGAAAGGTTTGCTTCCCAGAACTGTTGTCGATAACGAGAGCCAAATTATTTCCTACAATTTGCCACTTAAAAACAGAGATTTGCATCAATACGTCATCTAAAACTGTTATCGATAAGGAAAACAGGCAAAAGTCGTTACAATGTTATCGATAGCGAGAAAAAAACTATTTTAATCTTCAAGCTGTTTTATTAAAAGATTTGCATCAATCTGCAATCCCAAAACGATATATAGTATTGTTATTGATCACCATAAAAAAGATTTTCAACAATTTCAACGATTTCCAACACCTTTACAAATTTTTATCAATAATAAGAAAATTTCTATACTCGTTTTTAGACAATTTAATTAAAACATTTGCTATAAATCATCTAAAACAGAGCAAAATGCAATGCTCATTAAAAGTTCTTTTGCTAAAAGATTTGCGTCAACGCCAGTTAAAACTGTTATCGATAATCATAGCTTCAATCTGCGACGCGAAATCGCCTTCCAAAATTGTTTTCGATAACGAGCAAAATATTGGACTAATTTTTCCTCAAGTTTCGTTAAAGATCAATTCCAAGATATTTTGGTTATTTAGCAATCCGTAATCACCAACAAAAATTGTTATCGATAACCATACAAAAGTATACACAGCTTTTTAAGATTTTCTCTGCTAAATGTTCATCCATTGTAAACTGTCTTCGTAGGAAGCCCTGCGGCCCTTTAGGCAGCCTTTATCGTAGTATATGTTACCGATAACGATTTGTTTGGCTTAGATGGCCACAATGCAGTAAACTTTAATCGATTACATTACACTACTCGCTGCAGTCTCAATGAGTGCGATTTTCAATAAACTATGTTATCGATAACGATAAATTTGTGCAGTAATATCTAAAACTCTACCGTAATTCTCGGGTGTTAACATTCTTGGCGGTTAGCAGACTTCTGCAGTCTCACACATAAAATGAACAATCTCCACTGTTATCGATAACGATAAATTGGAGAAGCAAGCCACACACACACACACACACACTCATACACACACACACATGTAACTGTAGCCTGTGCTAACTTTAGGGAATTTTCCAAGTGCTCAGTTTGAAGAAAGCAAAACTAAAAACAAAACCAAAAACCGTTAGTTCGTAGGCAATTAATGGTAACGATAAACGATAAACGATTAACGATACAACAAACCAAAAAGAAAGAGCCAAAATTACTCACTAGCGTTAGGGCGTTAATTGTAAACTGTAACTGTAAAACTGTAAACTGTAAAACTGTAACGATAAACAATTAACAATTAACGATTAACGTAACGATAACGATAACTACTCAAATCTAGAGCGTTCTCTCTAACAAACAAAAGTGGTAATTTACCTAAATAAAAATTTAAAATAAACAAAAAGAAACAAAAATGTCAACTGTTTTTAGTGCAATCTACGGTTTTCATATGTTTAGCAAGCAACAAAACAATGCGAAAAGGTATCATAACTTATCGATAACACACAACAACAAAGAAGAAGAAGAAGAAGCAGAAAAACACACACACACAAACAAACACAAAATGTTGTTTAGAGCGTTTTCCGTTTCAAACCAATATCGATAAAAAACAAAAAAAAATCCAGCTGATAAATATGTATACAAAAAGATGGAGACAAAAACAAACCAACAAGCGTTATATGCGATATAAAAATATATATACAGTTATACATAATAATATATATATATATATATATACCAGATCTACATATATATATTTAGGAGAGTACATGCATACATGATGGAAATTGTGAACAAAAAAATCATCAACTCTGTGATTAGCTCTTAAAGTTTAAACGATTTATATAAACTATATACAAAATGGACAAAGCGAAGAAGTAACTAAATACTAAATGTATCTACACACCAACCTCTAGAATATGTATATAGGGCATCTGTATGTGTATTGCATTGTACTGCATTGTATTGAAATTGTATTGTATTGAAATTGTATTGTATTGAAATTGTATTGTATTGTATTGTATTGTATTTTATGTAGTCTAGTCAAAGAACAAAAAACGAAAACGATAACGATAAAAGCTGATGCAGTATTCACAATAGCAATTTTAGCTCGTTAAGATGACAACAAAATACTAAACAAAAACATACCAAAGTACTACCAAGAAAATACCAAAAAATTACAACCTGCATTGTTGCCACAAAAACAAAAGAAAGAAAAACAAATTTATGAAAACGAATTTACATAGTTAACTTAACAACAAGAAACTCTCCCTCTCTCTCTCACTCTCCCCCTCTCTGTTTCACACACTGTCCCTCTCCCTCGCACTTTCTCTAACAACTGGACAATCTTTCGCGCTCATTTCAATAAAATTGTGCCAAAAAATAAATCCAAAATCGTGCTGTCCCGCTCTCTCTGTTGCTATCTCTCAGTCTCCCTCTCTATCTCTCACATACAGAAAGTAAGGGTAATTAGAGTATGTTAACTTTTTTGCGTAGTAAAATATAAATAAAAAGCAGTATCACTTGAATTAACTGAGATCGAGATAAAGGCGCCCGAAACTCTCTCCACACACAACAACCCAAAGGTTTATTTTTATATAGATAAAAAGAAGCAAGAGGAAGCAAAGAAAACTAACGGGCAAACGGGCAAAATACCGCAACAAAAAAATACTAAAGTACAGTCTAGTGTTAAAAATGTAGCATAAATGTAGTGACAAACTTTTAATGGATAGTTGAAATATACTAATATACATATACATATACTTAACTGCAATATATATAAAAAAAAAACTATAATTCTGCCCCTTCCCCCCGCCCCTTCCACACCCTCTTTGAGAGCTCTACAAATTGTCGGAACCCCTGGAACAACTTGATGTCGTAGCATTTATATATATGAAGAAACCAGAAGAAAAAACAACAAAAGTATTAGAGAAATTTATAAACTAACTTATAGAGTATATATACTATATATATTATACACTATATACTATATACTATATATTAAATGTATATGTATATATGAAACTATCAACGAATTACAATAGCTAACCTAAAAAGTCAGCACAAAAAGAAGGAAGAAAAGAATAATAAGAAAAAAACACTGTCAATTTCTCAACATGGTCTAAAACAAAACGAAATTTCCAAAATGAAAAGGCATTTTTTACACTCTTTGTAGATCGAAATGATGTATCGATAACGATAACGATTACTATAACGATAATGATAGCGAACCCAAGTTTAGATAAACTTTTGACAACACACACAAAAAAAAAACACACACAAACAACAAATCGAACTTAGAAACTTTATTGCTAAATTACAACACACATTTATACAACAACAAAAACAAGAACAAGGACAACAAACAAATTGAAACAAATTTAATTATTATGTAATAATTTCATCTGTGCCTTTCTCTACGAATATACGATCTATATATACATGAATACAAATTACGATATATATGTATAGATATATACTTATGAACTACTTTATACTACTTCACATGTGCTCTTCTCTATACACACACACACACAGACACACTCACACACACACATACACGCACTTTTAATACTCTCTCTTTCTCCCTCTCTCAAATTCTATATCTTTTCCAATCGATCTTACAAATCCAAGCGAATTCTCTATTGATATTTAACAATTTTGTCGATTTATCGATACTTATCGATCACTTTGCCCACAACACACATATTGAACTACTGCTTGCCAGCCAAGCAGTTGCAAGCAGTGCAGCAATCAAATTCATTTCCTTTCTCTAACACAATAGCAAGCAGTTGGGCAGCTAAATCTTAAATACAAAATATATTTAATTAAACTTAAATAGCTATTTCAAATTTTTGTTAAATTACAATTTAAAACTTTCAAAAGTATTTTACAACTATTGCAAATACAGAATATTTTAACTGAGAATTTCAACTGTTTTCTATAAACTTCACAATTTAAAAATATTTTTGAGACTTTCAAACATTAAACTTTATTTCACAAATATATTGAGAGTTGTAAACTTTAAAATCTAATTTTTAATAGCCAATTCAATACCAGAGAAAATAGCGTTTATCTAACTTTAAAAATTATTTGAAAAGTTTTTTAAAAAGTGTTATTTTTTAAACCAAATTTAGAGCAATCGAACTTTAAGAAATTTAATTAATAATTGGCGCCCATCTGAAGAACAGTCAAAAATAAAAGTGAAGCAAACGAGTTAAGCAAAGGGAAACATAAAATAATTTATGAATTAAAAACAACACACACAAACAGAAACACAACTCACACAAACACTTGATGAAACTACATAATAATAATAATAATAATTAAATGATATTTACTTAAGCCTACTAATAAAAGTAAATAAAACCCGAAACACGTAACATCTTTATAGGTTAATGCGCTGGTAGTTTCGAATGCATTTTTTTTGTAATTTTTTAACTTAGCTGCTTGGATATGGAAAACGAAAAACACTTTTTTGAGAGCATGTAAGACCCCGCACTATAAAACAAAACAAACTACAAAAACAAACTAAAAAAAAAAAAACAAAAAACAAATATAAAGTGAGTTTTTTTTCTTGTTGATTAATAATTAGGTAAAAGGGCTACAAAACATAAGTTAATTACGAAAAACCAAAAAAAAAATGGAAGAAACAAAAATCCAAATTAGACAAAATAAAAGAGTTGCCGAAGCTGCACGAAAAAAGTAAAACAAAACAAAAATATAAATTATATAGCAATTTGAACAGATAAAACATAAATTTTGCTTTTAGCCAAGAAATGGAACGAAAATAATTATATACGAGCATATTAATAACAAAAATAATATCGATAAGCATAACAAAGAAAATTGAGCACTATTTCCAGCTGTCTCTCTCTAACTAGCTAACTAAACACACACACACACACAAACACACAACAAACTATAACAGTAATTGCATAAACAACATACAAAAGTAAAGTAAACAGGCAAAAACAAAAATAACGTTGTAAACATTTCGTTGCGTACCTTTTGCGTTCAAAGAAATGCATAAAATAAATATGTATGTACATTGGTTTGAAACTACCACTGAAAACCGCTCTATGTATGCCCCAGATATACACAATATATATATATATATATATATATATATATATGTATGTATATGTATACTTCAATATGTATATATAAGCAAAAACAAAGAGCATTATGAATTAAACAGAAATTTTGAAAAGAATTCGCAGATTTTTGTTCTTTGCGGTTGTGTGGCGCCATCTGTGCGGCAGTGGACACAGCATTCTGAACAGCTGGCGCCATCTGCAAGCACTACATCTACTGTACGCCGTCTACTCTTTGACGAGCTGCGGGCGCCATCTATAGCATGACATACGGTAAGTATCTGCATTCTAATGCGCTGCTTGCGCCATCTATACGAGTGTTAATGTTCTGAAAGTTGGCGCCATCTATGGCATGGCGGCACGCGCGCCGTTACTGCTTGCAAGCAGTTCGCTGTGCTAAATTTGAAAATTTGAAGCCGTTACAGATTTTGAAACAGTTTTAGAGTTTCCATGTAAATGGCTGTTAGTCAATTGTTCCTCTACCTCTGTCGCCTCCCCCCTTAAACCTTATCTCATTGGACGTGCTGCGAGTCGTGCGCTAGTTTTTTTTACCTACATTTGTTTTGTTGTTTTACAGCTGCTGCCTTGGGTTATTAATGGGTAAGTGACATTGCATTTTTCGCCTGGGCTTTCTTGCGCTTTGTCTTATTGTCAATTTTCTCTTTGTTGCATAAGCATAAGCATTTGCCTCCCAGCCTCCCGCCCGGTGAGCCGTTAAAAAAAACCGACGACATCCCGCAAAAGTCAAGTGAAAATACATTTTTTGTTTCGACTCTGCTGTTGTAACAAACAGTCCAGCCTTCCCCAGCTTCCCTTTACCCCGCTGACCTCGAGCCGGCTTCCCAGCTTCCTCCTCAACTACGCGCTGACACTGAAACCGCTTACGCCTTTCCCTCCCCCTCCCCCTCTCAACTCATCTCATCTCTTCAGCGGAGATTTGAAGCAATCTGCGCTCATTTGCTTCTCTCTGTTCGCGTTTGCGTTTTTAATTAACGGCGGTTTCTTCTATTGCTTCACGTGAAGATTGCAAATGAAGTAATTATCAAAAAAAAAAAACGAAAAAAAAAACCATAATAATCATAAAAATCTGTTACGACGAAAGAAAAATCAACGGCATTTAGTTCAGTTTCAGTTTCAGTTATAATTTTAATTTCAGCTTCAACTTCAGTTTGAGTTCAACTCGTTGTGCATTGCGTTGTTGTTGTTGTTGCTTTTTGCCTTGACGTGAAATGCGTTCATGGTCAATGTGTGTGAAAACCTGATGTAACCATTATGCGATGACCCCATCGCACTCGTCGTGTACTTTGACCTGTTGACTGTTCCGCAACTGTTCCGCACTCTCCCCAACAGTGGCCGCTAAACTCTTGCTGCTGCCTATCGATAAGTCAGTCGATAAAAGAGTTAACTGAATTTTGTACTATTTGTTATTTGCCTTAGTTGCACTACTTTTACTTTCAGTCTTATTGTCAGTATAATAGAGTATAATATTAATCGTTAACTTATCGATAAATCAAAACGTAATTGGAATTCATGCTAGTTGCTTTCTTTTTAATAAATTGGATATAGGGAAATTACTCTTGTAGTACTTTTAAGCAAGTGAAGTTATTTATAGCATAATAAAAAATATCGTTAATCGAAAAGACAACCTAAAACTAAACATTCTATTAAAAGAGTTTATAACCTAAAACTAAACATTGTTTATTTGTATTGCTTTTCATCAAATGAAATCTAAGCAAACGACACAAATTTAAATAGTTAATCGATAAGTTTTACGCGAATCGATAAGTTATTCTATAAAATAAAAATGTATTCCATTTCCGTCTAAGTGAAGCTGCCAATTACTAATCGATAGGTTTAACTCGAATCGATAAATCAATCTAGATAATACATTTAGTTCACTTTCAGTAATTCAGTTGTGCTTTTTTACTGTTTTCAATACAAACATAAAATAAATATCGCTAGTCGAAGATAATTATGAATTAATTGATTTTTACGTCAATAAAGCGAAATTCCAAAGCATCATTATAAATCGTTTAGAACAATACCAAATTAATCGAAAACTTTTTATGCGATTTGAGTCCAACTTTTGCTAAGCTTCTTTTTTGTTAATCAAGTTCTGCATTGTTAGCATCATCGTGATGCAGCAGATACCAACGAAATAAATTTCATTCATAAAACAAAAAAAAACATTCGATAAACTCGCACACATCGGCAGTTGCTATGTAATATTTAAATAAAATAAAAGATTTCTCTTCTATGCGAAGCTTGAAGTTGAACGCAAACTAAACGTAAAGTTTGCTCGAAAGAAGACGACTCGAAAATATGTGAAAATATATGCAAACAAAATATATGTGTATTTAATTTGAATTATATAACCAGAGTTGAGCTTGAACCTAACCTAAATACTCTGGACCGACCATTTAGAAAGGCGAGAGTCTTCGAATATCTGTGATATAATGCAGCCGAACAAAAGAACTCGGATAATCGACGATATAAAACGCCGATTTTGGAGTATTTATTAATTAACCCAGCTATTTAAGTCTTGCTATTTTTAATAATAAAATTCAATTAATATTTTTAATAACAAGTTGAAAAAAATTATACAATTTATTGAGCAGTGTTTTGTTTAGGATAGATTGGAAATAAAATATGAATATGAATCATTTTGTTGCATAAATTAGTCGGTGACACACTTTCGAATTGGTTTTCAACCACTGTGCGCAGTGCACGTTGTAAGAAACGATTCCCGATGTCATTTACAACGATTCGATTCCGATTCGCCCCGTTGAATGAGTGGCCCAAGTTGTGTATTCACGAATACACTCGGTATTTGCATTTGGCTTTTTTTAGTAGCACTTTATTATTTATTCACTGTTAAGTTAAATATTTCTTCTCATCGTCGGCTTTTGGCTGCTTTTATTTCTTCTTTTTTCTTGACACTTTCACTTTTCTCATTAAAATATGAGACCGGGCCCAAGACGCTCTGCTCTGGCTCCCAAGACGACAGGTTTGCCGTCGCTGACAGCATTACAATACACGAATATACGAAAATGAATACGAATACGAATACGAATACGACCACGAATGCTATTCGTATATAGTATATGACATGACAGTCCCTAACCTCAAAATCACTTACATACCCATTTTACATACTATACATATAATATGTCTTTCGAGATTTCATTTTTTTTTTCCTCTCTTTTTTGTTTTTGTCATCTTTCACCCTCTCTTTCAGTCGGATATTGAATAATTCGCCGTTACATTGCTTCCATCTCCAACTTCAGCTGGATTATGCATTCAGTCGAATTGATTTATGCCCGTCGAAATCTCGACCACAGAAATAGAACGAATATTAACTGAAAGCTTTGCTTGCCTCGATGCGAATTTATCTCAGGGCAATTGTTTAAAGATCTGATTTAAAATTGAGTGAAGACTATTATCTAAGAATCTTTGCCAAATTTTCAATTTAAATATTATAAATTACTTAAATTTTACTTTAAACCTCATCATTTTTGATATTAATATAAATCAAATATTGATAACGTAAGTTATTGATATAATAATAATAATTGATTGAGTGTATTTTTATGTAGCACATTCACACATTTAAACACATTTTCACCAAAGGACTATTTTTTATTTGAAATAAAACAAAAACTCAAAAACATATTTCCCAAAATTTCTGTTTTTAAATAGTTAATTTTTCGATTTTCTATTTAATAATGTAGCTCAAGAATTATATTATCGAAATGTTACCCAAATAATTTTGTAATCTTAGCTCTTTTCTTTTTCTGATTATGCGTATAGAAACACTTGTAATAATAATAATTATTGTTTATATACTTTCTACTTTTCCACTTTATTCCAAAAGTAGCAAATTCATACAAATTTTCACCAAATGTATAACTAAATAAAATAAAGCCGACAAATATTTCCCGAAATTTCTGATATAATAGGTTCAGAATTATTTTAACTCAATGTTACCTAATGAATATTGTAATCATAATACAATAACACTTGTAATAATTTTAATTTTAAAAGTATTTAAATGTAGCACATTCACATAAAGTAGTGTTTATAATTTTCGCCACATTTTCCGCTGTCGAATAATTCAAGTGATAAACCAGTTTCGTATCTGAATTCAGTTTACGATCGGCCCGTCACCGCATTCTGTTGTCGAACTGCTTCGCTTCTGGTAACATCTTCCGATACAAAACACAACGAAAAAAAACCCATTTTGTTTACCCTTTGAATGCACAGACAGACGGACAGATATGTGAATACACTCACACAATGCAGGCGAGTTGCATTCATCTCGATTTTTGAGAGAATTCCAGCATTCATGCTGCACTTTTTGGCAGCGTTTTATCGTCGTGGTTGTTTTTTTTTATGTACGAGATCTTAAGAACTGGTTTTTTGATTGTCGAAGCGACAACTGCCACAAAAGCTAACGGTAAAGTTAAAGCCAAGCCGAGTTGCACAGTTGCATGAGCCTTAAAGTTAACTTGATGGTTTTTCCCAGCTTTTCGTGTAATTTGGAAAATTGAAAAAGCATTGCACGACATTTGGAGATTTTGTTGTTTTTCTCTAACAACAAATTACACAATGTCTGCCAAGAGAGACAGACAGACAGAGAGAGAGAGAGAGTGAGTGTAAATTTAAAAAGAGACAGAGAGAGGAACAAAAACGACAACGAAAAAAGAGACAGATGTGATATGACAACTTTGTCGTCTGTTTGTTTGTTTGTCTGTTTGTTGTGGTTGTTTGCAGCTCTGCTCGAATTGGGAGCTGGGATTCAAGCTTGCAACTTGCAGCACAACCAATTCACAGCTGTGTGTGTGTGTGAGTGTGTGTGTGTAAACAGGTCAACAACAACAAAGCAAAAGCCCAACCAAGTTGCCACATTGTGTTGGCTTTTCTTGAACGTTTCGTTTAACCGCAACATGAATGCATTCAGACAACAACAACTAAATTAATTACCAAAATATTAAAGACGCATAAATATTAGATTAATGATCTTAACGGTGTGTTAAACACGCTAATTAAGAGATCATTCATTTGTCACAGTATTGAGCCCCCTTTGGGCCATGATTGATGCGATCTGTGCGCTTCGATTGCTTTTATTCGTTTATTCGCTTATTCGTTTGGCTCGACTTATCTTTATTCCCTCCCTAACTGGATTGTTCAGTTATACAGCAATAAAATTCAAAATAAATTCAAATAAACTGTGCACTCACCCTGCCTCCAATTTCATCCAGTGTAAATCGCTCGATTATTCACTAAGTTCTCTATTATTCACTTCACTCACTTTATCACCACACTTGAGATCGGTTAACTTTGAATTCACTTGTTTTCACCCAAAAAAATTATAAAAAAAAAATTATTTTTCACATTATTTTATTTCACTTGCACTTTTCACTTTTATTAACATATATTTTTCTTACATTAATTATTTTGTATTTTAATAATTTTGATTCACTTTTCCACTTACACTTTTCACATTTTTAACACTTCACATTTTAATAGATTCTTTACATTCACTCTAACAATATCGCAAAGTTTAATTTCTTGGCTCACTCCATAATTAAATAATTTTTAAATATTTCTTTTTTTTTATAATTTTGATTTACTTTTCCACTTACACTATTCACATTTTTTAACTCTTTACATTTTTACACATTCTTTACATTCACTCTAAAAAAAAATAAAAAAAAAGCCAAGTTTAATTTCTTGGCTCACTCCATAATTAAATAATTTTTAAACATTTCTTATTTTTATAATTTTGATTCACTTTTCCACTTACACTTTTCACATTTTTTAACACTTCACATTTTTACACATTCTTCACATTCACACTAAAAAAATAAAAAAAAAAATAGCCAAGTTTAATTTCTTAGCTCACTCCATAATTTAATGATTTTAAATTATTTTTTATTTTAATAATTTTGATACACTTTTTCACAAGCACTTTTCGCCATTTTTTAACACTTTACATTTTTCTACGTACATTCTTTAAATTCACTTGAAAAAAAAAAAAAAAAATAGCCAAGATTATTTTACTTTGCTCACTCCACAATGCACAACACTTCGGCTCACTCACTTTTCACTTTTCCACTTGCACTATTCACTTGTTATTCACATAAAAAAATATATTGTTTCATGGGCAATTGTTTTTTTAAATGTTTTTGGACTTGATTCCATTTATTTCTATTTTCAGGTGAATCCTTTGGTTTATTCACTGACTTCGTGTATTGGGAATATCCGCGAACTATTAAAGGAGAAATTTTATTTTGTATCACATTTTTTAGTTTGTAATTATTTTAAGTATTTACTTACTTGTTCTACCGACATGAATACATTTGTTAACTTAAGTGTTTGTTATGCATTGCAACAATGCGGTTGTTGTCATTCAATGTTATTTATTGAGTTTCTTCTATTTTCGTTCCCATCACGTCTTCAATCATCGCCATTTTCCGGGATGCAATAGCAGCGAGCTTTTTGTCAGCCAGGCCAAAATGCATTTCGCATTTCGCTGCTTTTCATGCATCTCTCTCGCGCTCTCGCCATCTCACTCATGAACTCATTTTTCGTGTGTCGTGTTTCGTGTCGTCTCTTTTGCTTCTTTCATTCGTTGCGATTAATTTCGATGTCGTTGTTGTTGTTGTTTTTGGTTTTCGGTTTTTGCGGTCGCATAACATCAAACATGAAGCAGCAACAATAACAATAGCAACAATAGCGGCCGACAACGACATTCGTTTAACAAAATGCTTTTGCCTATTACAACATCGCAGCGATGACGCAGGGATTTCTTGTATTTTATTTTTGTTAATTTTATTTAGCTACTGCACTTGCGTGCCTCACTCTCGCTCTCATTCGCCCGCTCGCTCTCACTCTCTGTTGGCGCTCTCTCGCTCTCTGCACAATGCTTTCGTTGGCTTAACGGTACAAATTTGCACTCTAGTCTCTCACTTGCGCTTTCAGTCGCAGCTTCGTCGTCGTCGTCGCCGTCAGCGTCTCAGTCTCAGCGCACAGCCTACGTTGAGATTTTCAACTCGACTCTCGCGACGTCGCCGTCGACTGCGAACCGAGTTTTTGGGCTGAGTTTTTGAAATTGTTAGCATATTTTTACAGCTGTCCAAGACGCGCAGCCGCAATTCGTTGACGTGCGTTCATGCCAAGCGGTCGTCGCTTGTCGCAGCTCCCCAAACAACCTCAAGAGTACTCGGCCTCAGCTCCCAAACAGTGTGGCCAACGCGCGTGCGCAACGAAAGTAAAAGTGCTGCCCAACAACACTGCGAAATTCTAACGATCGACGACGACGACGCTGCAAAGAAAATACAAAAAAAATCAAAGAGTTTTTTAAGTGTGTGTGTGTGCGCGTGAATGTGTGATAATTATTATTGTTTTTCGTGATAAAGAGAAAAATACGTAAAACCAAAAAAAAAAAAAAATATAGAAGTCGAAAACAAATCAAATCTGAAAGAAAAGGAAATACGAGACGACACACATTGGATTTTATTTTTTTTTTATGTTTTGAAATATTAACATAGATTTTTTCTCGCATTTCATATTATCAGTGTTTTTTTGAGTGAAAGTGTGGTGAAGAAGCAACACACGAACGTGCCCAGCCAATTTTGTGTTAATTTTTTTTGTACACTTTTTTTCTGTTGACTTGTGCTGAGCTGAAGAAGTTGCTGCAGACGACGCAAACGCACCGATAAAATGCACATACATCAAGTGCTGGCGCGGCTGCTGCTGCCGCTGCTGCTGCTGCAGCTGGGTGCACAAATTGCCGAGGCGGCCATCGACAAGGACAACAACAAGTCCTCAGCCGTCATCAGTGACGTCGATCATCAGCACAATACCATCAATTTGCGTCTGCATACGGAAATCACTAACAACAACAACAGCAGGAGCAGCAGCGACGACGACGTCAATTTCGATCTGACGCGAACGCTGCGACTGCGCGATTCGCTCAACGTCTTCGATCTGTCGCTGCTGGCAGCGCAGTGGCAGCGCGTCGAGGCCGCTCGCAAGCTGAGCGTCAACTGCACGAAGGACATGCGCAGCTACCTCCGCGGCCTCACCGACGCCACCATGTGGGCAGTCAAAAGTAAGTACAGTCTGTCCGGCCGATCACTCGCGATGATCGCGCTGCGATCCGATATAATGCACGTTACCTTTTGAAAGTGCCCCCTAATTGGGGATAATTATTACAATTACCATATAAGAGCTGCTCAAAGTCAGGCAACGCGAACTCAGCCTCAGCTTATTGTTAACACACAGCGTGTTGAACATATCTTTGAATCATCTAAATTGAGCGACAAGGAAATAAGTCTATAATACTAGCAATTAATGAAATAAAATCGAGATGTAAAGAATAAATAAAAATATTCACATTTCATATTTCATAAATAAAATTTACAGCTAAACTGATAAACTGATAAAAGTCAGCTCTTAAATAATTAATTGCGTTAAAAAAGCTAATTTTATTAGATCCGAACTTATCATATATAAGTCAACTAACTTTGTTTCTCATATATTGTTTTTCGAGTACATCAATCTATTAAAACACAACTTATTTAACAGACTATATGGAACAGCTGCCAAGCAAATAATAAATAAAAATCTCATTGAATAAAAATAAAACAAAATAGCAAAAAAAAGTTATATAAATTAATGGAGTAATAAAAAAAATGGAAATCTAAGTTGATAAATTTAACTATTAAATAATAGAGAAAAAATTGAGTTTAAGCCTGACTTTTGTTAAATCTAAACTGATTTAAAATAATCTTAATTTCTTTAAAAGCTGGCTTTTATTTTATAAGATTGCATTTATTATATTTATTTGTTCGTTATTGAAAAATAATTTATGGAACTCAGCTTCTGGTGATTCTAGATGATTGCAACTTGGCGCAAAGCCAGCTTATTATTTAATTATTTTATGCTTTATAGGTTGTGCATCAATTTCGAGTATTTTTATAAATTGTAATTATTTCTTGAAACAAACCAAAGGCTGACTTATGAAAAAACTCATATATCTGAGAAAAATATAACTCCAAGTTTCAACTATTAATATGAACATTTTATATTGGCATTTTACGACTAAAACTGCAGCTTCAGGTTTGGTTTCATCTATAGTAATTGACAAATTGGCCAAGTTGGCGATTATTTGCTGGCTGAAGTACCATTGGCAAGTTGTCTTATCTTTTTGAGTGCCCCCTTTAGAGGCGAGCATTACTCGACATTTATTGGGTAATCTATTTGGGGGGGGGGGGCTATTATTAAATACATTTCGGCGGATATCTGACTCGAGCAACATCATTTTCGATTAAGAATTATGCATTGATAGGTTTTGCATGTTGTCGTTGTCGTTGCAGTCGCCGTTGCAGTTGCAGTTGTTGCACGGTTACGAACGGGTTGTGAACGTGCCGTAAAGCGGCGCATTCTCAAGATTTCGAGTCGACGACAATCTACATAAATGCATGCGCCGCCGTTCGTTCGCCATAGAGACCCAAGGTCGCAATTAGTTCTTGCCCGACCACAGCAACTTGCAACAACTCTGCAACTGAGCTACAGCTCAATTGTGATTTTCGATTTTGATTTCCAGCACACTCTGAGTGTGTGTGTGTGTGTTGAGCGTGTGCATGCTCAACTTTTGGCAAATTGTTTGGTCATTATGTCAGCGCCCATGTCAGCTTCAAAAATGCATTTTTCTTGCCATTGTTGTGGCTGACTAAAAAACCAAATGAGCTATTACAACAGCAATTCCCCAAAAAATATTAAATAAACTTTACTTTACAATGTGCACAACAAGCTCAACATGAATTTTACTTGAATTTTTCTCAACAACTTCGCGAATCTTAAATTTACATATGAAAAAACCACAAATAAAACTTTCAATTCAATGTGATTAGTGAGAATTTTATCTATTTGAACAATTTTCTATTTCAAAATCCAAATTAACTTTGCAATCGACAATTTTAAGCAAATCTTTCAAAATTCAATGAGCCGAAATTTTATAAGACTGCTGGAATCTTAAATTTGCAAAAATAAATGGAAAATTGTCCAACTTTTTCATTTGTATTTAAAGTTTTTTTTTTAACATTCACACATTTAACGAAAAAGAAAATGATGCGAGAAATAAGAACTTTTTAATGAAATTTAATTTTATATGATTCCCATCGAATTTTCAAATTAAATTATATAATTTTTAGCTTCTTTCCTATTTAGTCTTTAATGGAATTAAATGATTTTTACCTTCTCCCATATTTTCTATCGGACGTTTAAAAGTAAATTGCATTTTAGAAGATTGTATTTTCTGCCATATTCTGCCTTTCATGCAGTTTATTTTTTTTATAATATTTGAAATCAAATAATAATTTTTATTAAAGTGATCTGCTTCTATATTAAGACACTTATGCAGTTTATTTTTTATCGGACATTGTTTTCAAAACTAGACCAGTTTTCAATATACGCTTAAATTAAATTAATTTAAAGCTCTTTTGCTGAATTAAAAGTAAAAGGTAAAATACTAATAAAACCTGACTGACTTTGAGAATAAAGGCAAAGTGTCGCTATTTTTAGTGCTTCAGAAGTGAAATGGGATTTGGTAAGTGGTCAATGGTAGATGATTTTTAAACTGCTGGCTGCATGCGGCAAGCTGCCAAAGTGCAACAAATGCAGCAGGCAGCTGCAACGCAGCAACAACAAATTATGAATAAATGTTGTGCGACGAGTTTTCAGTTTTCAGTATTCGGTTTGTCGGTTTGTCAGTTTTTGGCCTGCGTTTCGGGGTTTGGGTTTTGGGGGTTCGAGTTTTGGATTTGAGTTTGGTGTGGTTCGGTTGCGCCAGCCGAGTGTGCAAAGAGCACGCCCCCTTTTGGCCGGCTGCCACTGTCCGCCTGCCCCACTGACCAACTGACTGACCAACTGACAGACTGACTGAATGAGTGAGTGAATGAGTGTCCAAGTGAGTTGTTGTCGCTGCCACTCTTTGTGACGGTTATGCAATCAATTAACACACCAAAGACGAAACGATACGATACGAAACGCAACACCAACAACAACAACAACAATTCCAAAGAAGAAACCAACCAAATTTTATTTTATTTCTTTTCTTTTCATTTTTGTGTTCGCCTGGTCTCTATCCAAAAGTTTCACTAAAAGCTTTTAAATAATCATTTCAAGTCGCAGCGTTAAAAGTTAACGCTTATTCTATTGGTTACTCTCTCGTACATACCATTCATCCATTCATCCGCTTATTCAACAGCTCCATTCACTCTATTCATGCATTGTCCAAGAGAATCGCAGCCGATGGCCAAGATCAATGGCTAATCGATGTGGCCGCATTACCTTTACTTTGTTTTTTGCGACAGTCTTTTATTTTTTCCAAATACCCGCTCTCTGCACCTCGCCATCGGGACGCTTTATTTCACCTGGAAATTTACGACATTTATTCGTTAGCTATTTGCATATAAATTGTGCATAGATATTTATGAGCATGAAACATGCAAAGCGCCGAGATTAAAGCTCAATGTCGAGTATTTAATGCAAATTACCAGCAATTTCAATAATATTCTTAACTCCATTCAAACCAATAAAATTTGTCAATAAATGCAATATAAGTATTAGTGAATGTAACTTTATTAAATCAATATTTCTATTAAACGATTGTGTCAAAAATAGAATTTCCAGTTTTGCTCAAATTTGCTGGGAAATTTGTTTTTATTAATTTAAAAATACTACAATTCAATTCAATACCTACAGACATTACTTAATTCTTCACTAATCCACTTTCTAGTCTTTTTTGCCATGCACAAAAAAACGGTATTTTTAGCCACATTAGCGGCTTATTGTGTGCCTAGCTCGCTGATTGGGCTTAAGTAAAGAACACGCTATAAATAAACGGCAAAACTAACACTTATTAATAATTATTAAACAATTGAGTTGAGAAATCAACAGAATTTCGTCAGTCAAAAGTTTCATTTTCGCACATTTACTTCTTTATATTTATTGCATAAATACTTTGTAGGTGGGCTATGAACGACTATTAAAATAAGCTTAATTACTTTCCAATAAAAAAGACTAATAAATAGCAAAATATTATAATTGGTTTAGACAAGGTGGTTGTAAATATTTTCATTAAGAATTCGATAGTTTAAGCACACTAAACTTCAGCAGTCAATATTGACATTTAAAGCAACTGAAACTTCCAACTAGAATTGGATATTTTAAAGACACTTGAACCATTCAATTTTTTATGTACAATTTAACAAAAAAATAATGGTTATTTGTAGTTGAAAACTTTATAGATACTTGGCATCTTTTTTGGTACCAATTTAAAATATGCACAATAAAAATAAATAATGTTTGAAGCTGCAAGAACTTTAAGATGACGTTGTGTTATAGAATTGAGAAAAGTATGATAAATGCAGAAATGAAGTTCAAGTTCTTTGCTATTGTCGTCTCAACTCAGTCAAGTTCAAATTGGCCTGACTTTGATGCTATCTGCGTGTTGTTCGGGTATCTGTCGCGTCGTGTATGCTTTCGGCTGAGACGTGATTCTGATGGCGCGTTTTGCTTGGCCGCTTTACGCCCGATTCTTTTAATCGATTTGCAGGCCAACAACAGCTGGCAACAGTTGTAAAAATTGGCGTAGTTGAAGGCCAAAGTTGTTACCACAAATCACAGCTAGAGACTCGAGACTCGAAACTCGCGACTCGCTTAGCTTGGCTGGTTCTGGTTCTGGGCCATGGCATGTGTACAAATCCTGGCAATGAATTGGCTGTAAACAGCAAATAGTTGGCCAAAAACCAAGCAAAGCAGCGCAAAGCGCAAAAGCCGCTGTTGATTTACTTGTTTCGCATTAAGTGTTTGCCCCACAACGCCAAACAAAAAGAAATGCAAATGTTTGCAAATGTGAACGAAACGATGATCGAAGTTGGCTTTTAACTTGTGCAAACTTCCTTGTGACTTTCACGGGAATGCACAGTAAAAATGCGGCCTTTTGGCCAATTTGCAGCAATTGTTGTTATTATTTTCGTTGACCTCGTCTTCGCATGCATTTCACCTGCCAATCTGGTCGATTGAGTAACACAATAAAAGCAAAGCAAAAAAAAAAAAACAAATCGACTGCAGCAACTTGTCCGTTGACCAACTTCCAATAAAAATTGCCCAGCTAAAATCGTGCCTGGTGCTGGCCTCTTTAATTTCTCGTTGTTGTTGTTGTTGTTGTTGTTGTGTTATTGTTATATATATGCATACATATTTTTGTTGGTCATTAGCCGCAATTTTTAGGCCAATATACTTAGCCGACTTTTGAGCGGCGACGGAGAGGAGAGCAGCCAATTACAGTCTTTGTGCAAAATGAAACGTCACGCAACATAATTTCTACTGCTTTCCCAGTTGCTGTTGTTGCGAACAGCAATAATAATAAAGCAATAAGAAACTGAAGAAGCAGACCAAACACACACACACGCACACACACACGAACACACGCACACCACGAATTGCACAACAAATAAACACGCCAAGTCAGCGGACAAGCAACAAGCAACAGCAACAAACGTCGACGTCGACGTCGCCGTCAACGTCGCTGTCGCTTATGTAATTCAACTTTAATTTGATTGTTGCAATGTCTTGCAGTTTTTGCGCTCTCTCTCTCTTTCTCTCTCTTTCTCTGCGTATCTCGACTCGACTCTACTGGACTCTCTCTCACTCTCACTCTCTACGCCTCTCACTCTCTTTCGCCTTCGCTCGTTTCGCTCGTTGGCCAAAACGAAGCGAAATTATTATGGCCAGGCCTTGTCTCATATAACGGTCACTTTGTGAAACACTTTCAACTTTGACCAACATTTTTCTGCTCCTCTCTCTCGCTCTCGCTCTCCTTCTTTCCCTTTGCTTTTCCGCCTGCCAAACGAAAGACTTAGGCAACGAACTTGCCGTTCAACTCAACTTCATGCCACGTAATTCGTCTCGACTTATGCAACTTTTGCACTTGATCGTGAATTAAGCATAAGCCCCTTGCCCCCCTTCTCTGCCTTCGCTGCTTGGCATTATCTCGCATCTTTTGCCGCTGCAATCAAGCCGAATATCTCTGGCTGCGAGGGTCAACAACAAGTTTGTTGTCTTTCAAAATTCCCAAGGGAAATTGTTAGAGTGGCTTGGCACATTCGAAAACAAACTGTTGTTGTCCTTAATCGAGTGTGTGACTAATAAATGTTTACTACTTTATCACAGAGACCAATTCGTGTTAATCAAATTGTATTTACGTTTGTAGACATTGTCTTGAAAATTAAATGAAATACGTATAATATTTCTATATTCTTTTTTTTTTTCAATTAAAATAAATGGCAATACAAAATATTGAATGAAAAAATATATTGAAATATAACTAAAACATTTCCCTATTTCTTTATACCAATAAACTGTTACTTATGAATAAAAATTCGAAACAAATATTTACCATTAGAATGCAATTATAACATTTCTCAATAACATTTGTTCATTTCAAATTAAATACAGAAAATTCAAAAGTATTATTACAAAATAAATACCATTGCAATGCAGCAATAAAATCTTTCTATTCAATTTTGCAAATGGGCAATACAAAATATTATAGAAATGCAGCTAGAAATATTTATTTTAAGATATTACAAAGTAAATACGAATAAAATATGCAATATGCGGCAACATTTAAATTGTTAACATAACAATTATTTTGCTGTTGATTTCTACATTTTGGTTTGTCGAATATACATATTAAATGTATTTATTTCATTATTTTCTTGCAACCACTGGAATTCTGGTAGCTTTAAATTACGGCTTAATAAAAGGAATAATATTATAGTTATATTTATTCAAATTTATAATTATATTGTTGTAATTTTAGTCAAGTTTCGAATGTTTCTTGCAGTCACTATATTTTCCACAACTTTTGAATACTCAATCTGAACTATTCCCATCGCTGTCGAGTACAGATCAATTTCAAAATCGCGGAATTGCACATGAGCTCAGCTAACGACTGTTGCTGTGGACGAGTGTATTCATAGAGCACTCGTGCAATTACGAGCTTTGCACTTGACTTGCACATTTGGCCAGGTGAATCGACCATTTGGCAGACGACCAAACTGCTAGACATTACTATTCGAATTGCGCCTCCAAATTGTGGCGTACTCAAAGTACTCACGCCGGCTGATTGCGATTAAAGAGAGTGTCTCGTCATGCGATGGCGCTTCAGATCTATTTGTCAACACAAAGTGCAACTGAAATTGTTATCGGTATCGTTATCGTCGTAATCGTCAAACTCAAGTTTAATGCGTTAGTTGGACTTGGTTTTAATCAAACGATTTCTATTGCTCGCTCGTTGCATTGCACTACAAGGTGACTGAAGCCGCTCCCTTGGTCAAATCGAATGTCTCTCCTTCCCTTCCCTTCCCCTTCATCTATCCAGCGAGTGCATTTAACCGGAGACGCTGCGGGTAAAAGTCCGTGCTAAAAACGCATTTCCAATTTCCGTTAGGTAAAAGTCTCGGCTAAATGAGACACGAACACGTGCCGCGCATTTGAAATCGATTATGAAATCGATTATTGGCCGAAGCAATTTGCATGCCCCTCGATTTGGGGTTATTGACCATAATTGCAGGCAATCGTCCATTTCGCCCATTTGCACATTTGTCTATTGCGCACTTGACGAGCTGCCACACACAAGCTTTTTAGGGCAGCCAAATGGGATGCCGACATACGGACGGACAGACAGACAGACAGACGGACAGACTACTTATACAACTGCGCAAATGAGCAAACAACCGAAATGGTAAGACAAAAGCAGCATGGATCGGTTTGCATTAATTAATACTGCATAACAATAAAAGTCATAAAACGAAAAATATTGCGTTCAGTTAAGCTGACAGCAAGAAACAACACTACAAATTACTTAAACTTTCAATAGGTACAAAAAAGCATATATAAAAAATAAGTTTCAAATGCGTTCAGCATTAACATTAAAAAAATATTTCAGCATTCTTTAAAATTTATATTAGACTTTTAATATTCCATGCAATTATTGTTTGAGACAAGAACATAAAATATTTAATTGGGAAAATTGGCGAAAACATTTTAAAATTCATTACCTATAGTAAATAAAGAATTTTTAGAGCATTTAAAATAATATTGCATTTAACATGAGAAGCATAAAATAATAAATCGAGCTCAGTTTCAATTCATTAAAAAGTGGATATAGCATTTTGCAGCGAATTTTAATTGCTAGAATTATAGCGAATGAAAAAACGTATTAAAAAGTCATAAAGTCCCAAACAACAAAAGAAATCAATTGATTCTCTAATTTATCGATGGAAAAACAAATGCAATAATGATGGAAAAGTCAAGGGAAAAAGCGGCATTCAAATGACATCAGGAAAATCCAGACAAATGTGAATAGATAATGTTTAAAGTGCCTTCTGGTAATTGCACAATCTGTAAATTGTCTACAGATCAACGGCAAACAGAAGCTGCCGCGGCTAATGATTGTGGTATCAGAGTTATTGATCAATTGATTAGCCCAAGATGAATCAATGAGGCTGAGTGAATTGAACGAGTGCCCATTACGTTAATGAATAATGAATGGACGGTGAGTCTGGCGAATTTGAAACCAGTAAAAATTGCCTCTCTTGGCCAAGTTGTGAATTGTTTTTTTGTTTTTGTTTTTGCGTTTTCATGATGACATTTGACATTTTTTGCTTTTTGGCCAGTTACAAGTTCATCAAGATTTGTAATTTGGATGCTTGGCTAATTGCGAGTGCATTCATGTTAATAGTGTTATTAATAGCACTTGACTCATTGCGACTTGACTTATGCAAACTGCAGCCCTGAGATGACATGATACCAAAAATCTGGCACGCATATTACGCAAAAGCTTCAATCAACTGGCCATTGCCACGTGTTGTCTGTTTGTTTGTTGTTCACCGAGTGAGCCACATTTTGTTGGCTTTGTTGGTCCAGTTCGGGCCAGTTTGGTGAAATACCAGTTAGTCATCAGCGTTACCACTCTTGGCCTGGCCAAAGCCACAAACGGGTCGCACAATGGCAATGGCGTTGCCGATGGCTCTGCTGAAACAGCAACTGAGCAACAGCAACTGAGAAAACTTCAACTGAATTCAAACTGAAGCTCCCTCCATCTGTGGCTGAAGATGCAGCTGGCGACCTTGTGCTGAATCTCTGTAGAAAGATACGAGCCGTAAATTGAAGCGAAAGATCCGAGAAACCAAACAAATCACAAACCCAAAACAAAGTCCACAAAATACCAAAAACCCAAAAATAAAACAAAATGAAGCCTAACAAAAAGCAAACGAAATCGAAATCGAAGACGAATTCAATCGATGTCGAAAAAATGCATAGAGGAAAATAAATAAATAGATCAATGATCAATAGTAGTAGTAATATTTCGAGTCACACTTTTCAATTATTTATCAGTGCAATAAAACTTTCAAAATATGCTCTGAGAAAATTTAAAAAAATTGGGACATTAAAGAAAGAGTTTGTTGTGCAAAAGTTTGTGTGTAGAATTTATATTTTTTGATGGCGTTTTTTACCCTTTATATTATTTTATTAATATTATTTATATTATTTAAATTAAATTGAATTTAATCGTTTTTCATTTTCCTGAATTTTCCATACAAAATATTGATTGTGGATTTTTCCCACTTCTACTAAACAAATTTTGTAGGTTTGTAGGCAAAAATTTGAAGACTACAGTCTTAAATTGAAAAATACAATTTTTTAAATAAAATCAAAGTACTTGTAAAATACTTATTATAATAATATATGCTACATTCAGTGTATCAATTAATTCATTACGATTATATACCAAAGCTTTAAGGCAAATGTTTTTTTTTTATCCGATCTTGTACTAAAACTATATATATTTATAAAACTGTCTTAAATTCAAATTGATTGATTTAAACTTAAATAATTTTGTTGGCATTATTCGATTTTCGCTACACTTTACTCGGCTGGTTATTACGGCATTTTGCTGCTCCACCTCTTTCTCCCCTTCCCTTTTATTGTTTCTCTTTCGCCCTCTATGTGCCTGTTTCTCTCTCTACTCTCCTCCGGCTGTTTGGCGGTCCATTACGCAAAGTGGAGCACAAATTGCTGTCAATGCTCCAAGCGAAGCTCTGGCGAAAGTGCCAACGGCAACTTGTTGCTGTTGCTGTGATTGCTGTGGTTGTTGTTGCTGTGGCTGTTATGCTTTGATGATGACAGCGTCAGTCAGTCAATTGTCGATTGTTTGCAAAACGATTTCAATGTCGTCGTCAGGCGTCTGTGGGCGACCACAGCAGCAGCAACAATTGCACTTGAACCCCACAGCAGCAATCACAGCAAATAGCAAAGCGACAACAACATTGACATTGAAATTGTCGCCAACAGACGACCTGAATAACAAAATTGTTGCTCTCGTTGAGGAAATGTTGCGATGCGACTTTGCAGATTATGCCATTATTTGTAGACCATATTTTTGTTTTGGGGCATGCAGCGTTTGTCATATCAAGGCTCTAACAATCTTTAGGTGCGTCGCCGAGCATTAAATTGCCTTACAATGTGACTCAATTAGGCAACAAAAACCAACAACTGACAACCAACAACTGACAACTGACAACGGCAACAACAATGTCTGACAACAGACAATTATCATGAATGAATGTGAATTGTGCTGCAGATGAATTTGTCGAGATATTTCGGCAATTCAACTGTTGAAGCTTAGTTCATCAACTCGATCAACGCGCGTCAGCAGTTTCAGTTTCAGTTTCAGCTTTTGTGGCCCTTATGAAATTCGCCAAACTGTTTATGGCCACAAAAGTCTCACACAAGTTTGTCAACACTCACACTCACACTCACATTCACATTCACACACACTCATTCACTGCAGTCTGTCGCAATTTTGAACTGTAACTCAGAGTTGCCTTTTTTATTGTGTTTACTTTATACATTTTCTCTTTTATTCATCGTCTCTTTTTCGAGAGAAATGAAATAAAGGTCGCGTTTCATCTTAATTCGAGCTTGAATTACGAGTGAATTCCCAATTTCTATGAACGCTCGCAAAATCAATTTTAGTAACAATCGAATTGAATACTTTTTATTTTATTGTTTACTTTTATAACTAATCGGCATTTTTTATGTATCAATATTATTTTCCCTTCAATAAATTGATTTAAATATCAATTTTTCCCTCAAAATAAATAATGTTTGTTTCGATATTATATTTTGTTGTTTTTGATAAATTGTTGTTTATATAAATCTTTTGCTTATACTTTTCCCTTCGATAATTTCTTCAATTAAATACCTTTATTTAAATATATTTTTTTTCCGCAATATCATATTATACTGTACTACCTTAAAAACATTTCTTTTAAATATTCATTTTTTCTTCAATATTCTATTTTGATTTTATTTTTACAAATTCATTAAATATCCATTTATTGCTTATATTTATACATTTATTTAAATATACTTTTTTTTGCGTAAACCCAAAAATAACTATCTTTATTTTCGCAAACAATACTTTAATAAATTTATTTTAATATACTTCATTTCCTCAGTATTTAATATGATTATGTACTTTAATTATTTAACCTTCTTTAGAGTGTACTTTATAAATGGAGTTAATTTTGTTAACTAACTCTAATGTTTTGAGATATATTTTTCACCTTAATTAAAATCAGAAATCTCTCTCCTATATTTCTATATATATTCCATGACCATAAGGAATCTATTTTTTTATATTCATATTTTGTATATCAGTTACTCAAAAATCGTAGTGTGCATTTCATAATTTTTTTGCACTTAAACTTTAAGAAAGAGCTCAAGCCAAAAGCTATTGTCAAGTTAATAAAGAAAACGGAAATCTTCCAAGCATTAACGCCAATAGACAATGTGATTAGACTAAAGAAATTAGAGACACAATTAGCGAAGCATTTATCATACAAAAACAAAGGAGCAGACAGATCAGCGACTTTGAGTTCCACCAATTTGTAATGCGTTTGCCATTTGGCTAAGCGTGTTGCCGGCCAATTAAATTGATGGGCACAATTCTACGCAGTTTTATCGAGTCGAGAAGCACAAACATTTTTGGGTGGATTGCGTGTACGCCTTTAATAAACCTGAAGCTGACGCTGAAGCTAACGATAAATAAACGACTTAATGCCTCGAAATTCCAAAGGGTTCTACAGCAACTACGTGACTTGCACGATCCACGTTTTTGCGATGCTAAAACAAAACGAAACTATCTATTTGCAGTTAGATAAAGAATCAATGATCTTAGTGCAATCGAAACGATCAGCGATCTTGGCATTTAAAGTGGGCAAAGAGAAGCGCGCGCATCAACAACAAATTTACACAAAATAATCGAGTATAATTAGAGAACGATTTGCAAATGAATATATTATGATTATAAGGTTATATGTTGACTATTTGCCAAAGATGACGACGAGTTGTTGAGATTGTCAACACCGTTAAGTTGTCCAAGGTGTTGGCCATAAACTGCATAAAACATCTCGAGTGGTCAACACAATGGCCAATTCAAATCAAAATAATAAAAATTACAAATAAAACCAAGCTACCAAGAAATATGTTAACATAGAGTTGAAGTAATACTATAAAAGCAAGTAAAAAGTAGTCAAGTTTAATGTAACTTGAGCTACAAAGAAGTTCAGGAAAATGATTTTAATTTGAGTCTTAAGAGTTAAAGTTGTTTATAAATATTTTTTAAATAAAAATGCATAATTTCTGAATAATAATAAAATAGCTTCATAGTTGTTGCTTATAGTTAAAAAAAATAAATAAAGACTACTCAATAAATTTCAGATCAGTAATTAAATATGTAAATCTTTAGATTAATCAGAAGATACACGAAAGAGATTTTTCTGAAAGTTTATTTTCTTGAAATTCTTTCAGTTATTTCGGCTTTGACACAAGTTTTTCACACTTTTAGGTTGACAAAACTCAGTAAATTTTTTAGCAAAATTTCAAAAACAAATAAAGGCTAGTAGAATTAGCTAAGAAGTTCTTTAAGATTGCCAAAAATTCTTTTGACACCTTTTGATGCAAGTCAAAAGTTTACTTAGGATTTGTTTAAACTTTGTGATTAATCACATTACAACTAATTTTGACACCTCGAAGAATCTTTCTCTGTTGAATTTAGTTGGTGGTTTTAATTTGCTAAAACTGCTTTTTGGCACCTTTGAGCAAAAGAATTTCAGTTGAACTTGCTTGACAAAATATGTATGTCTGTTAAATCGGTGATGTTGTTATTAATAATTTGAAACTACGCAATTGATTGGCGTATTTGGACAGGTTAGAAGTGTTTGTGTGTATTTTGTGTTTGTGGCCGCAAGACACACGTAAAACCCATTAAACACAATCGTTGCCATGTAAATGGATTTTTTTTGCGTTTTGTTTTGGGGTTAACAAATGTGTTATTGCAAATATCGAAATGGCAAAAGAAAATATAAAAATTATTAAATAATTTATTTTAATGGTTCTGACGCACGTTTGTTGTTGCTTAAATTGCACTGTTTAAATTTAAAGCGCGTCGCAGCAAAGCAACAAAACAACAGAAAACAAACGGAAAGCCAAAAAAATCACAAGTCAAAACAAAATGTTTTATTTGGTTTTATTTTGCATTATTTTGCCAATCTTTCGCAACTCTAAAAATGAGTTAAATACAACTTTGTGCGTTGTGTGTTAAGCACATTATTTATGATTACGTTTCATCAATCAAATCGAGTTTCAACAGCTCTCTCTCTCTCGCTGCTGGGTGTGTCTCGTGCTGTAATCGGTTTTAGTGTTAACACCTTTGTTTGTCCCCGCTCTCCAGATAAACCCAAAGACCTAGTTTGTCGGGGCCCAACCTCCAACGCAACGCAACGCAATGTCTGCAACAACCTCCAAGCTAAACCCCTCTAAATATCCCCTCCTCCTCCTCCGCCTCCTCCTCCCACTTGCCAAAAAAAAAAAAAAAAATACACTCAACTGACAATTCGCTGATTGTTTTCAAGAGCGCAATTGGCGATTCCATTGACACTCAAGTGACAATGACAACAGCATAAAAACTACAGATAATAATCGGCCATCAGCAGCAGGTAGCTCCAAAGAAAATATCCAAAAATACCAAAAAAAAAACCCAAACAAATCAATGGACCGCACTCTTGAGACTGCAGACTGTGGAGGCTTCCCATATGGACAGCATTGATTCTCAGCTAGCTGAGAATTATTTAGCCCAATAATCTTTGGGGCACACTTTCGATACCCCTTCCTTGGAATAGGAAGCGCGGCGGGTATCCTAAAAATGTTGCTAAGCAAGCACTGTAATCGATGTTAGTGTTTGCTTATCAATCAGAACCAACACAGCAAAGTCAACAAACAGCCACAAACAACGAGGCAACATTCCACACATTGATTCGTCTGTCTGTCTGTCCGGCAAAGCTAGTTTAATAAAAACTTGTCTCAGCTTCGCCCTTTTTGCCACACGGATCACAAATGTGATCATCAATCGAATTATTATTACCATTATTATTAGTAATTTGGAATTAAGTTCTAGCTACCAAAGAAAATTTTTAGAATTTAATTTTGACTTGTTCTAAATATCTTTTCATTGAAGTTAAATCACCTGACTGAAGTTATGAAATTGCTAATTAGTTTTTAGCTTACAATATTTATTTAAAATGCGCAAAATGTATTTTTTCTTTTCAATCAATAATAACTGCTGGCCGCAACATATAATCCGATTAGTACAAATTGTGCGGAAATTGTTGTTAGAAAACGAAAAATTACTTCAAGACTGCTAAACAAAATACGAATTTCAATATATTATTCCAAAATTTGAACACCTCATAAATAAATTGTTGATTTGCCCCGCTAGAAGAATTAAACTTTTTATAGTGATTTATGAATGGCTACATTTTTTTATATTTAAAAATTCGACTATTTTTGCTTAGATTTCAAAAATATTTCAATTATAATCCCTTTACAAAATTTATATACATTTTTCGTAAATCTTAACACATCACTATAGTTTCTACAAGAGTCAATATTAATTTGGGTACTTTTTTTAAATAGAAAATTAAACTGCTGTTGCTAAGCAATTTAACAAAAATATACATTTTGAAAGCACGTAAATAAATTATATGCTTTTGAAAATATTTTGTCATTCCTTTAGCATACTCAAATCTTTCTAGTTTTAAAAAAAAGTCGATCTTAATTTGGCAATTCTATTTAAAAGCAAATTAAACTAAGCAATTTTACAAAAATTTATGTTTTTTGCAATATCTTGACCACACTCAAATCATTGCATTTCACCCAACAATCTCTAAAGAATCAAACTGCAGTTTGCATTGAATAGTTCAATGCTGCGAGTGCAAATTCTGAAACTTTCAGCACGCTTCGATCAATTATTTGCCCCTTCACTTGACTTCGCTTCCCCGAAGCTGTAACCCTGATGTGACTTTTGCTGTAGACGCGTCTGCAGCGACGACCTTGCGGCAAGACAAGAATTGATATATGGGTAGAGCGAGAGGTTGCGAGGTGCAACATGTACAGAGACAACAAAACCAATGAAGTGTAGTTAAGATTTGTTTAGAGTTTAAACGGTAGCCAAGTTCACGTCGCCAACTACCTGGAGTGAAAGAGAGAGAGCGATCTATCATCTAGCTTTCCGGCAGCAGTGTGGCATGATCTTGGTCTCCGTCTCCGTCTTCGTCTCCGGGTGACTGATCAAAGCATTGTCATGTACATTGCAGAGTCGTCACCTTGGATGCGACTCGCTGTCTCGGGGTCTGTGTTTCATCAGTCGGTTTTTTGTCGGTTGTATTAATATTATTATTATTATTGTAGTATGCCATACATCGTGGTGATGCTATTGTCTCGTTTCTTAGGTTTTCCGCTTTTTTGGCAAGACGCTAAACGCTTGAATGACACGTTCAATTGAACATGAGACATCAGAAACGATGATGAACAAATAAAGCATCAAGTTATGCTGAAGCCGAGACGCAGGGGCAACTGATCAGCTATCAGCAGCTGATAGCCAACAAGTACAATTACACAAGACCAACATCAAAATCAAAATCAAAATGAAAAAAAGAAACGCCCGATCAAATGACCTCAATCGCAAATTAAATTGAAAACATGTTTAAACATTATTACAGCGAGAGAGTCGAGAGCGAGTTAACACTGAAATGGGTCAACGTTTTGGGCCGCACTTAATTGGTCTAATTAATTAATAATATTGGCTAATGATGCGCTGCAATGCAATTACCAAGGCGCTAAATGATTTCGAAGCCAACTTCGATAAATCTTTTCCCCCTTCGCACCTGAAAAATATCAAAATAAAACCTGCTCATGGTCAGGGCCATTTATGTTGCTGCACGCAACACGACACTTAATAAATAAACGGGCAACAGCAAAGCAGCCTCCCTGCCCCTTCCCCTGCTCTCCCCTGCTCTCCTCCTGGCAGTCGCCCCTTTATGTGGCAGTCATAACTCTGTTGGCTTTTGGTCAAGGCAACGCAAGGCGCTTTTTGAGCAGCAGGAAGTTGCGGCCAAAAGTTGTCAAGCAAATGTGTCTAAATGTCTGGGCAACAACAATTGGCAGCACGAAAAATAACTACAAACGACAGCAACAACAACTTGCAACAGCAACAACAACTGGCAACAAAGTGTTGCGCAGTCGTTGGGCAGCTGCAGTTGCAGCTTCAGCTTCAGTTACAACTGCAACAAAAGAAAACGCAAATGATGCACTAGCTAAATATGCTGCACTAAAAGATACCCTGCGAACAAACAGCTACAGTAAATTAAAAATATAACATATTACGTATACATTTATTTAAAAATGCATAAAATACAAGACGAATTCACAGACGATGAAAAATACCATGAAATTTATAGCCATAATTAATTTTTCATTTTTCATTTGACGTATTTTTAAAGTATTACCAAATTACAAAATAATTTAAGTTGCAGTACATTCAAAAAAATATATGCGACGGGCAAAAATATAAAATTAAATTATATTTCCTTCAAGAAAAAGATATCGATCAATTCAAGTAACCATTTTATGAATTTCCACAAATATTATTTGTATTTTAAACATTACAAAATAATAGTTGTTGAATCATTTGTTTTTTTTGATTTCAATAAAAAATTGTGGAATTATTATCCAAATACAATTTTTCTTTGAATTGTTATTTATTAAATTTAAGCTGTTCACCAAATTTTAGTTACTTTTGAATTTTCATAAAAAATTACACTTATTTTTAATATTCAATTACAAATTTTTTAATATCATTCAATCTTTATAAAACCTTAATTGAAAATTTAAAAAAAAAATATGCATTGTATATATTTTGTAATCGTTTAAAAAAACTGTTTTCAACTTATGAAGGAAATATGAATTAATTTTTAATTTGTATAGCACATGTTTCTTTTTTGGGAATTTTGGATAGTAGCGAATTGAAAATCGTCTTAGATTCAATTCGGCCATAGGTGCTGTGAATGCTTGACAATTTCCATACATTCGGCATACCCGTTTTAGTTCAATTTGAAAGCGATATTTGTAGAAACCTGTTGCAGTTGCAACTGGTTGCAGCGGCAGAAGATCAACAAGTTGGCAAAACTGGACGCCAAAGCTGCGACTGACACACAACACAGCAGTGTGGCAACATGTGGCAAGCAACATGACGGGGGCAACAATGTTATATAATAAGCCAGCCAGCTAGCCAGTCAGCCAGCCAGCCACAACAAACAAAAAGTGAAAGAAAGCGCAGCAAAAACGAAAAACAGACCGTTTTAGATTTGCAGATTTGAGGCAATGTTAATGAGGCCACATGCCACATGCGGCATGCGGCATGCTGCATGCGGCTAGGCGCAGAGTTGTTATGGCATTATCTCAGCAGTTCGCACATTAACTAAATTGCCCTTCTCTTTCTCTCGCACAGTGGACGACGCTTCCGGTCATTACACATCCGGTTTCTTCTATGGCAACAACTACTGGATGGGTTCATTGGCCCTTTGCGAGGCCATCCACGAAGGCGCCACCAGCGGCAACAGCAACGCCAACAGCAACAACACGACAACGAGCAACAGTGGCCAGGACAACAACAAGGACGACAACAAGGACAGTGGGCTGCCATTTGCGGCGGCATTCTCAAAGACTTACAGCAGCGTTGCCAATGCGCCGCCGCCATTTCAGCCTGGATTCTTTGTGCTCAAGCTGCAGCTGAACGAGACGCTGCCAACGGAGGTGGTAAGTGGCAACAAACGAGAAGCGAGAACCGATTAGAGAAGTGATTAACCAAGTGAGAAGTGAGATAATTGAACGGGGAAAAAAAGAAAGTGTTTACCGATTAAGCGAACGATAAAGAAGTCGTTTAAGCAGCGAACAGCAATTCGAAAAGTTGAGTAACGATTGCACTTGGAGAACGAGAGAAGCAAACAAGAAAATGTTATGTGAAAAATAAAACCATTTGAACATGTGAAATAAGTTTCAATAATAATCAATAATAACAAAATTCTAGAACTCAATAACAATTTATATGCAACAAAATCGAACACTAATTAGAGAAGTTGAGTAACAATAGTACTTGGAGAAGGAGGGAAGCAAAAAAGAAAATGTTTTGCGCAAAATAAATCCATTTGAAATAAGTTTCAATAATAATACAAATTCTGGAACTAAATTAATGTATATGCCACAAAAACAAGAATATGCCACAAAGAAATCGTTTAACAAAAGAGAAGCATTTAAAGAAGTTGAGTAACGATTGTACTTGGAAATGAGAAAATGTTATGTGAAAAATAAAACTATTCAAACATTTGAAATCAGTTTCAATAATAATAAAAATTCTGGGACTACAAAGAAGTCGTTTAAGAAGAGAGAAGTTTAGTAACGATTGTACTTGGAGAACGAGAGAAGCAAACGAGAAAATGTTTTTAAAAAAAATATAATCCCTTAAACAATAATAAATATTCCAGATAGGTGCTACAAAAACGAGCAAACACTCTAAAGTGAAATAAGTTTAAATACTGGTATTGAGATTTTCATAAAATATAAAAGAAATGATTCGGAAAGAAAGTAGTTTAAAAAAAATAAAATTTAATGATTTCCCTAAATAAACAATTTTAATTTAAAAAATCAAATGCTATGCTACAATACTGCACGTACAAAAGTAAATGGTAGTTTATTTTTATTCTATTAAATCTCGTACTAAACTTAATTATAATTAAACGTGCACTGGCTGCTGAGGCCATCAGAAAATTACCAAAACATTATTTGGCTAGACAAATGCGTAATACCAAGGGAAATGAGAAACAATTAAAGTAGCCAATTAAAATGCCAAGCAAAGTGCGAGGCGATTGGAGAAGCTATTTGCAGTATAATTTATATAATCAAGTTTAAAAACGCAAACAAGAAGGGCAAAAAAAAAAGAAGACAAGTACAAGATGTTTATGGTTTTTAACAACGGCAGAAAATAATTATTACTGGTGTTTTCTTTTCAAATGAAAAAATCACACTTAGAATGATTTACCTTGCATGATTTGGCAACATTTTGGTATACAATTTAAGAAGTTAGCCAAATTAATCATCAAAGAAAAACCAAAGTACAATAAAACACATTATCATGTAGTTTTTATAAAAAGGCCTCTAATTTGGAAGAGAATATGCTACTACACTTTCATTATTAAACAAGTCTGCACTGAACTTGTCATTTTTCACTTTATATATTTTAGAAAATAAGAATAATACAATTTCTTATTTATCATTGAAGATGCGAGCAAATTTACATTTCTACGCTACATTTAATAAGCTCCAATAAACTTTGATTTTCCACTACTTTTAATATTTTGAAGTTACAACATAAAAGGGCAACGATTGAGCATCAAATCGAAACGACATATTGTAATAGCTGAAGATTAACTTGTGATTTTCCACTAGTTATAGTAGAATAAAATTATAGTAAAAAATGTTGACATAGAAGATGTGGCCAAATCGCCATCACTAGACAATTCTTCACTACTTGTAAAATTTTCAATAAATATTTTCTAATCAACCTACACTTTTGCTGATTAGACATACAAGATGTTATAAAATCGTCATCGTCAGACAATTTTTCATTACTTGTAAAATTTTAAATAAATAATTTCCAGTCAACCTAGTTTTATAAAATTATGGTACTAGTAGAAGTTTCAGAATAAACTAGAAGATGTGACCAAATCGACATCTTTAAGCAATTCTTAACTACATCTAATATTTGTAATAACTATTTTCTGATCAACCTGGACTTCTGATTGCCTCTGCACTACTCGTTATATTTTTATAAACATTATGCAATCAAAAAGTATTATAAAATTATAGTAAGAAGAGTTCCTGATTAGATATCGAAGATGTTACCAAATCGTCAGCGTTACAAAATTCTTCAGTACTAGTAATATTTTTAATAAACACTTTCCCATGAACGTGCATTTCTGTTTGTTTGACAAGTAGTGAAACTTGTAATATTTTTAATAAACACTTTCTAATCAAAAAGTTTTATAAAATTATAGTAACAAAAGTTGCTGATACATAGAATATGTTACAAATCGTCAACGTTAGAAAATTCCCCACTTGCAATATTTGTAATAACTATTTTCTAATCAATATGGACTTCTGTTTGCCTTTTTATCACTTGTAATTTTTCTAATAAACACTTTCAATCAAAAAGTCATACAATTATAGTAATAAGTTGCAAATTTGAAAAAGAAGATGTTACCAAAAAATCAGCGTTACAAAAGTCTTGAGTACAAGTAATATTTTTAATAACAACTTTCCAATCAAAAACTTGTATAAAATTATAATAACAAAAGTTGCTGATAGCTGAAGTTACCAAATCGTGGACGTTAGAAAATTCCCCACTATTTGCAATATTTGTAATAACTATTTTCTGATCAATCTGGACTTTTGTTTGCCCCTCGACAGCTGCGCACAATTTACACGGGCATGTGTCTGCCCTCGAGCTGCAGCATCGCGGACGTGGACCAGATGAGCGCCTTCGCCCGCTTGGAGCTGCCCAGCCGGGAGCTGCGAGTGCTGGACATCCGAGTGCCCACAGACAAGGAGTTCAACATATGGTCGGACAAGACGTTCTGCCTGCTGATGTGAGTAGCAAAGCAAAATGTGAAAAAAATTCACTTTCAAATACAATTTCAACTCGCTAATGGCGAGCACAAATAAAGTGTGTGTAGTGCCTTTTTTTGTGTTCCCCCAAAAAACTACGACGGATCGTTGGCTTTAGCCATTAGCATTCGCCACAAATCGTGCGTGTGTGTGTGGTGTGTGGACAAAAAAAAAAAAAAGCGAAACTATCCATGTGTCTGCGTGCCACGCCCAGCCAAAGTTTGCCCAGTCAATTAACAAGCTCCACGCTTCGATCTCTTCCTCTATCGCCCTCTCAGATTGGTTTCCTGCATTGTGTTCGGTTTGATCTGCTGTGGCACGCTGTACGAAATCTATTTGACACGCCAGCTGCAGGAGGCGCTGCGTCTGCAGGACAAGGAGATGATGAACAACAGCGAGACGAGCTCGGGCATTGGATGCGCCTCCTCCGATTACAGCGACACGATGACAGCCCACGACGAGGCGCTCAAGCAATCGAATCAGTCCGACTCGTTGAAGCAACTCGATCAGCTGGTGCTCAATCTGCCGCCCACCTTGACGAGCGGCGGCGGCGACAACGACAGCGGCAACGGCCTCCATCACGACGAGGATCACCTGAATCTGAATCTGCATCATGCGAGTGGCAGCAACAGCAGCCACGGCAGCAGCCACAGCAGTCGACGCGTCGCAGCCGGCAACCGAGCGAGCAACAACAATAACAGCAACAGCAGCAACGACAACAACAGCAATTCCGATGAACATTTGGAGGGGCATTTGCATGAGCCCGAGAAGCTCAGCATCTATTCGGAGCTGTTGCTCTCGTTCTCGGCCATCACCAATTTCAATGCGATCTGTGATCGGAATGTGGGCGCCGACACCATTCCCTGCATCCACGGACTGCGCGCCTTCAGCATGGCCTGGGTCATCCTGGGTCACACTTGCATCGTGGTCTTCAAGTACTCGGATAACATGGAGATGCGCAAGGAGGTCGAGCAGAACTTCTTCTTCCAGGCCATCACCAACGGTCCGTTCAGCGTGGACACGTTCTTCTTCATCAGCGGCTTCCTCATCTCCTATCTGTACTTCCGCACCAATGCCAAGGGCAAGCTGAACAAGCTGAGCAAGGGCGCCAATGAATTCACCGCCGGCACCGCCCACTTCTTTGGCCTGGTCGCGTACCGCTTCATGCGCCTCACGGCCCCGTATCTGTTTGTGCTCGGCGTCGTCCAGGTGACCATGAAGTACCTGGCCGCCTATTCCATCTTCGATCCGCCCACCATGGATCACGTCACGTGCCCCGATTACTGGTGGCGCAACATACTCTACATCAACACGCTCTTCCCCGTTGATGAGATGGTGAGTGAAAGCATTTACTTTCTATTAATTCATATTTCACGACTATATATCGATTATATATACAGACAGCAGTAATGCTGCAAAAATTAGGCCTATAGCAATTGTTGCAAGCAAGCAGAAGTCCACGAAAAAAATAATATTTTCTTAATGCAATTCTAGCAAATATAAAATATGAAATCTTACAAAAAAACAGCAAAGATATTCTGATATTGAAATAATACGAAATACAACATCTAAAAAAACAATACTGATATTCAGATATTCATATAATTACATTCAAGTAATAAAATGCTAAAAACATTGTTCGCTTAAGCAATGCTCTGCTTATTTTGTTTTATAACTTTTTATAAGCTATGAAAACAAATTCAAATCGATTAAATCAGTTAATAAACTATTTCGTATTTCGCTCACTCTAAACAATACCTTTCATTCAATATTCGATATTGGTTAAATTACTGGTATCTGCATAAACCCAATATTTACTTAAAGTTCAATTTATCATATTCATATTCATGCTAATTGAAAAAAAGCAAAATGCAAAAGCTTGAAGCAATAAACTTATTTAAATATTCAAATTTCTAATTTTTGCAAAAGCATAATAACGAAAAAATATACAAAAATATCAACAATATAAAATTGAAGTAAAAAAATGTTGAAAAATGTATATTATTATTTTTTGCGATGATATAACAATCAACAACAAGAAAATTAGAGAAGAAGCAAGAAAATATAATTTATGTTTTAAAAAACGCAATTATAAATTATTTTGTTATTTAAAAAAAAAAACACTTATAGTATATAACTTATTTAAATATCAAACTAGGTAATTTGAGAATCTAAATTCTGCACCAAAAATAAAACAACAACGAAATATCATGGATCGCAAATAATGTTTATTTTGTTACTATGTTTTGCGGATTCATAATTTTTGCTGATCAAATAATTATTTTTAGTTGAACATTAGTGAAACTAAATTTTTGTTTTATTGGTTTAAAAAACTCCCAAGTCTAATAATTTCTCCTGTCTCTCTCCATCTGTATCTTTAGTGCATGTTGTGGAGCTGGTACCTGGCCAACGACACGCAGTTCTACATGATTGGCGCCATCATTTTGATTGTGGGCGTGCGTCATTTCAAGCTATCTGCGATTACGACTCTGGTGTTCCTGGTGCTCTCCTGGATAACGACGGCCGTCGTGGCCTTTACGAACAATCATCGCCCCAACACCGACGATCCCCTGGCGCTCTTCGACAAGATCTACGACAAGCCCTGGACCCGCCTCGGTCCCTATCTGATTGGCATGGCCGTTGGCTGGATATTGTTCCGCAGCAATTGCAAGATTCGTCTGCCCAAATTGACGGTGGCCACCGCCTGGTTCCTGGCCATGTTGAATCTCTTCGTCCTGGTCTTTGGCCTCTATCAAACGGACTTGTCGCAGTTCACAGCCGCTGCCTACAGCTCGCTGAGCCACTCGGCTTGGGCCTTGTCGCTCGCCTGGATTACGATTGCCTGCTCGACGGGCTATGGCGGCTATATCAATTCGCTGCTCTCCGCTCCCTGCCTCTATCCCTTCTCGCGCGTCACCTACTGCGCCTACCTTGTGCATCCCATTGTCATACGCTCCATGGCGCTCAATTCGGATGCGCCGCTCCATCTGGGAGGTGATCTAATGGTGAGTCTTAGTCCGCACTTTTTTTCATCACATTTTTTAACATATTAAGAACACGAAATCACTGTTTTGTTTTTTTTGTTGGTTTGTAAGAAATCACACACTTGGAACAGATTTAGAACGAATTGAATTACACCAAAAACAAAACATAAATAATCATCAATAATTATTTCCGAACGAACTATCGATATCATTCATTATTGTTAAGAATGGTTTCTATTTTAAACGTTATTTTCCACGATAATAGTTAATTCTTAGTAATTGATTCAAATTTTTAACAGAATCAATATTTTTGAGCAATACAAATTGAATAAAATTCAATAAAATTAAATGTTTCCTCTCTCTTTTGTGCTTCGAGTAATATAATAAAATAATAAAAGCATCGGAAACCATCGAGCTAATTATTATTTTTCTATTTATTAGCACTTGAGTTTTATTGGCGTGAATAAAATTAAATTAACTAAAATGAAATTATAAATAATCATTACTTTTTAGTTTAATTTGTTAAGCTCAAAAATCTAAGCTGTTAAGCTTATTGAATTACTTACAATTAAATGTATCGTTGAATAAGAATATGCGCCATAATTATTAGCGTATACTTTTTGTAGTACAACTAATAATAATTACGCACCTTACTATTTATTACGTCGAAAGTACTTAAAATGAAATATTATCGTTGAACTAAAGACGTTAAAGAAATATTTATTACCCATTTAGCCATTTCCATGTATTTATCATAATATTTGTAACTTATAATGTTATTAAGTTCCCTGATATTTATTATATTAAATTTTTGTTCTGTGTTTACTTTCAGGTCGTCATGTTCTTTGGTCTGACGGTCGCTTCCTATTTCCTGGCCTTTGTCGTCTCGATGTCGTTTGAGGCGCCCGTTGTCACAATGCTGAAAATCTTGTCACCTAGTCGAAAAAAGCGTCTCGCCTAAGTTGGCGTCTCCTTCCCCTCAACACTTGTCTATTTATGCGTTTACTATAAAGAGCATCCATACTATCATATCATCATCACACTCACATACACACATCGACCCTTCCCAGTCTTCGAAACACCTTTCTTCAAAGTCTTCCGACTGTTTTTCTTCGTTTCACGTTTTCGCACCAAGCAAACAATGTCCACATATTTATACATACATACATCGATGCCCCTTTCTCTCGCCCTTTCTCTCCCTTTCTCCCCCTTTTTCTCACACTCACACACACACATACACATTCCACAGCTTCGTTATTTGTTTCATCAACCTTTTTTTTATGCAAAAAAGCACTTTTTTTGTGTTTCGTAATGTGTACATTTTAGTCGTTTAATTTATTCCAAAGGTTTGGAAATTTTGTGCGTGACGAAAAAGTAATAGTACTTAATAGTTATAATTATATATATATACATAATTAAAAAAAAGAAAAAACATGCAACTCTAGTACCTAATTTTATAAATTCATGTTGTATATATGTATACTATATATGTAATGTGTATAAACTTTTAAATAAAACTGCTACCAAATAAAAAACTAAATGCGTTCTAATTCTATTCACGACAAATAAGTGAGACGTTTAATATTTAAATACAAAACGTTTCAAATGTAAAATTTAATTGAACAGTTAAACATTTAAATTCGATAGCCCTGTAGCTAATTTATCGATTTTTCGCGCTACTTGGTCCCACTGCTTCTTTTCAGTGCAAAGTGACAACAGTTCACATATCACATTAATATTTTCCCACTTTGAAATATCACAATAAAGCAGACAGACGCAGAAGTTACCTTGTAGCACTAAGATGAATATAAATGAAACAATTTCGAAGTAAACTACAAAATTAGGTAACTAAATAAATACATAGGTGAATAAATAATTTAATGAGTAAATAAAAATAAAAAATCATAATATAATTTTCTGAAATTCGAATGTTTCATAAATTAGTATAAGCTTGGAACTAAATGAAGTTAGTTAGATTGCTTAAAAATGCAATGGAATGCTGGCATTCATTTAGTTTCTCTTAATGAATAAGGCAAAGTACAATATCAAAATCTATATATATCTTAAGTAACTTTCTTAATATTTTTTTTTAAATAAAATAAAGTAGTAAATACTAATCAGACAAAAGAATATAAATAAGGGGCAAAATAATTAATTAAAACATAAAAACAAGAACTTTGACTAAGAAATAAATGAATGAATAATACATAAATACAAAGTAAAAATAATAAATAAGTAGATATGAAGATAAATGAATAAATAGATTTAGAAAAATTTAAGTGAGTAAACTAAATCCATGAGTGAATAAATGCTAAATAAAATAAATAGTAAATACAAAAAAAAGAAATAAGTAGATAAATATAGAGACGCAAATAAATAAACTGATAAAATACAAAAATGAGTAAATACATAAACAAATAACTAACTTAACTTAAATTACTTTATTGCTTTAAATAAAATACTTAAATTAAAAAGCTTGAACGCTGTTAAAATGAGCTTGAACGCTGTTAACGGTGCGCTGTAAACAAATCTGTTTTTCGATGTGCAACACTGGCCTGCCAATGAGGTGGCGTGGCGTGTTTTGCAACACTGCCGTGGGGCACGACACTAACTAACATTGTCAGATACGCCGGCAATTATCACATCGCATAGCGATGCACACTAATTGCAATATTTATTAGTTTCGGTTGAGTTCTGTTGTCGCCACGACGACGACGACGACGACGACGACGACGAAGGGATCGAGGAAGGAGCATTCGCCGCATCCGCAACACGCATTTAAATTCGCATTTTCAAGTGGTCTTCGCTAAATACATTCATCATCATGGCGATGCCGTCGATCTCAACGCTGGTGGGCGTGGCATTCCTGGCCTATATACTGCACTCGATCTACCAGATGTCGCAGATCTTCACGACGCTGCAATGCAGCGATTCGCCGTGCTACACATCGTTTCTGGCCAACCAGCCGCCGATGCAGTTGGCGCTCTTCAGCTCGCTCAGCCGCAATCCGATCGCCTCCGAGGTGCAGACGCTGCATCAGGAACAGCGCTTCGACTACACGCAGCCCTTCGATCACGACTTCGAGGTGAATGTGCCGCTCAAGACGCGTCGCAACGGCACCTTGCATCTCCATGTGGTGCTCGCCCTCGACGGCGAGCCGCTCGAGTGGCGGACGCTGCGTCGAGACGGTCCAACGGTGGTGCACACGCTCAGCCTGTGCGATTACATGGTGCCGCGTGCCGAGGCCTTCAATCTGCTGTCCGAGTCGGAGGCCACGAAGCCAAGTAAACCCGTCAAGAAGAAGTCTTCCGGCTCCGGCGGCAATCTGCCCACAACTCACATACGCTCCGATGTCTATGTGTCGCTGTTGACGGACTTGTTCTCGGTCTCGCAATCGGATGTGCCGCCCGAGATGGCGCAACTGATCCGCATCAATCGCAAGCAACAGATTCTGCCCATCCTGCAGACGGACACGTTTAACACACGGCTCAAGCATCTGGTGCCCGTGACCAGAAACACCACCGAATTCACATTCAGCTTCCATTACAAGCCGGTCGGCGTTGGCAAGCTGCGGCTGCAGCTGCTCATGGAGCATGCCACGCAGGCGCTGCTCGTCGTCGGCTTTGCCACCAAGGACATCGACGAGGTGAAGGGCGTCTTCTCCGACACGAATGTCTATCTGCTGTGCGGCACCATCTTCATCTCCAGCGTGCACGTGAGTAGCGATTATCATTAATGTTTACTTAATTATTTCAACTATTTAAGTTCCATTTGATGGAATTTCTTAAAATTCCTACTCTAACTATTTAAAATTAGCCATTGAAATGTGTATATAAATATATTAATTAACTTATTTGAACTATCAATGAAGCAATTTCTCGAATTTAAATTTTACAACTAAAATTCGTTCAGAAATGAAGGCTGCAATTTTTACGTGGTGTCTCACAGTTCCAACTCAAAAACTTTGAAATAATCAAATTGCTTATTCTATTTAAAAGCTAGACCATAAGTTTTACCTTTTATTTTTTTTTAAATCGAGAGAAAAAGTTGTTAAAAAATAATCATTGAGTTGAAGTCAAAATTAGAAGTTATTTTTCTATGTGAAAACAACATTTGAATTCAATAAAACGTTAAAAGTTAGATCATGTATCGGTCTTCATATCATACATATAATAATATACATATGTATATGACACCGCATATGCCTCTTAATTAAATTTCCATTTTAAATATTGAAATATGAATTTAAATATTTATATATTAATACAATTATATAATAATAATAACATAGCCAAAGCAACTGAGGCCTTCTGGCTGTTTTGGTTAATACTGTTGCCCAGTGTATCCTTTTTTTATTTAAATCATAAAAAAATAGTTTTCTGTAGGTAAAATTTTTCCAATGCCTTTGAGATTAAGCTTGAATATTCTCTTTTCATTTGCTAATTCTATCTCATTCTTTTCCACTTGCTCTCGCCCTTTAGATGCTCTTTGATTTCCTAAGCTTCAAGAACGACGTCGCCTTTTGGGCCAAGAAGACCTCTTACGAGGGCTTGTCCACACGGACGATATTGTGGCGCGCCTTCTCGCAGATCATCATCTTCATGTATCTGCTGGACGAGCAGACATCGTATCTGGTGCTGGTGCCCGTCGCCCTCGGCACCCTCATCGAGCTGTGGAAGTGCAAAAAGATACTGCGCATCGAGTTGACATTCAGCGGTTTCATACGCCGCAAACTGGAGCAAGTGGATCGACGGATCGATGGAACAAATCAGGAGCAACAACCTGGCGAGTTGGCGGAGCGACAGACGCAACAATATGATCGCGAGGGAATGCGTTATCTGAGCTATTTGCTATATCCATTGTGTGTGGCTGGGGCCGTCTATTCGCTGATCTATCAGCCGCATCGCTCGTGGTATTCGTGGACCCTCAACTCGCTGGTGAACGGCGTCTATGCCTTTGGATTCCTCTTCATGCTGCCGCAACTTTTCGTTAACTACAAACTGAAATCGGTTGCCGCGTTGCCTTGGCGTGCCTTCATGTACAAGGCGTTCAACACGTTTATCGATGACTTTTTTGCATTTATCATCACAATGCCGACAGCGCATCGCGTCGCCTGTCTGCGCGACGACATCGTCTTCCTCATCTATCTGTATCAGCGTTGGCTCTATCCGGTGGACAAGTCGCGTGTCGATACGGGAGTCGCCATCACCGAGACGCCTTCGCCATCGCCTTCAGTTGCGCCCATCGATGCTGGCGATCGCAAGAAACGCGATTGAGATCAGAGATTAAGGAGAGCACTTTACACGTAAACATGAATAAATTCATTCCGTCGATTTGTTTAGCAATTAGTCTCAAGCATAGGCTGTAATTCCCTAGCATCCATTTTAATGTAATTGTTTAATGTAGCAAATGCAAACGATTTTCCCCAAAAAAAAACAACAATATTTCTTTCACTGCCAAGTGGAGGGGGAGGAACTCACAGCGTTAATTGAAATCGATTTAACCTTTGACGCAACTCGTTATTGAGCGAGAATTAAGATGATAAGGAACTGCAGTAATCATTACAAACATTCAAGAAATAAAAGGCAGTGTTCCGAGCTGCACTTTCGCTTCAATTTTGTTAACGAAACAATAAATGGTTGACAAAGCAATTTACAATAATCAAAAGTCGTAAGAAAAGCCGAAACTATTTGCGTAGCTTCCGAGAAAATTAAATAGTTATAGAAATCAGTTTGATATAAAATCCAATTAATTTTGTATTTCCAAAAAATACTTTCTATTTCCTTGCCTGATATCTTAATTATGTTCTCCGTCTAAACTTACAGTCTACGAGTTTCCTAAAATATTATTTTATCAAATTATAATTATACAACTTAACAATCGGACAAATTTCTCAATTGGACAATTTCTTTTGAAGTTTTGTAAAATATTATATTTCATTTAGTTATAAGTATAGAATTTGCCAAACTTTAACAATCGGACGAATTTCTCAAATATTATCGGACAAATTTTAAATTTTATTAATTTGCATTTATGGTTTTGCTTTTTTAAATCTAAATAAAATAAAATTACGCACCAATTATTTTGTAAACTTATTTTTCTGTTCTCAGAATTCTCGCATTAAATTAATTCAATTTTTTCTGATTTTCATGGATTTTCCGCCAACTTAAATTATGTTTTTGAACGTTGAACTTGACTTAAATTATGCTCAATTTCCTATATTAATGGTGTATATTTTGTATGCCCTTAAAATGTCGTTATCATTATTAGAAAATTGTGCTTACAAGCAATATTCTTGTAAATTAATTCATATCAATTAATTTGATAATTTTTCGCATCATTATATCAATTTGATTTGATATCTCTTGAATTGGATAATAATTTATGAAGAACTTACCATCACAATTCGCAGTCTCCAATTCAATGATGATTTGGATTCGATGAATCTGATGGTTTTCTTTAAATGTTGCGATGGGACAGATGAGATGGGAGTGAAGAGTTGAGAGTTGAAAAAGTTGAGAAGCGCCAATGGAAAGGATTTTTATAATTTGTTGTCCATTTGTGAGATTTGTATAATTTATCCATTTGGAATTATTAATTTTGTAATTAATTGTTTTATTTAATTTATACTGATGATTTGTTGTATTATGTTTAGCAGCTGGAGCCGAGTCTGTTGCTAATGGGTTGATGTGTTTGTTTTTGTTTGTTGTGATTTTAGATGATTGTTGAGTGGTGTTGTGTTGTGTTGAAGTTGTGGTTGTGGTTTTTGTTGTGGCAAACAAAGTGTTTATAATTATGTGGGTAGACCTTAAACTAAAGTGCCGAGGGAAGGAAATAAACGCACATAGAGCTGACTAAATATTACTTCAAGAATATATATAAGTGTTTAGCCATTGCGGATGCCCAGCGCCTGCTCGAGTTCGGCGCGCTTCTGGTTAACCTTGGTGAAGAAGTAGCGCGAGACAGCCTCGTGCGTCCAGGGCTGATAATAGAACTCGGCGCGTCGCTCCTCCTCCGGATTGCCTACCACATCCGTCATCAACTGCAATCGAGAAATCATTAAGTTCACAATTGAAATAACAAGATAACAATGTAGTTTACTTTAAGATCCCGTGTCTGGCTAATGATCCAGCGATGGATAAACATTTGCGGATCCTTGGCGAAGCTGAGAAAGAATTCTCGATTCGTTTTCATCTGATTGATGGTGTCCACAGTCTCATGGATCTTCATGTCGAGTCCCTGGATCTCCTGTTGACTCGCCGTGCTCGACAGAAAGTTGCTCATCTGTGTCTTGAGCGTATCATCGACCTCCACATCGATGTCATAGCACGCCGTCTGTTTATTCTCCGCCCCGCTCTCAATGAAATGATTGATGACAATCGGATCCGGTGGATGCAACAGCGGATTCAAACGCTGCGGTATTTCAGCAAACTTCATTCGCTGACAACTGAAAATCTGCTCCAAATACTTGTCACAATTAATATACTCCCGTTCATGGGCATCCTGCAGCTTGTGCGTCTTGATATATTGCCACAGCGCCGAGATGATGACGGGACGCGTTTGTGTGTGGACGCCCAGCAGGCGGGCGAGACGCGGATCCAGCTTGAACTGCAGCGGCTGATAGTCGAGCAGCAGCAGAATTGTGCAGCGCACGTTGCGATCGCCGGGTCGCTTCACCTGGAAACCGTCCGTCTCCTGTGTGGTCAGCGTGCGATGCCATTCCACCAGATGATTATCTGGTCCATACAGCTCTTTGTCCAGCTCAATAACCAGCGACTTGAAGAACGACGAAAACTTGCGTTTGCCCTTCGTATTCGGATCCCCTTTGCCATCCTCCAGAAGCCTGCCTTCGACGCGCAGCTCCCAGGAGGCCACAGCGCCCTCGTCGCCCTCGTTGCTAGGCTCCTTGCTGGGATAGAACGTGTTTGAGATGAAGATGCGCAGCTTGCGCTTCTGTTTCATCGGACGCTTCAGCGCCTCCTGTATATCGAGACGCTTGCGCATGATGGTGGCGTCTAGCTTGCGTTCAAACGTCAACAGATCCATGTAAGCCTGTGACTCCGGCACCAAATCTCGCACCTTTTGCGGCAGAATTTTATCGGCCAGCTTCTTTTTCTTCTTGGCGCCGGCAGCGAATTCGGCTTTATTGCCGCCCGCGCCGCTTCCGAGGTTGCTGCGGCCTTCGGCACCACGTTTGCTGCCTCCGCCGCCCGCGGAGCTGCCGCCACCGCCACTGCCACCACCGCCGCCAGCAGCGCCGCCGCTGCCGCGCAGTCCGCTCTGAAAGCTCGGCTGCGAGGCGCGCTGCAGCAGCGAGGGGCCGGGCCCGACGGGTGCGGGGCCAGCGCTGCCCGGCACAGGCTGGGCTGTGTTGGGATGCAGCGGAAACCCGCGTGGCTGCAAAACACATACAATTTAACATGTTTGCACATTAATTTGACTATTTTTCACTCTTACCGGGAAAGCGGCTCCGCTGCCGGGGGGATAGGGGCGCATGCCGGGCGCTTGTGGCGGCGGCTGGTAGCGCGATTGCACCGGCGCTTGGCCAGGCGCAAAGCGTTGCGACATATTCACTTGGCTCGCTTAATTGATTGCACACACACTCGCCGCGCTTTTCTTTGCGAATTTGCTTACAAAAAACAACGCTGCGTCACAAATAAAAAAAAACGAAAAGACTTCTCCGCGTAAAATGGCGTCGTTAGCGTGACCGTACAACCCAATATACCCAACAAAATATACTAGCTAACCGCCAAATATACCGTGCTATGTTAACGCAAAACCGAGCAGGCGCTGTTAATGCAAAACTGCATTGGCGCTGTAGTGCCGATATATTTTCTCGGCAAAAAATACCAAGGCCCAGAAATAGTTATAAGAATAGTTTTGAAATATTAATGTATACTTATTTAGCTTAACATTATATTAGTACTCAACTAATAATAATTATTTTGTAATTTCTTTATTGTCGACTGTTTGTACTTATATAAAATTAAAAAAGGAGCTTACGCGATCAGAGCAGCCGATAACTGACAATTTTTACATTTCATGCAATATATATCAGCAGTGTGAAAGCGACTGTTTGCAAAATACTAAACCGATGTAAAGCCGGGTGTATAATATACTAGCAGTGACTGTTCGAATAATATACCAGCTATGTTTAAGAGCCAAGCAGGTGCCGCGGTACGATAACATTGGAGGTTATCGTAACGCACAAACAAGCAGGCGGTCACACTTACTGTCGTGACAAACGAAATCAAATCCCATCAGGTGTCACAATACAACAATCAAGCCTTTTATTTCTTTTGATTGCATTTAAACAACAACACGATGGACGACGCCTGGTGGCACAACCAACTGGAGCAGCTGCCCAATAAGCGCCTCGAAACCCTGAACACATTGAGCGCGCAGCTGGCCGCCAATCCGCCAAAGCCGCCAATTCTCAAAGTCTTGCTGCAATCCCAAGCGCTCTACGACTGCGTGGGCGGCAAAGATGTCTCCGATCTGGCCATTGAGTTTGTGCGCGAATGCGTCAATCTGCTGTCGCCGCCGGTGCACGACGAGAGGTTCGTGCCGCTGCTGGAGCTGGCCGCCAAACATCCGCATTCCGCCATACGCCAGATCGTCTACGATCATGTGCTGCAGAAGCTGCAGTCGCATCCCGAGATGCCGCTGCCCAACAGCCAGCTGCTGTTGCTGGTGCTCGGCGAGCTGCAGCAGAAGGAGACACAGCTGACGGGCATTGTGATGCGCATACTTAGCGAGCAGCTGCTGCTCTGGCTGACGGATAAAGATGTGGTACAGCTGCTGGTGCAGCTGATGCAGCAGGGCGAGGTGATCTGTTGCCGTGTCTACGAGCTGGCCGTAGTGCTGGCCATCAAGAGTCCGGCTGCACTGGAGGCGGTCGAATTCATACTCGATGCAGCTCTCACTGAGCTGCTGGGCGACGATGTGCTTGTGATGTGCAGCGTCATGGAGATTTTGGTGCCGCTGGCCGAGCAGAATCACGGGCTCAGCTACATGGAGCGTCGCCATGTGCTGGAGACGATTAGCAAGCATGTGGAGCCCAGCGAGAATGTCCTGAATCAGCTGCTGTTGCCCAACATCATGAAATTCTTTGGCAAAATCGCTGCGGTGCAGCCGCAAAAGGTCATCGAGGGCTATCCGTCTATGCTGAACTCTCTCTGCGAGCTGCTGTTGAGCGGCGAGGAGAACAACGACAGTAACATGCTGCCCGTGGCCATGGAGACGCTGGCCAATCTCATGAGCTCGTCGCAGGGCAAAACGCTGATGCAATCAACTCTGGCGTCCACGCTGCCCAAAGTGTTTGCCAAATACGGCGATTATCTGAACAACTTGTCGCCGCCGCTCAAGATTCGGCTGCTGGAGTCGCTGGACGTCATCTACACCACAGACAACAGGGCCAGCAATGAGATGATGTGAGTGTTCAGCATTTACAATTCATTAACTAATCGATTTTATTATGTATTCTAGAGAGTTACTATATTTATCCAAGCGTCTCCCTAAAACACAATTCCATAGCTAAATATCATTTAAAATCTACCCAATTTGATGTTTTCCGGCTCAAAGTCCCGCCACGATCGTACAAAAATAGGCTAGATAAAAAACGCATTTAGTTGCGATTCATTTTTATCGTTTGTTCAGCAATTAGCAAATGTTATAAATCAGCTCCAAACGTAGTCGAAACAATTGCTGAAAGTCGCATTACTATCAAACAAATTAGGCTAGACAAAGAAATGTTATTTAGCTGCATTAATCGATTCGTCTTGATGACGAATGTTGCTGTAACTTCGACGCCCATTAAGTTGCTTGAACTGATGCTTTGCCCGCATTGGATTTTGATATAAAAATATGACAGTTTCGAGACCCCTTTTTAAGAAATTATTTTATGGCACATGCGATAATTGTAGATCCAAGTTTGTTCCGAAATTACTTAGCATCCAATAAGTTCAAATCTATATATATTAAGATGGAAAAAAACAAGAAGAAAAACCGTACTCCTATCAATTTAGATTTTTATAACACGATAATTTCGCTGACTATTGAAAAACTAAATCGGTCTCGTAAATTTGATCGCTTATTAATTCGCAAATAACATAGAAATCTTAAGCGCTATCTCTCGGTTTAGTAAGGCGCTGATTCCATTGGTAATCAGCAGCATCTACAACTTCAACTGGCTTGTTTCCGTGCTGAATATCAGATAAATTCCATGCTGTTGGTTTCTGACTTGGTTAATCCTTTTTGTAAAATTAATTAACGGAGTCAGTTGGATAAACAGCTTTATAAATGGAAGATATAGTTTCGACACACCCTATTTACTATTATTAATATTGTATTTCTTTCTTTTTGTAGTACGCAAATGGCTGGCTGGTATGAAATCATTGCTGGCGGCCAGCAGATCGATCATCTGATGAAGCTGCTGAATACGCCGTTCGCCGATCTACAAGTGGCCGCCTTGGGCTTTCTGCTGACCATCTGCAAGTACGGCTGGGGCATCAAGGCGGTGCAACAGACAGCGGGCGCCATTGAGTTCCTCTTGTCGCGCCAACAGCAGCTGGACAACGATGTCAAGTTCCACAAGTGGAAGGTGATGGAAATGCTGTCGGTGAGCGACGGATTCTCGCCCAGCGAAATTGTGCGCTTTACGGCCTATGTGAAGGAGGGGCCATATTATGTGCCCACTCAAGTCAACATAGCCACCGAGGGCAGCAACTAAAACTAATCGGGTGCTACCATATCCATACGTACATACGATATATATAATTAATTATATAATAGTAATAGCATTACAAATAAAATTAACGAGATTTAAATCACAGTCACGGTCACGTCTACAAATAGCTCATGTGTCGATGAGACATGTGTTTGCGTCCCGATCCGCCACCGCCGCCTCCAGCCCCGCCTCCCAAATGCGCCAGGCTAACGCTCAGCCCCGACTCGTAGGCGGTTTGAGTCTGGGAACGCGTCTCATTGTTGCCCAGCGAGCAGCTGGGCAGCGTGTGGCAATAGCGACGCAGCTGCTGCTTAAATGCCGCCGTCGTCAGCGTGTAGAGCACGGGATTAAGAGCCGAATTCACAGGCAGCACCAGCACCGCCAGCCAGGCGTACAGATCGGGCGATATAACACAACCTAGAAGAGTGCAGCATGAAAGTCACAGTGAAAGAGAGCGAGATGGAAAGATTTTACCCACCAGATAGAGCGGCAATCTTGACCACAATGATGGGCAGCCAGCAGGCGCAATCGGTGGTCACAATAATGGCAAAGCTATTGGAACAAATCGTTAATTATGTAAAGTATTTATTTAGTTTGTGACTTATAATTTGCATCTCTTATTTATTTATTTATTTTGTAGTGCTTCTTGCAACCACTCTTGCCACTCACCGTGTTGCAACGACGCTCTCGCGTCCGCTGTGCGTGCTACGCATTCCGCCGCCAGAGTCACGTATCGCCTGCAACATGCGCACATACGAGAACAGGATGAACACCAGCGACATCGTGTTGATGCAGATGAACAGCAGCGCCGAGTACTCCCAGCCCTGCATCAACGACAAAATAAATTAAATACCTTTTACTCACATCACAATTTAAAGAGTAAGACGGTTTTTGGAATTTATTGTAGTTTATCGTATTTTTTCAATTAATTTTGTATTTTCAACCTTCTTTCGTAATCTCTTTCATTTATTTGTTTAATTTTATATTTGAATTTTACTTTTTTGCATTTATGTTCATTACAAATTTTATTACTATACTTTGTCGACTAGTAATTGTTATTTGTATAGTTATTTATTTTATTATCTCCGTTGTTTTATGTATTAACTAATATTTTTGCATTTGCTGACATTTTTTTATACATACGTATAAATATAATACGTATGTATATTTTTTTATTTAACAATTATCTTTATTTATTAATTATTATTGTACTCTCTCACATTTCTCTTGATTATTTATTTTTATATTTTTTATTGCAAATTATCTTATTTTAATTGATCAAAGCAATTTAATAAATAATATATATCCCTGATCAGTTAATCTCAGTGAATATAGGATACCAAATTGGTAGGATTTTTTTTAAAAACGCAATTCAAGTTTATTTTCAATTTGATATGCCACGACTCCTTCGACCACATTTCATTCTATAAATTATAATGATAGATTTCTTATGTATCATTTTTTTAAGTCTTTTTAGTTCTTGATTCTATTCGATTTCCTTGGTTTTTTATTTTTATTATATGTTTGTGTTGCCAAACATTTTATATACGAAAATTTATTGTACTTTATTTTTTTAATGATTTTTCATTGATTCAAAGCTCTACAATTTCTTTCCTATTATTTTTTTGATGAATCTTAATTTTTGTTATTCACATTTTTTTTGTAGCTTTTTTAACTGCATTTGTTTTTGCTGCTTACCTTGGCGTATGGATCGTGTATATGTAGTGAGAGGCAGACTCCGTTGTTGCCATAGAAATGGGCGCCGAAGTAATCGTTGGGCATCAGAGGCGCCGCAGCCAGGACGAAGCTCATGCCCCAAACGAGCAGCAGACGCAGCACAATTCTGCAAGTGAAAATTCAAGATGTGAGTGAAATTTTACTTCCAAATTAAGTGAGGTTAAGTTGAGTAAAGTGAGGTTAGGTTTAAAAAAGTAAGGTTATGTTTATTCAAAAATGGTAAACTTTAAAATTATTAATATAAATACGATTCAAATTTAAAGAGCAGCAGACGCAGCTCAATTCTGCACGTGAAAATGAAGGATTTGAGTGAAATTATAGTCCGAAATTAAGGGAAGTTGAGGAAAGTAAGGTTAGGTTTCATACAGTGAGGTTGTGTTCATTCAATTTTGGTAAACTTTAAAATCATTAATACAAATTCGATTCAAATTTGAAAGTAATTTGATCGACTTTAAGATGGGGATTCTATAAGCTTACCGAAACCTCTCGGAATCGCGTGGTTTCAGGGGTCGCGTCACCGACATCAGACGATCCCAGGTGACGAGCGTGAGCAGCAGCGTCGACGACTGGCAGCTGAAGGTGCTCAGAAAGCCTAGAGTGGTAAAAGAGCAGTGAGGATGGAAAGAAGCGAGCAGCGAGAGCAAAGCTTACCTGCGAAGGCGCAGAGTCCGCTGTGACGCCAGGACTCCTCGTGTCGAATGTACTGCCCACGGAAGCTGATGTCCGCACACGCGATGAGTGTCAGATAGATGCCCATGAGGAAGTCACTGGCCGCCAGGTGGCGCAAGTACAGCGAATGCTCCACATTGCTGCGCGACTTGTAGAAGTAGCGACCCAGCAGCACCAGCAGATTGCCCACCACGGCTATGGAGGCCATGACCCAGACACTGAAAGAGCAAATAGGACATATGATTATGATGAGCAAGAGAGTGAGAGGGAGTTGGGTAAAAGGAGGAAAAGCATTAGAGACAGTGCTGTCAAGTATTCAAACCCAAAGCCTAAAAAGCTAGAATATTTCTAAAGTAATTTGGGACAAACTATCATTACTTTAGATTTCAAGCAAATTTAGAGAAAAAATGACGTTAAATTAATTATTAGCATTTATTAAAAACGCGTTGATTTTTAAAAGAGCTGTAAATACCAGCAAGATTTCAAATTAAAATATATAAGTGCCTAAAATTATATTTATGCACTAATTTAACACCATTTAATTTCAAAAGTTGATTATCAAATATAATGTCACGTAGTGGCATTTTATGACGTTAAGAAATAGATTTTATTGGTTTACCAGTATATTTATACTTTTTTCACTCGATATAAAATTGATTCCTTAAATTTGTTGTATTTTCCACAATATGGAATCCATATGGATATGCCCTTTTTCACCAATATTATATTTAGCCTTGAATACATTTCTTTTACCATATAAAATATTTGCATTGGGGTAAAAAAATCTACTCCTATATCGTAATATTCAAATTCTCGGATTGTGAAATATTTAAATTTGTTAAAAATGAAGCGTTCTATATAAATTACAGTTAGCAACAACTATTCATATTTTTGCAAGAATGTCTATATTTTTTGTTTATTTGTTGAACATAAACAAAAATAATTACTACATCTTCAAATATACATAAAATTTTGAAAATGCTTACTTGAAAAAATTAATTAATTTCAACGAAATGCAAAACAAAAAACTGATCTAATGTTTTAGCTAAATAACCCTTTTTTGAATTAATTGTCAAAAGCTGAAGGTAAATCAGGTTTTGTTAGTTGCCCGCTAAAAAAATGTAGCTAAAAAAAAAAGAAATAGCTAAATGGGCAGCACTGTTGGGAGGACAGCACATTGTATGCACATGGAATATCAATTGCCATAAATTCGGACAATTAAAGCAAATTTAAGTAGCTGCCGCCGCCAACAAACTTGGCCCCCTTGCCGCTTTTGGCCAACTTGCGGCCTTCCTTTGAGGCCAATTCCTATGGCCAATTAGGTGCAAACAAAAGCCGAAGCCTTTGTGTGAGACTCAAACATACGTGAGCGACTGTGTGTGTGTGTGCGTGTGTGGCATACAATTGTCAACTGGGGCTGAGCTGGGCGTCTCATTATTGCAGTCACTGTGTGTAGTTGGTTGAAATTATGATTCGGTTGCCAGGACACGAAACATTCCAACAATTGTCGCCCTTACTTGCCACTTGCTACTTGCCACACTCGCTGCCTTTGTTGCCCCATGTGTGATGATTGCGCAGCGGAGGCCTCTGCAAGTGTTTGAACTATAATTTATGAGCGCCTTCGCTACAATCTATTAATTTGCTTTACGCGCCGCATTTCCTTCTACTTACGAAATGTAAATATAAAAAATAAACACGTACTCAACTCCGACGCACAACAAATATTCGTGCTCGCCTCCCTCATGGCGAAGGTCGAACAAGCTGCGACTTACGACCATGATTCTACTTATGGCACCTTCACTTTGGCTTTAACTTGCTCCAGGCAGCTCAAACTAAACTTTCTACAGAGAGCAGCGTACGTAGTTTGCGTTGAATACAGACTGGGGATTAAATAGCAGCGCAATTTGAATATGTATTCTTAGACTATCCCACTTCAACTCAACTTTATAATCAGCTACTTTAACTATTATGGCTTTTATTACAAAAATGAAACATTAAGAGTCGTTTGCTAACTTTTGTTTTTTGTTTACTTCCGAAGTGCGAAATAATTATAAAGTTGAAATATTTATTTGAAAGCTGGACCACAACTAATATTTTTTAAACTAAGAAAGCGTCAAAAGCAGGCACTTTTGATTAATTATTATAAGACTTAATAAATACAAGTCATTTGTTAATTTATTTAAATTGAGAAATAATTCAATTTTCTGATTTTACTTAAAACTTGAGGAATGCAATTTTAGTTTAAGATTTTTGCATAAATATAAATATCGAATCTGTTTTTTAAAATCATACTATTATTATTTGTATTACAAAAATTAAAAAAAAAATTGCCTCTTCTTTCAATTAAGAGGTTTTTTTTGGTTTCATTAAAAAATGTAAAAGTTATTGAGTTGAACCATAACTCTTTTTAAAATAATATTCGAAAATTTATTTGAAGTTAAGACAACGTAAAACTAATTATTGTTATTCAATTTATTTTACACCATTTGATAAAAAACTGATAATTAAAGGCAAAAATTATTTTTAACGTTAGAAGATTTTAATTGTCTTAGTTTAGTAAAGGAAGAAAAATGTAGTTTATTGAAATTTAAAATGTGTGGTGCCCATTTTTAATTCAACAACTTTAAGAAGGAGCTTAAGTGGCCAGAACTTACTTTTTTAGGCACAGATAATTTTCAAAAATTAATTTTATAAATAACAACTTAAAGCTGTTAATAATAACAATAACTGAGCTGCTTTAAGCAAAGCACAAGTCATTTTCAAAAAGGCTGATAAAAAGCAATGATATTTTTTGTAAAAATATTTTCAAATATTTGCTCTACAATTTTTTAACTTTAAGCCTTAAATATGCAAATAAAAATAAGCAGAAACTATAGATTTAAGCTCAAAGAGCAGTTCTCATAAAAAACAGGTGTTCAACTCGATTTATACTAATTGTTGGTTTGGCAGCGTGTTGCAGCTGCCGCTGACGTTGCACATGAATAAGAAATGCGTGTTAACAGAGGAAAGGCATCGAATGCTGGAAGTTGGCAAAGTTTTATATCTGCTGAAACTGTAGACATTGCTAAAGTATAGTTTATATGTGCATATGTGATTAGAAAGCTGTTAGCAACAGTTGGCCAAAGTTGCAACAACTTAAAATTTGACTAAGCAGCACAAACAAGTTGAAGCTGCAAAATTGCTCGGAGTATATTTATTTTTTTGTTTTTTGTATTTTTGCAAAAACAATTGCAAAGTATTTAATTTTTATGGAAACGTCAACGGAGAACAACATAAACTTGCCGCATGCCGCATGCCACAGCGTGCTGGCATTCGCCGCCTTGTTGCCACACACGTGTCTGATGTTTGCTTTTGCCAAGTGTGAGTGTAGTATGAGTGTACTCACACTGAAGGCACACACTCAAACTCACATTAGGCACTTGGCAACTGAGAACTGCTGAGAAGCGAGCATGTAAATGTAAGCAAACAAACAAACAACTAGGAAAAACGTAATTTTCATTTCCATGAAAATTCCATCAAAGCAGCAACCGTCTCCCTCTCCCTCTCTCTCTCTCTCTCTCTCTCTCTCTCTCGTCTCCGTCTCTCTCTCTCTTTATCTACGTGGATGTCGGATAATCACTCAGTTCAGTTAGCTGATGACAAGTCCTCACTGTCTGCCTGAGTCTCTCTCGATGCTTTCTTGGCAAATGAAAATTGCAAATGGGGAAAGCATTGCCAAAAACTTGCAACTGCCTCAAGGTGCAGTGTTGCACTGGCGCCCAACGTGTGGCTGCCAATGAATTAAGGCATGTCGCTATCTTCTAAACTTCACATGCTCAAAGACTTTGGGAATATACTAAATTGCATATTATAAATAATGAAATATGCAATTTCTTGCTACGAGCATTTTCCAAATTAAAATTCTAAACAACACGAATTATTAAGAAAGATTTCATCAAACCTAACGCTTGAAAAAATTATGATGCCAACTAAGAATACAGCATCAAATTTTCTGTTCAATAATTAAGTTTTTTAAAACCATTCATTTACTAACTTGATGACAACGAAATAACACCAATTAAGTATTTCTAAATAATTTTAAAAACTGCATTTGCGAGTACAATGATTTAAAATGGGGAAAAATATCAAAATGTTATCAAGGAAAATTTTCTATAATTATGTATTAAATACTAAATTATTTGTTCAATAGTTAAAGATTTTGAAAGCATTCATTGACTTACTAATTTAATGAGAACAGAATAATGTCAATTAGTTGTTTATAAATAATTTTAAAATGTTTATTTGCAACTACAATGATTTCACATGGGGAAAAATATCGGGGAACATTTTCTATAATTATTATTTATACAAATTATATTATTTAGTTCACACTTCCAAAATATGTTCAAGCTAAAACTTTTAAACTTTTTTTCATCATCTATCATCTTGCAATGCCATGTAATAATGGCAAAACATGAAATTTCATCGAGTAAAATCTTTGAACTATTCAATTAAGTAATAATTTAAAGCAATTTTATGTTTAATGAAATATATTTTTAATTGCAAATATGGAATAGGTGACAAACCGAAATTTCATCAACAAATACAAAAGTAAAGAATTTTTAATAGAAGAATTTTTCTATTAGAAAAAATTAATTTGCAACTGCAATGACTTAAATAGTTGAAAGTTTCGATATGGTTTCGACAAATTCTTTTCATCGCCTTTAAAATTAGTCAAAATAATGCAAAAAATGTTATCAAGAAAAACCTTTAAAAAAATAAAATGAGTTTTCAACACTCATTAATCAAATAACAAACAAAGTTATAGACTCAAGTAGGCTTTGATTTTATCAGCACTCATCTGGCAGTCAAACAACATAACATCTGTATCGAACGCGTTACAAAAACGAACTCAAAACCAAAAAAAAAAATTAAAAAAAAAAAAACAATCAAAATTTTGAAATTAGCATAACTCTGCAAAGTGTTGTTTTTCGGAATGCATTTCGAGTATGCGCGTCAAAGCCCAACGATCGCCTCAACGGCCGACGTCGATCCGGATCCGAATCCGAATCAGAATCTTAATCTAGGGCGCAATCGAGGCGGCGGCGTTCCATGTGTGAGTCGCAATGGCTTGATGATTGAATCGCAGCTGCCCGTGGCTGGCATCACAGCATCGACATCAGCAACCGCCACATCAGCCGGAAGCGGAGTTGGAGTTGTTGCAACTGGCGCGGCCAACGTGCAACTTGGCAACTCTGATCATCAGCATCAGATGCGTTTGCTGGTGCTGCGCGAGCGTCTGCGTCGTGCCCTCTACAACTGATGATCAAAATAATTCAGCCAAAAAGCCCTCAACTACAATCCAACCGAAGAGGCGATGCGTTGGTCTTATTGTTTATAACATTTTATTGGCTGAGTTTGCCTAACGCTAGCGCCTTGAATTTTTGCTAGCTTGTTTGAGATTAAAGCATAAGATATTGAAAATATCTTCAAATTCAGAAAACTTTCTGTTCATAATAGAATTTTTTTAATACTTTAGACTTATATGTTGCACAAATTTCTAAATATTATTGGAGAAAGGAGTTTGATATTTAAGTGTTCAATTCTGAAAAAAAATGCTAGCCATAGATTCTGCCAAAATTTTCAAAGAGATGGCTAAAATGTAAATGTTGAAAATGGGCTAAAGATTGTTGTTCTTTATTTTAGAAATGGTATAAAAGGTATATTTCGAACAAATTTTAAGGAGATTGCTTATCCTTAAATTCTAAAAAATGTCTATGGTAGTTTGTATGTTTTTTTAATCTAGAAGAAACATTTTTATATTCCAATTCATTATTGGCAGAATTTTCTAAAGATTTTTTGGCGTTAATTCATGACGCAGAAGTTTGATATTAAAGCCTTTAATAATAACAAAAAATATAATTAATAATAACAAAAATCAAGCGTTAATTCATGAATTTTAATGCTTTAAATTCAGTAATCATTTCCAAATTGATTGTTGGGTCCTAAGTTTGGAAAACGTTTCTAGAGATTTCAGTCATTAATTAAAAAAATAAATAGTTTAATATCTAAGTATCCTTAAATTATTAAATATTGTTAATATCTAAAATCTGTGAAAAATTACTAATTATAAATGTTTTTGTTCCAAAACAATCATGCAAAATATTTAAGGAATCTTTTGCTCAAGTTTAGTATGCTTTAACTTGTTATCAATTTTCTAGTTTTGTACTCTAAAATTGTATTGAAATTTCGGCAAATTAGTTTAGATATAATTGCAATTATATCTATAGAGGCTCTCCTCAGTTATTAATTCCGCTCTTTGCCACTCACTTCCGCTTGATTGGTTAATTGTACTTATTAGAGACTTTGCTCTCTGCTCAACTCAAGTGCATTGCAATTGATTCAATTGTGTAGTAATGAATGGCCAACTTCCGGCCCTGAAGGTAATTAGGTGCTCTCTATTAAGTTTGCAAGTCACGCAATTTAACTTCTTAACTTGGCGCTTCTGTTGCACCAGGATTTGTTTTTAACTATTTTCAAAGTTATTTGCAAGAAACAAATAAGTCCGGTATTAATTGTTTGTTAATAGGTGAAATTAAATTGTTTTTTTTTTTGTGGTACAAAGTGCATTTTTTTTTTAATAATTTTCCATGTATAAGAAATATTAATCAACTCAAATTTTTATATAGAACTTGCAATCGAATAATTCAGTTTAGAATAGATAACATTATGAAATTAAAATTACTTCAGTAGTTAGAAAACTATTTCTTTGGAATGCTGAGCAAATGAGAAAGATAAAGACACCAGTCTCAAATTTAACTAAACGAACTCATAATTTGATTACATTAATTGTAGGAAGCAGATAATTTATGTATTTAATTTAATAAGGCTGTATTGGCTGAGCAACAATGTTGTAAGAAATTGATTTTAGCTTGGCTTAAACGTTGGTTAACAACTCTGATAAAGAGAAATACTTACAGATGCATAAAATTGAATTGAGGTTTTAAAAGCATTTAATTAATTAATAATTTGGCTGCGAGCTGAATACTTGACTCCCGAACAGTCGTAAAGGAGGCGACACAGCCCCATCAATACAAGCATAAACATAAACATAAACATAAAGAAGGCATCGTTACTTGCAGCAGTAGCGGCGGCGGTAAAGGGATTATGTTGTCCTCTGCCGACAGACAAATAACTGTGTGGCACTTACCTGCCGCGCAATAGCTGATTATCGAGCAGGTGGAAGGTGCTGCTGATGCCGTCGCCGCGGGGTTCGCAGACGCGAACATGCATCGCAGCTCGACACAAATGGAACCACGAGAAGTAGCTGTCAAGCAGAGAGAAAGGGAAAGGCGATTGGCAATTACAAACAAGGACTAAAAGGGGTTTTTGCCAGTCAGATTTGAACTCACATGAAGTCGAGACTGGTGAGATTTTGCAGCACCGCCGGATCGAGCGTCTTAAAGGGATTGCCAGTTAGGAGCAGCGAGCTCAGATTCTCCAGGCAGTCGAAGGCATGCAAATCGAATTTCTCGATGCGATTCTCATTCAAATGTCTGCAAAACAAAATGGTGTATATAAAAAATAAACGAGAAAGTGAGAAACATGAGTCAAAAGCAAAGTTCACGTTGTTCTTTGGCTAAACTTTCATCATTAAAGTTACCACCGCACGTAATGTGGCAATGTGTGTGTGTGCGCTGCCGCCATTTGTTGCATGCCACAGCATGCAAATCAACTTGTCCTGCTCAATATGCATTATGCCAACTTCCCATACATATATATTATTTTGTTCCTCACATTTGATTAGTTTGCCGCTCTAAATTTTCGAAATTTGCTTTTTTGCTAGATTTTTCTTCATTTTTCTCTGCATTTCATTTTTTGTTTTTTATTTTTTTTGGGGAGCCGGTTTAGTTTTCCGCATTCCAATCAAAATGCTGTCCCTTTTGTGTCGAACCCATTATTGATAAATGAAATTCCTCAAGCAACGGCACAAACAACGGCCGCCTCCATTCTTCATTGTCCTGCGCGCAGCTTAAGCGCAGCCAAATTGAAAAACTCACTGAGGATACGCAGGACGCAGGACATAACGTGGGGCAACAAAGTCGCGACAGATTTTTTTATATGCCTATCAGACGCCTCGGGTTTGCGTGCGGCCAACATATTTTACTTTACGCTTTACCCTCTGCGTTTCTGCATTTTTTCTGTGGGTCTATGTGGCGTATGCGCAATATTGCATATACGCAAGATTTGTTGGTTAAATTACTTTGAAAACTGAAATCCATATTTGTGACAAACACTTTAAATAAAATGTAAAAAAAATAATAACAATATGTGGCGCAATATTGCGTATACGTAAATTTGTCAGTCAAATAAATAAATTAAGCATGGCTTTGAAAACTGAAATCAAATTTTTTGTGACAAACACTTAAAATGAAATTAAAGTAATAGTAATAATTTAAAAAAATATACACAAACAAATAAAGTAAAATAAAGTATGCACAATATTGCGTATATGCAATTTTGTCAGTCCATTAAATGCAAACTGAAATCAATTTTTGTGACAAACACTTTAAATTAAATATAAAAAAATTACTAATAATATAATTAATATTATATTGCTGTTTTCTGCGTTTGTGCATTCATCGCTCATTTATAAAGCAATATTTACTACATTTTATGAAGTCGTAGCTATATATATTCTTATATTATTTTATAAAAGTCTTATTTTTGAATTATTATTTTATAAAAGTCTTATTTTTGAATTTCAGAATTTTTGTTGGCGATTTAAAAAAACTCATTGTTAAACTGGCGATCTGAGTGTACAAAAAAGAATGATGACGTTCAATGGTAAGTGATACTGCAAAGCTTTTAAAAAAAATTCCCGTTCAATAATTATTACTATTTTGAAAGTACAAAATTAGAGAAATAGGAAATAAGAAAATAATAATCCTTTTGTTGTGATTTCTGTTATTCTGAGAAAACTTTTGGGCAATGTTTAATTCAAATCAGACTCCGCGAACCTCATGTTATTTTTAGCTCAAAAAATGGGTTGCCAACAATTTACAGGGTATGCCGCAGTCAGTCAGTCATTGTGTCGTTTCGTACACTTTATTTTGCTGCTTAGGCCTGGAACTTACAATCCTTGCAGATAGCTGAGGTTGCAAAAGGTTCCTTCGCGTATGTGGGACAATTGATTGCCGGCCAGAAATCTGTAAAAAAGAGTTTGAGAAAAAGGCGCAAAAATGTTGCCACAAATTGTGTGTGTGTGTGTGTGTGTATGTGTGAAACGTATATAAAAGTCTTTTAGATGGTATGCAAAGTAGTGCAAAGTTCACCCAAAGATAAATACATACAAGTGTCGCAGATGCGGAAATGTGAATGTGTTGGCCGCAATGCTGGCGATTTGGTTTTGGGCCAGCGAGAGCGTATGAAGATGTTGCAAGTTGGTGGGAAACATGCCCGGCTGCAGCTGTTGCAAGCGGTTCTCATTCAGGTAGCTAGCGAAAGAGAGAGAGCGCAATTTAGAGCGTCAACTGGTGGCAAGTTGAGCGTGATTTATGGCAATTTACTTACAGCACCTCCAGGCTCTGCAGTTGTTCAAAAACATTTGCCCCAAACTCGGCGATGAGATTGCCACGCAGATCTCTGTACAAAAGTGGAAGAAACAACAACAACAACAACAGCAACAGTTATTTATGTATATGTGGCAAGGTTGTTGTGGCTGCTTTAAAGGTCAAAAAACTTGCGAGGCATTTTTGTTGTAAAAGGCAAAACAGCAACAGCAATTGTACGTTGACACGACTTTAACTCACAAATCTCCCCTGGATAAGCAAATAAAAATGCTTGAATTATTTAAGCGCAAAGTGTAAACAGCTGAGACAAATATGCCAAAAAGGGGCGCTTGAAGCCCTTGGCAAAAATGGACAATGGCAAATTAATCGAATTTTCTGCACACATAAAAGAAGATTAATTTCATTAAACTCGTATTATGCGATGAAGTGATTTTGCACCCTGCAACAAATTGAGGAAATTAATAAAAATTATAAACAAAAGTTTTCGCTAAGCAAACAAATTTATGATGGACTTAAAACATAAATTGTGAAACTACAAGGAGCATAATTAAAAAAAAATGTTACAGAGAATAGAATTAAATCAAATAAGTGACATAAGTAAAAAAGGAATATTTTTAAAGATTTTGTTTAGACCCAAAACTATGTGTACAATAGACTATTAATGTATGCATGTGAAGTTTACTGGATGCAAAATTTAATGAATGCACATTCTGTGAAAATTTTCGGAGCCAAGAATTTAATTAATTGAATAGTAAAATTCGAAAAAATTATTAATTAATTAAAATGTTTTAAAATAAACTACTTTCTTCGCATCTCAAGAAATATAAATATTCGCCATTTCAATAAATTGAATATCTCAGAAATAAAAAAGCAATTCACCTAATAAATCTGATATTATTTATAAATGTTGCATACTCTAAAAATGAGTCTCAATTTAAAACCACAACGAGAGCATCAAGCGCTTGAGGAGCAGCAAGAATTAATTAGGTAATTTATTTGAAAGCGACCCCAGACAAGATATTTCATCGCGCGCCCCTGACGGAAATATGCAGATTGTGGAGTCGGGACAAGGGAGAAAGGCGATGGAAAAGGGCAATGGAGCGTGGGGCATGGGGCATGGGGCAAGGTCACTTACAGTTCCTCCAAGAGTTGCAGATAACGAAAATCGCCAGCGCTCAAGCTGCTCAGTCGATTGCGTGCCAAAATTCTGTAGGTGAAAAAGAAGAAAACCAAAAGCATTAGAGAAATGAAATCAAAGCAACAAATTCACAGCTTGCCACATTAGTCGTAATGTCATTTTAATGTGCCGCACAACAAAGAGACACACAGAGAGAGAGAGAATGAGATAAAGAGCGTAAGAGTATTTTAATAAGCCATTAAATGCAATCTGCATAGCAGCTTTGCCAGCTTGCCACATGCCACATGCCTCGAGTCCGACAAATGTCAACGGCGCCTGCTGCTAAATTTGAAAACGCCCAAAAACTCTGCTTGCCCCTATTCGGTTCCGCTTTCTTGGCATGCCACAACGTGTAACTGAGTTGTTTATGTATTTTTTGTTTTGCTTTCGAATTTTTGTTGCCGCCCGTTTCCGCTTTAGTTTTGCAACTGCTGCTGTTGTCTTTGTCGCTGCAACTTTCAGTTTTGTCCTGCGTGTGCTAATATTTTTATTGTCGATTGAGCCCCAAGAACTTGAGCTTAGCAACCTCTGCTGTGGCGGCTGCAGCTGAACTTCAGCTGAGGCCAAACAATGGGCCACTTTATGACCCCAAATGGCATACGATGCGTATACGCAACAAAAGCATTACAACAAACTAGAGCGAGAGAGCGAGAGAGACTGAGACAATGAGAGTGTGGGAGATTATCATCAGCTGGGACTCATTGCGCAATCCTCCCACACACACACGCACACTGATTGCACACACACATGATGATAACATCAACAATTGCGAGTGCACATAACTGTCTCTGCAGCTGAACGAAATGTCCTTAGTAAATGTTCGAGTGTGTGCGCGATATCTGCGTTCATATATCTATAGTTATTGGCAATTACAGCATTTTTCATTCGACCCACTTCTGTTTCAGGCCAACACCAGATAATAAGCCCATTTTTTTTTGGTTTTTTGTGTGTGTTTTTTTCCGCTTCGCCCAAATGTTGATGACGACGGTTTGTTGGCATAAAATATGCAAACGTTACGTTAATTTGAATTCAGCCAAATTGCAAGATAACATTCTTGTTTTGGAGTAAACAATTGATTGTTTTTAATTTATTTGCAAATTTTAAACCAGTCGAATAACAAGATTACAGTTGAAGTAAGCAATAAAGAGTAAAGAATTAAACACTTTTTTTAATATATTTAGTTAAATCGTAAGAACATTTTCTTGTTTTTAAGTAAACAATTTAATGGTTTGAACGATTGATGGTTTATAATTTATTTAAATTTGTTTTGTAATTTATTGGCTAATATAAAATCAGCTGAATTATAAGATTAACAATTAAATTTAATTTTTAATTAATTTTTTTTTTGTTGAGGAAAAATTAAGTAGGAAAGAAATTAATGGGTTGAACAAATTTAATAATTTGAATTTATATTTATTTATTACTACATTTACTTAATGAAGTAAAAACAATTCGTAAAACTTGTCACATTATTTCTCATAAATAGAAGTGTTTGTAATATGAGTTGTCTTTGAATTTAATTAAATTTGTTTATGAATAATAATAATAATAAAATTTTTAATTTCTGAACCCATTAAATTCAGATTATTTCCATTGAAAATAATTACTGAAAATTTAGTATTATTAAGCATTAAAATCATTGTTTGTTCGATGAATATTTAATAGGCAATTTTCCATTTCAAGATTTTTAATTAAATTATTAGTTGAAAATAGTAGCTTGCCATTTAATATCATAAATTTCAATTATTGCTTACTTTTCTCCATTGCTAAAAAATTGTTTAATTTCTCATATATTGTAAAACTTGCCGGTGACTGCTGGCTTAAATGAATTATTTATTTAACGTATTTTATTTTGTGAACTATTGCGGACTATTTAATATTTAATGCGTAAACAATACTCACGGCTGTGCTGTCGAAAGTTTGTCCATTAATTAGTCCACACAAGCTATCTATAAACATGAGCAGCGACTGCATTAAACTCTCATTTACACTCGATATTTATTTGCTGGATTTGCATACAGAACTGCACGAAAGGTGAATAAACAATGCGTTTAGCATAATAGCGATAATAATTATTAACTATTGTCGTTGGTAAATTCAACTCGAGCTGCTTACTTAAACTGTCGCTTTTAATTGTGAATTTATTATAATTTTATTAGCGAGCTGCGCATAAATATTGAATGCTAAAAAATCCAGCTAAATTTTGCAGTTCATTCGATTGCCATTTTCCGAAGGCTAATAAATAAGTCAGGCAGTTAATAAATGTGTGTGTGTGTGTGTGGGAGTTTGTGTGGAGATCCGATAAAAAAAATTAACGCCTGCGATACCTGAATATTGCATACACGGCGTATGCGCAATTTATGATTGTGCGCGCCTGGGGATAGGCAACATTTTTATACACTTGACGTGAAAAGACTGGGAAATTTCGTAAATCGAATTAGGAAAAAGTATTAACAAAAAATAATATGAAATTTAAATGCATAAAATCTAAACTGTTTAGCTATACTGTTTTTGTGAAGTGAATGTGAACAAAATCTAAATTAAACATTAATTTGAAAAATAAGTATTGCATAGCTAAGTTAGTAAGTATTTGAAGTGCAGAAATCAAATTTGAAATTAAGATGATAACTATATAGTACTTATATAACATAAATATTACAAAAAATATGTATTTTCTGCAGAAAATCATAAAGTGAAAAATAATATAATATATTATATATAAATTAATATAATAATAAAATAATACAACGATAAAATAATGAAATAAAATAATTGCTAGTTAAATTTCAAATAAAATAATAATAAATTAGTACAATAATAAAATAATGAATTAAAATATTTTGTAGTTACATTTCAAAAGTTTAAAAAAAAACCCAATAGCTGTGAATCTATGTGTTTGATTTTCAGATTGACTTTCAGGCGAATCAGTAAATTTGATCACCGTAATTCGTTGCCTTAAAATATAATTTTTAGTTGACAAGCATCTTGGAAAACTTAAATATACTTATATTAAACTAGCTTAGTCAACAAATTAACTCAATTGTATTGTAGAGTATTGAACGCTAAGCAAGGTCAAATTATGCCATCAATATGCTCGTACTTTCTCGCTTTCTCTTTGTGTCCCTGTCTCGCTCGCACCCTATCGATAGGTGCGATAGAGTGTGAGCATCGATATCGATAAATCGCAAGCAGTTAACGGGCACTGGGCTCGTCTTAATTACGCGAGAAACGCACAATAAGTAATACTTACAACAATCTCAATTGATTGCCCGGGGCAAAGAAATGCTCTGGTAAACGGGATAATTTATTATCGTCCATATAGCTGCAAGAATGAAAAAGAAGAAGAGTGGGAGCCAAAGCAAAGGCCAATTTCAGCAACAAATAAATTAAGTGCACATAAATAATAAGACTTAATTATGAGTTATATCAGCACCCAGCCGATCCCCTTTCCCCTCTCCCCTTCCCTTCACTCACAGTGTCTTCAGTGGAACGGCGGCGAGTCTATCGAATGCATGCGAGGCAATCTCACGGATTGAGCAAAGTTTCAGGACACTGTGAAAGATACAGATACAATTACAGTTGCAGACAGCCAGAGTAAAACAATGCATTAAACTTAATAATAAATATACAATTCAATTGCCAAGTTCTGCCACACACAAAAAGTTTACTCTTCACATGCAAATAAACTCGAAGAGCGCAAAAGAATTGCTTTCTTCTTGTTGCCCCTTTTGTGGGGCGTCACTTGCGGCGTTACTTCGTGTGGCACTTGTGGCATGTGAGCGGAAAGCAAGGCTAACGGAAGTCCCACAGTTTCAGCGCTTTTCAATTTTTACGGGCAACGCTTTCACTGTGACGTATTGCATAATTTCGCTATATGGCTATAAAGCAACTATTTTTCACAATAGTTGCATTCTTTTCAAAACAATACAATTTTGTTTTTCAAATACTCTTCTCGCCGGTGCTCATATTTATTTATTTATAGTATTTAACATTTATTTATTTATTTTATAAAGTATTTCAATATTTATGTTTGCATTTAATTGTGTAGTATTTGTTTAAATAAAAACTGACTACAACTATTTTGCCAATCTCAGCTCTTTTGATAATACTTATCACAGCATATTTATTTATTTATAGTATTCACAATTTTTTATTTATAGCTATTATATATATGTATTGTGTATACTATGTCAATATTTATTGTATTTTGTCTGTAGAAAGTCACTAATAATATAGCTACAATATTTGGAGTCGGAATATCAAATATACGTAGTGAACTTTTAATTTTGAATACTTTAAAAAAATTAAGTCAGTTTCCACTTCCTAGAAATACATTTATGGCTTAAACGTTCTGTGGGTAGAACTTACTTTCAAATAATTGTTGTTTTGATGTTAAAGCAAAATTTGTTATTAAAAATAATTAACTTCAATTCTTTAGAATACTGTAATTTCTTGCTTTAATTCCACAAGTTTAATGTTTAATGCGCTTTATAATTGGCAATAACGGTAGTACCAGGAATTTTTAATTAATTAAAAGAGGCTATAAATATTTCAAGCATTGATTTTGCTTTAATATTGATTTACTGGAATTTTTGTCATTAACTTTGGTCTGCATATTGCAAATTTTAGAATTTCGGATTTGTTTCACATTTTTATTCACTTTATATCCCAACTTTACGCTATAAACATATTTCTCGATTTATCTAATTTAAAAGCCTGCAAATATTTCAAGCAGCATTTGTTTTTTATGTATTGGCATTTCATATTTGTTTTAAATATAACTTCTGCAATATTTCTTTCCTAAAATGTATTTCTAGAACTTTTTACCGCAGTACATTTTCGAATTTTAAACTATTCAGAATTATCTTTTAGAATTTCATTCACCTTCACTATCAATATCCATTCACTTTCAATATATCTATCGATTGTCACAATTTAAAAGACTATAAATAATAATATTTGTTTTAATAGTTTGTTTCTTGCATTTTCTTAAGAAACTTTAAGCTGTAGTGAATCAAAAATAACGTTTCATATTGAGAATAATTTTTTTTCCCATTCTTTCGTTATCAATTTATGTTCCAATGGTTCTAGTTCCTAATTCTCTTCTCCTTATCGCTCTCATCTCTGTTTGTTGAGCTCACCTACTCATCATTTGTATTGCCATTGCGGCTCATTTAAGACCTCCACATTGTGCTTGCCATTTCAAAGAAAAAAGCCTGCGGTCAATTTAATTTTCACACATGTTTTCTGCGCTGCCCACGCAACTTGTCGCATATTGCGATTCAGGATATCGCGTCATCTTTTGGCGTTTCCCATATGATTAGAGGGCGTTGCGAAAAATTCGCCAATTTAAAAAGGAAAATAAACATGGACACGCCGAAGAGACACCGACGATGGCGTTGGCAACACGTCGCAACACTTGACAGCAGCTTATGTGCCACATGACGGCAACAGTATCAGTCACATGTGGCCCTAGACGAGAGTCGGGCAGAGCAATGATGGATTTCCAAGTGCTTAGGCTTAGGCAATAGGCAGTAGGCGATATGCGGGAGCCGGACTGGCAGACCATTAACTACCGAACCTGACCACACAGGCAGATGCTGCATGAACCACGGCTACACTGAGAGACGTCTGCAGATGATTTTGATTTATGTTGCAAGAGACAGCTACACAATTTTTGAAGGCTCAAGAGACGCTTGTAGGCATTAAATTACAATCTAATTCTATTATTCGACACCTGAGCTTGTTCTCAAAATCCCTTGCTTTCTTATTAAACAATTTTCATAATTCAACTGTTGCTCGACTCTTTGTTAAATCACTTTCATCATTTTAGGCTGAACATTTTTTTACTTTCGCTTTTTTTTTCGAAATTCAAATAAATCTCTTCTAAGCTACATTTTTGAAGCATTATGATGTTCACTTAGAATAGAGTTCTTCTAAAAATATCTTCTAACAGTTGTTAGAATTAAAATTGATCCTTTACATCTGATACTGCTTAGTTCTTAATATAATTAATTGCATTAAATGTTTTATGAAGTAATTTAAAAAGCTATGCAAGAAATTATTCAGATAACAGAGATGGATAACTCCTAATATCATAGATGCATACTTAGTAAGTAATTATAGCTGAGTCTATAAGATACTTCTGTATCTATAAGATACTTCTGAAACCCATAGCTAGTTTTCCTCTTTGGAATTTATTGAAACTAGCTATGCGATAAATAAACTTTAAACTAAAATCTGAATAATGTATTCGATTTTTTTCGGATATAAAATTCAATGATTAATACAATAATTTGCTCCACTGTGCGTGCCCACTGTACGACACCCATTGGCGGTCGCATCGTATGAAAATTTAAAGTTCTCTCAGTGTTAACGAAGCAGTTGCCTCGTATGTTACAACGACTTTTACGGCTTTCGCCTGGACGTGGGCGAATGTCCTTTTGCGGCACAGTGGCTCATAAACTGCAATCGCCTGCAAGACACTACAACCCCCTTCCTCCCCTCCCTCCAGTTTCTTCCCTTCTGCGTTTAACTCTTGTCGTGTGAGTGTGTGTGTGTGTGTGTGTGTAATTTGTATGGGACACAGCATGTGGCTGCTTAAGGGAGAGACACAGCATGACGCTAATACTCGCATTCTTCTCCTTCTACAATACGGGGTCTAAAACCGTTCACATTTGGTTGCCATTGCCGATTTTAATGAAGCACAACTAAGTCGGAATACTCCGGGTATATGGCTGTATATGTTACTTACAGACTCTCCACTTCGGGCAGGGCGCTGAAGAAGGTCTCGTTGATGATGTCAAAGCTGTTGCCCGTGAGGTCTCTGCAAGTGAGGCAAGTCAATTAAAATATATTATGTATATAGTTGTGCATTCGTTGTGCGATTGTCTCACAAAAAGCTCATTAGAAACAATCAATAGTTGTATCAAGAGATAAATAGGCCCAGCTATAAATAGCTCTGCATGGAAATGGCACAAAAGCGGAAGTGAACTTAACTTGAGGTTAACTTTCGTTTAATTATGTTTGTTTATTTAGTTTTTGATTGGCAGCAAAAACATTTAATTAACAAAGAAACATTTAACATATATACGTTTATTGTAGTTGGATTAATTCTTATTAGTAAGTTAACGTAGAATTTAGAAAGGGTACTTATAAAATTAAATAAACACAATTGAAAAAGTAACAACAAATTTGTAATTAAATTAAAATTAAAATAAAGTAACAAGAAAATCCATAAATAAAATTGAAAAACATACTGCTAATAAATTAAGATATAAAATAAAATAAATTAAAACCAAGTCGTATAAAAATGATTAATAACGAAAAAATTTAATAAAATACATCAAGACAAGGTAAATACAATTTTAGCCAAAGAATAAAATAAAACAATTAATATATTATAAAATACAAAAACTGAAATGACATAAAGTACAAAAAAATACAATAAACTAACTTAAATATTCTAAATTAAAAAATAAATAAATTAATAAAAAAAAAAAAAAAAAAATGGAATATAATGAATATATTTATAAACATGTACAAAACTAAAAAAGAACAAAAAATATAACATAAAGTAAAATCATTTGATTTAAAATTCAGGTGTCAACAAATTATGAATTAAAATAGTATATAATACAGTAAAGCACATGCGACTTTAATCGAATCAAATAAAATAAAAATATAAAAAATTAAAAAAAAATAATCTCAAGTCATATGAAATGGATTACATAAAAAACTAAAAAATATAATAAAAAAAGAATACAAAATTAAACACATTGGGAAATAGCTTAACCTGGTGTTACTCTCAGGTATTTAGATAATAAATAATGAGTTAGGTGATTAAAGTAATAAAGCCGAAAAAGTACAGTACGACATACTAAACAAACATTTAAGCAATTTCTTCATTAGTTGCTAAAAGAATGAACAATGCCATTTAGTTAATTAAATATGATGTGAGCTGCCTGCTGTTGTCTTAACTTGATGGCTTAAAAAGTGCGAGAAAAGGTCACAAAGGAACAGACAGCAAAACACATAATTAAAATGCTCATTCGGAAGATTTTCTGTTTTATTCCACTTTGTCGCACCTGCAGCCTGCGATACTTACAGCGTCACCAGATTGTTGTTGGGCAGATGGCCTGGCAGCGCTGTCAGCTGCTGGAAGCGGCACAAAATCTCGTAGCCACGACAGGGACAGCTAAAGTTGGCATTCAGCCAGGCTGCAAGCGATAGAGAGAGACAAAGACAGAGAGAGAGAATGGTTAGCACATTAACGAGTCTTCACTGTGGTGGGTTTTTTGTTGTTGTTGTCGCTGGGGCTCGTTATATTTGATATTCGCATTGCGAATAGTCGTAATTGTGCTTTCAATTAATGCTGCAACGCTCTATGGCCAGAATTAACATGCGAATTTTTGCATAATAGTATTTGCTACCGTCCGCTTGTTGGCGCCACTGTCGCCACTGTCGCAGGCGTCATTGCTTTAATTGCTCTGACCTCGCTCGCTCGCTGGCTCGCTCGTTGTATTTGTATTTACTCACAACAATCCCCAATCTGCTTGTCATCCATGCCCTGGCGGCCGAACGGATTCTTGCGAAACAAGTGATCCCAGTACTTGGCGTCCACCTCGTTCACACAGTTCCATTCATCGGAGCCATCGTCGCAATCCACGCTGCCATCGCAATTCGCTCTCTGCGGCACACACTGCGCCGTCGTGTTGCAATGGAAGTAGCCAGCTGGGCAATTGTCCTTGTCGTCGGGCAGCAGTATCGCCGCATCCTCCACAATCCCATTGTCAGCTCCAGCTCCTGCTCCTGCTCCGTCGCCATCTCCATTGCCCTCCATGCCCAGCATGTAAACGACGTGGCTCTGCATCATTTGCGATAGTTCCACGCTTCGCGTGATGCTCGCCACGCCGATTGTTGCCAGCGAGAGCAGCAAGAGACCTGCAAAAAAACATCGAGAGAAGGTGTTAGAAAACATTTTGGAATCGATTTTTAATTCTATTTATTTAAAAACTAAAGTCGTTAAAATTGAATGATAACTTTAAATTTGTGGCTAGAGGTAAACAAACAAAATAGACTGAAAGTGTTAGAAAATGTTGGAATTTCAAATCCATCTTATTTATTTAAAAATTAGAGTCGACTTAATGAAGAACCTAATGATGGTAGAAAATGCTCGAAAATGTTGGAATTTCGAATGGGTCTTGTGGGATTGATTTTTTATTTTATTTATTTAAAAATTAAAGTCGTTAAAATTTAATGATAACTTTAAATTTATAGCAAGAGGTAAACAAAAAATATAGAGAAAACATTTTGGAATTTCAAATGCATCTTATTTATTTAAAAATAAGAGTCATTTTAATACAACATTTAATGCTAGAAAATCTTGTTTTTTTAAATGCATTTTATTTATTTAAAAGTTAAAGTCGGTTTCATAATAAACTTAACGACGGTAGAAAATGCTCGAAAATGTTGGAATTTCAAATGGATCTGCGGCACCCATTTTTTATTTTAAACCAAGAGGTAAACAACAATTATAGAGAGAAAGTGTTAGAAAATGTTGGAATTTCAAATGGATCTAAGAGTCTTTTTAACACAACATTTAGTGATAAAAAAAGAGTGAACAAATGTTGGAATTTTTAATAGATCTTGCTGAAACAATTGTTTATTTTATTTATTGAAAAAACGTTGAGCAAGTTATTATATTTCAAAAGTAATGATAAAGAAAATATAAATTGAAAATATTACAAAATGTTTATGTTTCAAATCTTTCTTGTAAAATCGTTATTTTATTTTATTTATTGAAAAATTGGACAAGTCAAAAATTAATTAATTTTTACTTAAATTGCCATTTTTAAAATTCAATTATAAATTGTAAATTAGGAACTGTTAATCGTCAATTAGATTATCAATCAAATCGTACTATAGATTTTTGTTTAGATTTCCAAATCATGAAAATTATAACGTGTTTTTACCTGAAGATTCTGCTTATTAATATTAAATAATTTGCATTAATAGAAATAGTTTTTCCATTATCTTATTAATTTATAATAGCAAAAGCTACATACATAAGTAGTAGATACATCAATTAAATTATTGGTATATCTGTGAGATACTTACGCAAAAGATAGATAGATATACGTATATCGTTTATAAGGAACCAGAACTAACAAATATTTTAGGTTTTATTGTATTAGCAATCGTATTAAATTTATAGATGTATGCATAAAATACTTAATAGGATTATAGACAAAGCTAATTCATCTGTTCGTTCCTCTGATTATAATTATGCTTCACTCGTCTGCAAAATTGTGGCTATAAGACACTACTACTTTCTTAATACGAAATTCAACAAATTTGATTGCTTTATCTAATCCTTAAACTTATATTTTTAGCGCTTTTCATTATAAACCGCATTTCGCCTGATCAATTCGTATTTTCCAATTAATTCGGCGTGAAAATTAAATTATACAGAAGTACCTTAAGGTTAATCAATTTTGTTGATAATTGCATTTTAAGTACTCGAAACAAACGCCCGATTTCATTCCTTTGTTCTCACAATATAGAATTGTCGACATTGCAGTCTTGACCTCGACCTACCTCGCAAATTTTGTTAATGTCTAATGTCTTGGGCATTTCGATTAATATAGATTCAAATACACAAATCGCATTCAATATATATGTATTTAATGTGATTGCAAACAGAAAGCTGCCAATCGGCTGTTGGAGGCCAAATAATTATAATTCGCATAATAAAATATCCGATATTATGGATTTGCCTAAATAGACCCGAAACGCAGTTCCGAAATTGATCACAACTCGACAACAGGCCGCAAAAATGCTTCCGATTTTCAATGATTTGATGAACAGTTCATGATTTCAGCCAACATCGCTGGCAAGGAATAAAAGTATTTGGCTCAAATAAATCTCATTTCAAGTAGGCCAAAACAAGTGGCTGACTAAAAGCTTTTCACCAAATTGATTGGGTTCTTACAGCGGGTAGATTAGCTTTAACAGTTGCTAGGTAACAACAATTTGAGATTTTCAACAACAATTGTCAGACAACTTTAGATGAGGTGGGACAAAAATATGTTGAATTAAATTAAGCTAAATTTCAATTTAATTCAAAATAATGACTGCTTAATCAGTGCATAATTAAATTGTAAAATAATTTGGAATGACAATATTTTTTTTTAAATTAAACGGAAATTTTGCTTTTAAGCTAAATGCATAACAAACATTTAAATTCTTAAATAAGTTCGAGTCACAATAATATTTTAAATTGAATTTTAGTTTTGCCCTTAAACAAAATTTTGAACTGCAACATATTGTGATCGAATTTCTATGCACAAGGCAGTTATAAAATAAGTTGGAATAATATTTTTATTTGCAAATATTAAAAAACCTGAAAATGTAGTTAGGCTCTAAAAATATGGATGCACAATAATATAATAACTAAATAGGAAAATTTTATATTAATATAGGTATGATTCTATGAATTAAAAAAAATGATATTAGTAAATTCATAAATAAGTTAATTAAAAATTCATTTACTATTGAAAGAAAGGAAAGAAAGAATGCCCTGAAAATATATTTGTTGCTGATTCTATTGTTATAGAACATTCAGTTGTCGAACTAATCAAGTGGAACTGGAGCCAGTTCCAGTTCCGAAAACACTAGGCTTATAGTGAATATGCTAAGTAGTTCAGATACATTTACAATATATCATTTTTAACGGCTGCATTTAATGCAGAGCACTTTTTACGATGCATTTTGCCAGATGGAACGAAATGGAATGGGATCGAATATGGCCAGTATGGCAAATGCTGGAATGATGGAATGGGCATTTTTGTGCTGTACTTTTTGGGGCAATGCCATTGAAAGCGAATCGCAATTTGCGAATATGCGTAGAGAATATGTAAAATATGCAATAAAATTGCTTGTAATAAAAATTATGCACAGTACATTTGGGCCATGGCTCAATGGTCCGTGAAATACTCCATACTACCTTCCCCCCTCTCTCTCTCTGATAAGTTAGCGGTTTTACTAGATGAGGGAATATAGAGTGGGGAGGGGAGGGGAAGAGACACTTTCCGCTTCATCGATAAGCCATCAATGTGGGTGACTTTTTGATAGCTCCGCTGACAGCTGCTCGGCCAAATGAGAATTTCAACGTTTGGTTATAAAAATAATAAAAAACAGCAAAAGGTAAACAAATAAATGTAAATCAGGCACAAGGCAATAACAGCAACAGCAGCAGCAACAAAGAGCGAAATGGGCGAAATCAAATTAAATTAAACAGCTACAAAAAAATGGCAACGACATTAAACTAGACCATCGACATACCCTGTGAATCATGCGACATCAATTTCTTATGACACGCATAAAAACATGTAAATAAACAAAGCTCAGAAAAATATCCGCTCTTGTTTCTCACATTCATTAATTACAATTATATGTAATACAATTTCCAATTTGTATTAAATAATTTCCTGTATACATTAAAGCAATTAAAAACATAAACAAAATAAACGAATAATTAAATTTCTATTATATACATATATTATATGTATTAAATGTATTAAATGCCAATTTCTCATTACACAAACAAAAACATAATCAAAGTTCACAAATATCTCCTCCTGATCCTTATAAAATTAATATATTAATTAAATTTAATCTTTCTTCCGCGATATTTTTTAATGCTTTAAGTTTTCTATTCTTGGACTAATTTAATTTTTAAAATTGTCAAAGTGATGTCAAAATTCGAACAACTCTTCTTGCATAGTTTCATGAGCACAGGGTATAATTAATCAACTGAAAACCATGCAGATTTCTACCCTGTTAGTTGAGGCAACATTAAAGAAAAAACAGGAAGTATATTTGAATTGGAACTCTGTTAATCTTGTAAACCCTTTGAAGGTTCTATTTGTTCCCAAAGTCAGCTTAGGAAATAAATTAACCAACTGGTATTTGTTTTGTTTCAATTTTCTTCCCTTTGCCGTGCCACAAATATTCTGTGGAATCCTTAGAAATTCTGCTTTGAATTACCAAAGATACCATTTTTTTTTGTTATGGAGTTCGAGGTGTGTTTGTAATTATGCCGAAGGCCTGCTGGTAAAAACAATGCAGGAATTTCCGTATGGAATGCAAGAAGAGACTCGCTTCATTAAAAATAAAAACAAATGAGCTTTTCATGTGGCAAACAAGTCAAATGAAAGTTGCACAATGGGCAACAATAACAACAAATCAAATTATGCTTAAGCGAATGAAAAAGCTTAAAGGCAAATGCGTCGAATGTGAGAAATGCTGTGAAAATAATACAATTTGTTGTTAGTTCAATTAATAAATATACATAAAAAATTTAGTTAATTATAAATCATTTAATAAATATTAATATATAATAATAATTAATAATAAACCAACGTAAATAATCTATATAAAAATTTTAATTGAAAGGCTCAAAAAAACATATTTAATTAATTTCTTTCACACTTTTAATTGCAACGCTAAATTAATAATCTTTAATTTAAATGGATGACATTATATACTTTCGTCGTAAATTGATTATTTGAGATTTAATATAGACTAACATATAAAATATATATAAATATGTATAAATTTAAAAGTTACTTAAAAACTTTTTTTCTATGAATTAATTTAATACAATAATTTACAAGACACTTCAAAACATTTGCCTGAGAAAATATTATTGCAGCAGCTCTAATATAATATTTTCCAAGTTTGTAAACATTTTCCTAAGAATTTATTACTTCAACTTTAATATAATAATTTAAAAGATATTTGAAAACATTTCCGCAACTAATTAGTGGATTTACTTTATTCGCATCTCTTAGAGTATTTGTTTATTATGCGGACTTCCAAGGAATTCCTTCAAGCTGTCGCAATATGTTACGTTATTCATAACAAATTAGAATCTTTAAGAAGCGCTGCTAATTTCCGGCATAGCATTTTAGTTGAGCACATCAACTACAAATCCCAAAAAATTCCCCAGAATCGCTACTTAATTAACAAAGTTATGCAAGTTATTCATGGCGCTCTTGGTTGTGTGGTTGGTTTGAGTGCTTAATGAAGGGCAACAGGAGATGCTGGAGATGGTCATCAACATCGTAGTGGGAGTTCAACAAAAGCATTAATAGGCTAAGCTGAATGGAAACCAAACAACATGAACAAGTTATAAGAGGCGAATAAATAACAAACAGCGAGAGAGAAAGAGAGAGCGAGCGAGAGAGAGAGAAAAGGAAACAGGAAGATTACAGGGATTACAACAAAGGAATTGCATCAGCTCATAACTCAGTGACAGCAATGAAAGCCAAAGTCAGCGCAATGCAGCAACAATTGCAGACCGGAAAAGGGGCAACGACGATGACTCCATAAAAGTGTAATTAAGTGCGAGCAAGACAGAGACAGAGAGAGGGAGAGAGTTGACACGTGTTGCTAATGTGCAGAGCGAGACAGGGCGAAAGAAGACGCTGCAGTGGCGTGTAAACAAGCTGAAGCTCGAGCTGGAGACGTGGCTCACAGTGTGTCCTGAGGACGTTTATCAACACATTTGCCAGCAAATTGAAATGTTTGGTTGGCAACGCGCCGCTTTGATTGATGAGCTAGCAGAGAAAGAGTGAGGGAGATAGGAGGGTGAGAGAGTCGGCATTAGGCCCTTTACAAGTTTGCCGCATAAATTCCAATTGCACAGCGCCTTGGCAACACACAACGTCTTGGGCGGCCAATCCACGCCTCCTCTCGTTTCCTCTGCCAAAATACAAATAAATACACTCCACTACATTGAAGGCGGTCAATTGCCCGCTTTTGTTTATGCCCATTTCAAATAATTAAAGCACCTCGCCAGCGCTACAAAAATAGCACCCGATAGCTATAAAGAATAAGCCAAAACGATCAACCCATAGCACACAAACAGACGTCCAAATAGACGGACAGACGGACTGATGTAGCGGGTATTCACAGAAATAGTTGCGGTAAATGTTATCGGGTCGTGTCTTGGGACGTTTCTTCTTCTTCATTTCATTTCATTTCAATTTCTCTTTTCATTTCGGGGGTCTGGCCATGTAAACAACTTGTCGAATTGTCGATTATTGGACGACCTGCACTAAAGCTTCAATATTTTTTCATATAAGTGTGTATAGTTGTATATCGAGTAAAGTTCCTCGCTTGGCGCATGACGTCTGTGGCTGCTTTTCCCCAGAGGCCACATTGGCATTGGCCAAATGCCAAAGAGGTGCTAACTACACCTTTAAGAGCCTCAAAAAAAACGTTCCTTTAAGCGGTCAGCATATTCAATAAATACCCTGCAGTGATTGCCACTCAAAAGCTGTCTGTCTAAATTATAATTATTAAAATGTTTGCAAGATATTTTTTTTACAAATTTTTGGAAAATATTCTTAATAAATAATAAATACATAATAATCCATTATTAGTTTGATATTACAAAAATATTTTTGCTTGCATTTTTTTACCTTAAAAAGAAACGAAGAAATTATCTAATAATCTTACATTCATTTTAATTGATGCTTGATTATCAATTGAAATTAATTGATTAAAGAAATCCATTACTTGTATATGAAAAAGCTACAAAAATATTTCAGCTTGCAAAATAATTCAACCAAATACCATCTACGTACCTAATCTATACTACTCGACTAACGCATACCCGGCAGACGAAACCATTTGTGCAACATTATCATACATAATTTATAAAATAGTCGAAAAAATTGCTTTGCTTTCGAACGATTGGAACGTGACTTTTTTGCTTATGCCAACTACTCTTAAGTACAATATTTAAGAGGCGCCATAACTTCTATGATTTGACAGCGATGGCTGTAAAAAGTTTTGGACACAAAGTAGAAATAAAGCGTTAGTAAATTTATTCTAAGAAACCCACAACGCAAATATTTTGTTGCAAAAAAAATCAGATGGGAATGCAGAAATATTAAACTAGTGTCAAGTCAAAATTTCATAATTTTCAATTTATTTCTCTACTTAAGAAATATTTTACCATTTTATTTTTATATACTAAACTATATTACTCCATACACAAATTTACGTTTATTACAGGGTATAAATGGCGATTGCATTGCGATAAGCGATAGACTCGATTTTCAATTAAGGCATTCCGCGGATGCCTCTCAAAACTTTCCTGATTCTCTAAAGTTGTGACGTCAGCGCCATCAGATGATCGAACTAAGTCCAAGTAAGTAAATTGCTACTTTTTTTGTTTTTCATATTGTTTTTTGTATGTTTTTTGCTGCATGGCAAATTAAAAGAAAATGATGCAAATAAGTTGAGAAATTCCAAAAGTTTTATTCACTTCGCGCCGATGTTTAGATTCAAATGTTTTGTGCTGGAGTGTCGAAATCCAGGCAAACGAACTACAGATCAACAGAACTCGAGAGCGAAAGAGAGATGGGAAAAGTTTGCAGTCTACAATTGAGTTGGAATTTTAAATACAATTCGCAATTTGGTGAAAAAGTTCTGTAAACAAGTGCGGAACACGAAATTAAATAAGAATAAGCAAAAGCACACATAGAAGAACAACAAAAACAAAAACAAATGCTGCTGATAATAAACACAAATGGGGCATGCCCCTCTGCCCCCCACCGCCTGCCACGACGCACGCTGTAATTGTGGAAGCAAAAGAAAAAAAAAAAAGATGATGTACAAAAGTGGAGCAGAGCCGCATGCCAATGGGTTAATTGTTAACCCATTAAAGGCCCCCGAAATTTAATTGCTTCTTGAGCCCAAAGCCAATACATGTTGTGGTGCGGCATGCCACAAGTATTAATCATAGTCAGCCTGGCTGCCGCAAAAGTCAATAAGTGGCAACAACAGCAGCCAATGCCCCCCAAATGAATATAAATGCCACACGAACATTGTGACAAAGGTCTCTGCCACATATCCCCAAAAGCGTCAAATGAACCGAAGCTGCCCTTTAAACTCAGTGTGGCAGTGTGGCATGCGGCATGTGGCAGGAGACCGGCTTAAGCCTATGCCGAGGCCTTTACGCTTCAATCAAGAAATTACGCATGCTATTTTTCATGCCCCACACACATCAACTGGATTTGCCACTGTGCAAACATTCATTTTGTGGCCTTTTTTTATGTGTTTGTCTTGAGGTCGCCTCCCTTTCCACAGTGGCAAGCCGTCGACCTTTTCCCTGCCCCCCTCCCTTTTGTGCTGCCTGCAATCACATGTTAATTACATCAAGTGACCCCGGGACTTCGTCGCCCCCTCCCCAGATCCAAAACCCACGCGCTTTGATTTCACTTGATTTGATTTATTCGATTTGCAAAGGCTACTTTGCAAATATTTCCACGATTAAATTCAATTTGGATTATATTAAAAATATCCACTCAGTTTCAAAGTAAACATCGAATTGCAGCTGATCTTTTTATACGAAATTAATAGTAAGTTCGTGACAAATCTATTGTCGCAACATTCTTAGAAAAAAATTGCTACTTCTATTGGAATTAAATAAACTGCATTAATTGTTGGTTTAAGAATTACTTTCGTACTCAAACAAAAAACATTAAATTGACAGTTGCTTGGAAATATTTTATTTAATCATTGTTGCAGTTGAGAAACTCTACATGCTAACAAATTGGGTGAAAATCGACTAAATCTATTTAAAATTAAATGCTAAGCAAAGCTATGTATATCTTTTTCTGTGTTACATGATGAAAACGGAATTACGTTTTGAGCTTGTCTTAAAAATTCTCTAAGCTCTGCAAATAGAGCTAAATTTTTTATGAAACTTTTCTTACAAATAGTTTATAGATTTATATTTTTTTTTGCGACTTTACAAAAATATGTTGTAAAAAGTCATTGTTGATAAATCAACATTCACATTAATCAAAAAACTATTTTAGTATACAATATTTTAAATTTATCAAAATAAGCACAAGTTTATTCAAAAATTAAAAATTTTGTGAATAAACCCATATTCGTCTTAATTCAAATATTTATTGTCAATATTATACTTGAACTTTATCTAAAGAACGAACAACATTTTAAATCTATCAAATTAAGTTGAAGCAAATTCGCATTTGTTTCATTTGAAAAAATAAAGAGCTTGACAGGCAAGCTTGAACATTTACTTATTTTCATTGAAACAAATGTATTATATATATAAAAATATTTAGATATATATTACTTATATACATGTTGCAAATTAATCTAATTTATTTCTGTTTTGCTGGGGTGACTTTTTGCTAAGGAAAGTTTCCCATTCTACGCACTTAAATCAAATCTATCGTTTCTATAGCAGCTGTATGAGATAGCTATGCTATTAATTTAATTCCAACGTAGTAACAGCAGAAAAAAATAACCAACATTTCAGGAAGTAAACTTTAAAACTCAGAGAGTTTCACAAAGACAGACATGAATTAGAGCATTTATTTTGTTGACCATAAAAATATAATTATTGCATTGCTTGAATGTCTGTGACAATGCTATAATAATGCTAGAATATCAAACATTAATGCTTTTTTTAAGTCAGAGTACAATTCACATTGTCTGCGGTTTATTCAATTTTCAAAATCTTTGAACATGTCGCCGATAAATTCATTGTCTCTTTGTTGTTCAGGGTCACATTAATTACTTGATTTGCCGTCTGTCATTAACTTTTGCCGCCTCTGGTAACTCGACTAAAACTTTGTTCGCTCTGTATTTTTTGCAAAAAGTTTGTCTATCAATTTGACGCTGAAGCCCATTAGTTTAAATAACCCAAACCAACAATAATGCCAGCTTGGGAAAACTATTAGAACGAGCTCCAATTGAGATGAGAGTGTCGTGCGTTTGGCGTATTTAAGTTAAGCCTGTCATACTAGACTTAGCATCATTGATATAGTATAAGTATCCCCCAAATCCTTGAGGATGATTGCGATAGGCTTAAACGGGAACACGTTCCTATCATTGGTCTTAAGTGCTTTGGGTTTCGCTTTTCTGCTCTTCCGCTGTCAGGACTCGTAATCCAACCGAGTCATAAATATTTAGCATCCGCATCTCTGTATAAACAATCACTCAATGCGAATAGGAATTGGAATTCGAACTCGAATTCGAAGGCGTCTTGGCACCTTTCGTATCACTTAGTTCAATTACACTTCGGGTCATTCGTGTAGCGACATCTCCAAATACTTTATCCACCCTATCAACGGCCTCTGTCCTAATGATGCGTAACCTTTTAGCCCGTCATTTCACCTGGCGACAATTCAATTAAGCTGCCAGCGTCTTATTACCAACAAAAAATGCATATTAAAGTGTATTTGACCAACAAATAATCTGCATTATATTTAGTAATGATGTTAAATATTTTCCGGAATATTAAAAACCCTTTTTTGTCATTTTAAAACATTGAATTGACTAGTTACTTGATTAGAAGTTACTTTAGAACATGCTAAACCTCAATTGCAATATATAATTTATTTATTTCAATTCTCAAGCATTTATGTTTTTAGCAAAATAAACTAGTCGTTAACAAACATTAACACAACATTATAATAAATAATTTTTCGAAATTAAACTTATATATTTAATAAATAATGCATATTATTTATTTTGCAATACATACAAAATAAATATTTCTATGCGTATTTAAAACGTTTGGAATATTTATTCTCAAGCATTTATTCATGATTTATTTCACGACTTTATCAAAACATTAAAAAAACTCTGAAATTGTTTGACAAACAATTGTAAAATATTTTGCATTCTAATAAAAATATTTTTTAGAATATTTAAGATGCTGGCTTTCAAAAACTTTTGCATTTCCAAAATTAATTATATAATTTTCATATTATAAATTTACTGATTGTCTTTAGAGTAAATTTTTTTTAATAATTTTGTTAAGCAATTTGCAGTGTAATGAAGGCATTCCTGTAAATAGTATATTTAATACGAGATACTCTGAAAATTGAAATGAGACAAAATTTTCGCTCTATTGTGTATTAGTTAGTTAGTATATAGTTAGCACATTAGTTTAGTAATATAAGTTCATCAAGTTACATAGCAATTTCCATTTAATGTAGAGCTATTTGATATTATTATGAAATTGTTTGTTTAGTTTAATAGATTAATTTAAAATAGCAAATTAATATAATAATTAGCTAATTATATATGTAAAAATCTTCTGCTCACAACACCATGAAAAACTCTAAGAAAAAACTACTATGTTAAATGCATGATCAACAGATACTCTATATTTTCAGTAATACTGTTAATGATGGCATTTTCTCTAAGTTAATATTTTTTTATTATATTAAATCTAAATATAATAATTAATATTATGGTCTAATATACCCCAACGATTTCAAATAATATCATAAACTAAAATCTCTAAGTTAATACCTACTTATTAGATTAGAATAAAATATTATAATTGATTTTAAAGTCTAACATACCCGTCACACATTTGCCGCGATTACAGGGTATTCGAATAGTAACATGAAAAAAAAAACTATAGAAAACTGTGTCGGTTTCAGCGCTTGTCCCTGGCACTTGTCACTTGATATTGGGCTCGACTTGTGGCGTCGATTAGTGCGCGACTCGCATGTTTGGGGCACGAGGATGTTTGTGGCCGATGCGTGGGAGGGGGCGGGGCGTGGAGGGAGCGACGTCATTAGCCGGGCATCTCCGGCTGTAAATGTGAGACCAGCGTCCATAAATAATGATTGCCGTATTCAAATTACAAACGAGTGCAGCACAAACGACGAACGCTTTCGAATCATTGCCATTAACATGAGCGTCCCCTCCCCGTCCATGCTACCCCTCTGCAGTCAGTCAGTGTCAGGGTATCAGCCGCGGGCGACAGTTGCTTTAATCGAAAATCGGCTTCGTTTTCCATGTGCCAGCCAATAGACGTGTGACCTGAGCACACTACACTACCGAACTCCGCTTCCTTCTGCTTCGCCTTCCAAATTGCTGGCCAACTTATTTGTTTTTTCCTGCCCGCATAACGTTATTCAAAAGGATTCACGCCCCTTCCCCCCAACAAGAAAATATAAAAAACGATTCCAAAGGGGTGAATTTGTGTGTGAAGCAGATAACTTAAAAAGTTGCTCACTGAATGCGTCGAGTACTTCTTAAGAGCGGGTCCGGGGCTGAAGAAGTTGCCGCTTTTTGCATTATCTTGAGGTTATGTAAGTGCGCGAGGAAATGAGCAAAGTTTTGTTATGTTTTTTTTTGGGAAAGGTATATTCCACTGAGGCATCTGGCATATAGCCCTAATTATGTTTTGTTTAAAGCAAATGCGTGAGCGAAGATTTTATTTCACAACCAGCCTACGTAGTTCAGTACTAAATTTATTAAGATACACTTAATAATTTATTTATTTTCAATATTTCAATTACTTAGTTATATTTTCAACAATTTGTAGCAATTTTTATTTTGTTTTTACACAGCATTTATTCTTTGTCGACTCAAGATTGAGAAAGTCTACAGATTGATTCATTTTTCTACTTTTATGTATTTTGTATGATGTGTTTTATTTATTTTATGATTAAAAATATTTATTTTGTCCGTACTTCTACTTATCTCTTTGTAGACATTTGTGCTCTGCATTAATTAATTGAGTATTGTGAAAAGCTATAAATTATGAAATTGCATATTTTGTTCTGTTGGTTTTTTTGGTAGTTTCAACTTTTTTTGTTAAGTTAAACCTATTTACATAATAGAAATTGATTTATTTTAAAAAATATTTTAATTTAGTTTATGTCTCTGTACCTAAATTTTTATTTATGTTTTATTTTACTCTGGATTAATTATTTGTGCAACTGAATAGATTGATACATTGCAAATGTTCTACTTTACTTTAAGTCTTTAAATTAAAATTATATAATATACAATACAATAGTACATTATATAACTTAAATTAATTTATTTATATTATTTTATATTTATCCACTTTTTCTCATCCTGAATGTATTTAGTTATATAATAAATTCTTAGACTCACTTGAATGAAATTGCATAATCTTTCCACTTCACTTTAGTTATTTTAAGCTTCAAATTCTTTTTTTCGTATTAAGTTATGTATCTATATTTAATTGAGCCATTTTTGCATTTATTACATAAAATCACGCATTAAACATGTTTGCTCAGCAAGTGGATAGCTCTTCATTAGCAAGTTGACGGCACTGTCAAGTGACAGCTCTGACAGCCTTCGTCCAAGGTAAATGATTGATATGCATGTTTTTGTTTATTATTGAATATATTTAATATTAATCAAGTCTGCGCATTGTCTGTCGACTGTTGTGTCCTTTTCATCGTCGCACCTTTACTGTTTTTCATTTTCGACTTGATTTCATAATTAAAATGGCGAGTTCAAAAAGTCAAAGACCACAGCTACAATGTCTGCCTGTGTAGGCCTTTGGCGTTTTGTTGTCTTATTTTGTTTGTTTTTGTCACCGTCTCAATTTATGATTTTTCACTGCCCCCCACATTTCCCATTTTCCATATGCCTAACTCTCAATTTCGTTCTCGATTTCCCAGTTGAGCGTTTCGCTCAGTTCGTTTTTGGGTTTTGGAAAACATCAAACAGCTGTTTTCTCCTTGACGGAATTAAATCCCCACTCCGCTGCAGTGCACAAAATGATTGCCGTATTAAGTGAAGTGTGGTTCAAGTGGAGCGCTCATAAACTGTTGCTCCCTCTGCCTGCTCTCCTTCTCTCTTGCTCCCTGCACACACTCTGTTCACTACACGGTGCGAAAAAGTCAAGAATAAAATGTTTAATCAAAAGTAAACTGAGTGTACAAGCTACTTTTACATCCAGAGACATTTCTTGTAAATTTATAAATTGATCATTGAATTGAGATTGGTTTTAGCCCATATTACTATAAAAAATAAAATTACAAAAACGTCAAATTGAATGAGAGTACAATCATAATTTTCTTCTAGGATTAAAAAGGTGAAATCCACGTTTTAAAAATAAATATTAGTATTTCATAATATCATACAAATTAAATTATAAATTATTTATTGACATTTTTAATATTACTTACTACTGAGTATTAAAAATACAAAAGTTAGTTTATTTTGTATTATACATTATTATTGTACATTTAATATGACAAAATTAGAGACAAATTATATTTTAGTTTCTTAAAGATAACTTAACATTTTATATTTAGTTTAGAATTATTAAAATTATTTTATGGTAGATATTATTTTTTTTTTTATAAATTTAGTCAATTTTTTGCTTTCAAAAAAAAAATTATTAAAGTTGTTTTAAAGCTAAAAAACTTTTTCTAAGAATTTAGATTTAAATTTCTAAAGTTGCATAGCTTTTTAATGCAAAAATTTTAGTTTAGTTTTGGTTTCAAATTAATTTTTCGTTCAGTGTATTCGATTTCTGCTGTCGGAATTTGCATAAGCTGTGAAGCGGTCACAACTAATAACACAACTTTTGGGACACGGCCATTGGACCACTGTTCTGTGGCAGCCGCAGTTGCCACAAGTGCAACACACACACTCACACACATACACACACACACGTACACACACACACAGTCCAATCACCACACACAGCACACACCACATTGTTCGCTGTCCATTTCGGTTCATTTTGCAGCGCCGTAAATCAAGGTGCCACCGCGTCGCACCACCGCCGACCAAACTTAATGACATTTTATTACAAAGATTTAATAGACTAACGGTAAATCGCCACATAAGCCAAGCACCTCGACTCCCCCCCAGCCTCTGCCCCCCCCACTCAAGTCTGGTCATCGTCCATTTAATAACACGAATTAATATGCAAATTACAAATTTTCATTTAATCCAATGCCGGCAAATTGAAAATGTTCGCTTGTTTTTGATGAAGTTTTTTCTTTAAGCACGCCCCCAAACCCCACAACTATCCGGAGATAACATCACAGCTGTTTTATTACAGCACAGTCGATGGGGTTGAAAAATTGTACTCAAATTACCATTTCAAGATTCACCGAATTTTCGGAAACCAATGATGCGATTTAAAGTAAACAGCTGGAAGAACTTTGAAAAAATACTCGTAGCATTTGGGTTAAGATATTATTGATTAGAGATTTTGTTTGAATAGAATCTTAGGCAAGAAACGAATTGAATGAACAATAGTTTAAAAATGTTTCAATTTAAAATCTCAACAGCTCTTAAAGCATAAAATTTAAACTAAACAGACAATTGTTTGTTACTTCAGTCATGACTAAGCGAACTATTGCGGAAATCGGCTGCCTGCATTATAATATTCTGAACTTCTATTTATACAAAACATATTTAACGATCTTGCGCATATTTTAAGACATTCTATTTGGGGGGGTGGAATCTGTGTATAGTCTGCATTATATATAGGCTATGATATCTGCAGTTGAGCAATGGTAAATTTAGAGTTCTACCTGGGAAAATAAAATTGGGTCACTGTTTCGAACGGAATATCTGCGGTAGGAAAACATAAATCACAATGATGAGCAGAAAATCAAGAAATGTAAAATGCTGGCAAAATCAAAGTTTACAGACTAAAAATTTAGGTAACAAAAAAACTATAGACTTTCAGAATTTAATGCTGACAAATTCGAAAATGGGTTAAAACAATTTCTAAACAACTTTGAAGGAGAATAAATTATAGATAGCAAATTTAAAAGCGAACAAATTATTTTCTTAACTGAGAGACAAATCATATTTAATTATTGAAGAAAAATCTAAATTAAATAACAAAATAGATACTAATTAACCAAATGATATTTACATTTGAAAAAGTCGAAAATAGGTTAGAAGTTTTTTGAGAAATATATGTTAAAAGTAAATAGTTAAATGTATGCGAATTTCAAAGTAAAAAACTTATACTTTTTCTAAATTTAATGCTCAGAAGGAAATAATTTCTCTTATTGAAGGAAATTAAAAAATTAGAATGACATTGAGCGACAAACAAAGATTTATTTGCGACTGAGTTTCAAACGAACAGCGATCACGAATTCTAAATCAGTTATTATAAAATTATTAACAACTTTGAGAGAAATGGGATTTTAAAAGAGACTAATTTGATGAATAAATCATGATTACTTGTTAAACAAAAGTGGAAAATGTTCCCGAAGTAATGTTAAAAACAAAGAGGAACACTTAGAGATTTATTTCAGCCAAAGTTTTAAACTAGCAACGATCACGAATTGCAAATTAATTGTTATAATCTTTGAGAGAAAAGAGATAGTAATAGAGATTAGTTTATTGAAAAAATAACTATCTTAATCTGAATTTAATACTGCGAAAACAAAGAGAAACACAAATTTGTATTTCAGCCAGAGTTTCAGGCTTGCAGCGATCACGAATTGCGAATGAATTGTTTCGAGCAGAACAGCAACTTTAATTGAAGCAAATTGAGTGCATTGCTGTAAATTAGAACTCGTTCTTTTCCACTTGCAATTCGAATAGTTCATCGAGCTAAAGCACTTGCGAGTGGAGCATCTGGAAGTTGAGTTTTCGGACCAACTGCTGCCTGTGATTCCACATGGCCAATGTCTCTGGCAGTTTTGGGCTGAAACTTATTTAGTATTTGGTATTTCTACAGATCCCAGCGATATGGCGAGTATATAAAGTACTATGCTCTCGCTGTTCTTTAAACAGATCAACAACAGGGATATTGTAATCAAATCAAATGGAATGGAATTGATCAACTTGTATATTTGTGCAAGACTTACGCATCATCATTATCGTCATATGACACATGTGGCTTTGTTTTCTTGTTTGTTCACAAATCCAAGTGCAATAAACAGAACACCAAACTTTTAGCAATGCACTTAAAAAAAAAAATAAAAACAGTAACACAACAAAATTAGTTTGGAATTCAGCGACACTCGCGTTAGTTTTGTTTTTTGTTTGTTTGTGATATTCTTTGAGATCAATTCACGAATGTTTTTTCGGCGTCTTTTAAGTTGGAAATTTGATTTGTAATCAGTTTGGCGTTTTTTGTTTGTCGTTGTCGTTGCGCGCAGCCAAAATTGGCAGCGCGCTCGCGTAGCTAACGGTAAGAACTGAAACTGTGGCGCTTGCAACATGTGGCATGTGCGTCGTGCGCCGGCATCGCACACGAACCGTGCGACGAGTGCGAAACGAGTCGCGAGTCGCATTCATTCACCAGCAAATCAGCTGGCCAATTTATGAATGAAAAAAGCTTCGCACAGCGTCCAAGTTCAAGGTGAAAAGCCACCAAAGCTGTGCGGCAGGAAAGCTCTGAAAAAGTAACGGAAAATTAACTCTCGAATGGGGCAATTGAAATTGCAATTATTCTGTAATTAATATTAAATAATGAATTATCAGTGCAGCATTCCAAATGAAACTTCAACTAAGTCGAATATAAAAATCGGCTGAGTTCAAAATTTAAACCACTACATTTTTAGTTGAATAGCTACTTGAATTTAAATACTAATACTTAAATAATAATAAAAATTAATAATAACAAATCAATGATAAAATAATTTGAGTTAAATGATTTGTGAATGTCAAGTGCAATCAATAATTTAACTCGCAAAGAAAACAGTTTTCAAAAAAGCTATAAACCAAATTCCTCAAGTAAATTTACTTTTCATTAAAATGGAATTAAATTCACTAAAAAAATCGTTTCAATTATTTGAAAGTGTTAAATGCGAAGAAAAGTAAAAATGAATAGCAGTCGTCATTTAAATGGACATCCGCTGTAGGTGAACGTGTCGTATGCGTAATATGGTAAATGCATAATATAACGTATATGTAATGTTGCGTAATGTGCTGTATTACGTATACGTCATATAACGTATTAGTAATATGGCGTATGCGCAATATACTGTATACATAATATACTATATACGTAATATACTGTAAACATAATATAACGTATACGCAGCATTGACTATGCATTTATGTTAATTTTGCTTAACAATTACTGTGATTTATTGACTGGCAGTCTAATAGGCAAAAATCTCTACAAGTTCTTGATCATGGAAGATTAAAATACTTGTTCAGATTCTCAGTTTTAAAGCTATATTATCACTTAAGACACCAATTGGCGAATTAGAAAAATGTTTTGGCATTGCATAAATTTGGCATGTTTAACTACATTTTAATTGTCTTCAAACATTATGATAATGATTTGAATTGACCATTAGTTGCATTTTGAGTGAAAAATAATCATAAGTGATTATTATAATATTATCATATTGATTTATATTTCTCTTGCTCAAATATGAAGATGCAATGCAATGTATATAACTTTAAAAATGATGAGGGATATGCAAATATTACCCAAAACAAAATTATAAGCATGTTTGCTGAATTCAATGTATTTCTGATTTTGTATTACAAAAATACCAATACTAATTATTTTCGACGACTGATTTATTTACTATAACTCTGGAACGTGATTCTAATATTTTATACACTTAGATCATGCTTCTTAATTTTAACTAAAATGCTAGAAAATACTTCAAATTGAATACCTTTATATTTTGTATATAATTTTTAGACAATATTTACGATTGAATTTAAAATTATTGTTTTACAGAGGACTGTTTTCAAATCAATTTAAAATCCGGCGTCATCTATGATTAATGGCCAATCTGTTTAAACAAATCAACTATGAAAATAAAAAAAGTGGTGATGAAGGTGAGTAATAAAAAGCTTCATTTTTTAATGTGATATTGCATTTTTTTGTTATGTATGATAAATAACTCAATTAATGGTAGTGATAATTTAATATACAGCGAAAGTGGAAAACTTTCAATGCCAAGGAATAAAAAGCAATTGATTGCATTTTATTTTTCCACTCAATTATTAAAGTTGAAAACTTTCGGTGACTATTGACAAGTCATAGAAGAAAAAACAATAGTTTATTTATGTGATATTGCATTTTATATGTTTGATAAATAACTTTTGTGATGGCAATGATAATTGAATATACAATTACAAATTATACGAAGTATAAATTATTAAAGTTGAAAACTTTCGTTGCCTTTTGATAACCCAAGAATTAAACAACAATTGATTGTTTATGTGATATTGCATTTTATTTTTTGTATGTTTGATAAATAACTTATAGTAATAATAATTTAATATACAACGAAAGAGGTAAAAAAAAAACAAAAAAAAAGATGTGGTAGACAAGAGAGATGGATGGCACTCAATAGTGCTGATAGTTGCTATGATGATGTTGCTGCTGCTGTTGTTGCTGCTGCTGCTGTTGGTGTTGCTGTTGCGCCAGATTGGCCTGGGCGAAGATGTGCTCGATCTCAGCGTCGCTCAGCTGATCGAAGATGCCCTGAGCGCCGTTGCCGTTGCCGGCGTTCAGCTGCGACGACTGCGCGCCAACGGGCGGCAAATATCCTGAGAATCGCCGAGAGAGGCGTGGGTTAGTAAGAAAAAGAGAGAAAAGCGCTGTTCACTTACCATCGGAGGGAGCGCCGCTGCCGTAGGGCGGCAGCAGAGTGACCGATGGCCGACTGGGCGTGGCAGGGGGCTGATAGAAGACCGGCTTCCAGGGCTGTTGCGGCTGCGTTGGCGTCGGCGACGGCAGCGGCTGCTCGGCCTCAGCCTCCGGCTGGTTGGGAATCTGTGGCGCCGCGATTGCGGTCCCGGTTTCCGGCTGCACCGGCGACGAGCCGGGCAGCGGCACTATGCCGCCGGGGAACTGCGCCTCGGGCTGCACAAATGTGGGCGGCTGTTGTGGCAGAGGCGGCTGCACTGCCGCCGGAAAGAACTGCGTGTTGGGCGGCGTGCCGGGGCTGGCGGGCTGGGCGGGTGAGGCTGGAGAGGCGGGCTGGGCGGGTTGAGCGGGCGTGCTGGGCGCTTGGGGGAATTGCGGCACCTGAGGGAATTGCGGGAACTGCGGTATGACGAACTGCGGAAATTGCGGGAACTGCGGCAGCTGGGGGAACTGCAGCTCGGGCACCTGCGGCAGCTGTGGCGCCTCGGGCAGCTGCGGGAAATTGGGAATCTGCGGTTGCGGAATGTTGGGAATCTGAGGAATTTGGGGAATCTGAGGAATGTTGGGAATCTGTGGTATCTGGGGAATTTGTGGAATTTGAGGAATTTGAGGTATCTGTGGTACGGCGGGCACTTCGGGTGCGGGCGGCGCAGCAGCGGGCACAAAAGTGGGCGCAACGGGCACGGCGGGCGTGGGGAATTGCGGCACAGCGGGCAAAGCGGTTACGCTGGGGAATTGTGGCGCTGAGGGAAATTGCGGCACGCCAGGGAATTCGGCAACGGGCGGCTGGAAGGCGGTGAAAGTCAAGCCAGGCTGCAGGCTAGCCACGTGTTGCACAGGCTGCACAGGCTGAATGTGCTGCACGGGCTGAATGGGTTGAACTGGCTGAATGGGCTGCACTGGCTGCAAGGGAAGCGCTGGCGCAACAGGCGTCACTGAGGGCACGGGCGCTATGGACTGCACATAGCTGGGCTGCAAAGAGATTAGGGGAATAGAATAAGTGATTAGTGTTAAGGTCGGGAACTGGGTCGAATTTTAGCTTCACAGCATGTTGTTTTAGCTACTTTTGAAGTCTAGTTGATAGACTAAGCTCAGACTTTCTTTCTGGACCTTCCCGTAAGCCTGAAACTTGTCTAAGTTCGGTTATGGGACTCGGGTTCAACTCCAGCTTTTGATTTAGACGTTCGCTTTGATTTGACTGCAGTTCTTGTTCTTGTTGTACGCTTAGGATCATGTTTGCTTGGGTTTAAGCCTAGCTGAAGTTCTAAATAGTCAGCATTTAGTCTAGAAGTTAGCTTGTTGTCTAGCAATATGTTTAGCTGGCTGTCGAACTGATGGTCTTATCAAGACCTGGGACTAGCTCTAGCTTTAGCTTCTCTTTGTATGTCTGAATCTGGGTGCAAATTCTGCGTCCATGTCGAAGTCTCTAGCACTAGCTCTAGTTCTAGCTTCAGTCTGTAAGTCTGGATCTGGGTTCGAATCCAACTCTGCGTCCATGTCGAAGTCTCGCTTTCTCTAGCACTAGCTCTAGTTCAAGTTTCAGTCTGTAATTCTGGATTTGGGTTCGAATCCAGCTCTCCGTCTATGTCAAAGTCTCGCAGCACTTCCAGTCTGTAAGTCTGGCTCTGGGTTCAAGTTCGACTCTCCGTCTAGCTCTCGATGCAGCCTGATATCAACTGTAACTCACCTGAACGGCGTGGTGGAAGTGCAGCGGCTTGACGGGTCGATGCAGATGCTGATGTGGATAGTTGACGCTGTAGGAGGAGACGACGGCGTTGCCGGGGCGCAGCACAAACGAGGGAGCGGCAGCCACAGCCGAAGCGATGCCACCGACAGCGGGCAACCCGGAGACAGCAGGCAAAGCAGAGACAGCGGGCAACGCGGCAGGAGCTGCAACCGCGGTGGCAGCTGGCAGAAAAGCGGCAGCCGGAGCCGGGGCGAATTGCTTGAGGTGGAAGGCGGGATACTTGACGAAGCCGTGATGACGATGGTGGGCAGCAGGGACGGCAGGGACGGCAGCGAGGAAGCTGCTTGCCGCAGGCAGTTGCAAGCTGTAGCCGTACTGGGCGGCATAAGTGCGACTCGGCCAATGTCCGGCGCCCAACGAGGCGCCATGCAGAATGCCACGCTTGTGCTTGCCATTCAGCTCTGAAGAAGCGGGGGAAGATGAAGTGGAGGCGTCGGAGACGGAGGCGATGACATCGGGTGCTGTCTCTGTGGCTGGAGGGGTTAAATCTGGCTCCGCTTGCTGCTCGTCGGCGGACGTTGTGGTGGCCAGCGTCGTCGTCGGCGTTGTGCTGCTGACCAAGCGACTCGAGTGCCGCAGACGCAACGCGGCATCAACGTGGCTGCCACAGCAAAGCAGCAACAACAGCAGCAGCGGCAGCGACATCGAGATCAAACTCCTGCGACGCATTGTCATTGATTTTATTTGATTATGGTAATCCGTTTGGCACTTTCGTTTTCAGTTTGAGTTAAAGCTTCGATTTCGGTTTTTTGTTTGGCAGTGGGGAGATTATGTCAACGCGTCGATTGTTGCCAAGAAAATGAAATGAACTTCCTTGGTGTTTGTTGTATTTATAAAGCGGATATCGACGTGCCACTGCAGCACGTGGCACCATCGCTTGCATACCAATTGCCTCCAACCTCTGTTTCGGCTTCGGCTTCTGCTTGTGCCTTGGTCACTTTATGACTTTTACGCGGCCATTTCACCTGACCCAAACGCCGATGGACAGCGCGGCTCATTATGTTGCGACAAGCAACGCCACCGCCATCGCCACCGCCACCGCCGACACGCGATCCCCTCTTCCCCTCAATCATCACAGGGTGTTGCTGCAGAGCGCACAGTGGAGCGAGTTTTTTCACTTGAAACTTAGTTGCATCTCAATAACAATATCAATATACTTGGGTATAAATTATTAAGTATTTTTATTTGGGCAATCAATCAAAATTAAAAAAAAATGTCATACAAATTTTAAGCACTTTTAGATAGTTACTGTGACATTTGAAAAAATTTAATGTTAGCTTCGTAGCTATGATAGTTCAGTCGGTCAGGATAAACAACTATATATGTATATTTATATACAGATTATTGATATTGCTTGCAGTTCTTTGTGCGTCAGTCTGATATAAATTTGTCTTCACTTTATACCCAAAATATAAAAACTCTAGTACATTATAATTTAAGTGATTTATTTCCAAATGAAGCTACCAAATGACGTGCAGAAAAATATCATTAATAGCCAATAATAGTTTTGTAGATTTATAAATTAATTTCCTTTTATTATTTTTTAATCATCTTCTTAAAGTGATTGCTTTTCCTTTAATTTCAAGCTTCATATATTTTTCTTTTTACATTTTCGATTCAAATTCCATGTATTTTCTGTTTTCTTCTTATTTATAATTTTATTACCATTCTTTTTTCGTTCAATTTATATTTGTACTTTTCCTAGGCTTTTGCTTCTGTGCATTATTATTTTATTCCTTTTTGTTCTAAATTACTTTTTAAGCTTTGAATTTATTGTCCCTTATTCATATTTTTATTTCGAATTTAATTATTTTTGTTTTAACTATACATCCCTCATTCCGCTCCGCTTTATATACCCTTACAAATATTATTATTACTGTCCGATTTTAATGCTATTTTCTATAATATATTATAACTTTAGTTTTACATCTTTCATTCTATTTTTGTTATTAATACTTCTATACACATAATTTGTTTTGCTCCATTTGCATATTTTTATTTTATACATAACTGACCACATTGAAATTTAAAAATTACGCCTTGTTGAAGTTTATTCATATTATTTTTCTATAATTTTATTTGTAATGTTCTCCCATATGCATTATTAATTTATTCGCTTATTTTAAAGATGTTCCCACTGTGCTGTGGCTACTGGGCAGCTCCCTCTCCCTCTCTCCCGCTCTCTCTCTCTCTGTCTATCTGATTGTCTGCGTCTGCCTCTTTGTGTCCATCACACGCATGCGTTGCACGTACGTCCAAAGCATTGTTTTCATTTCATTTGCTGTGATTTGCTTGCATGTTCCGCATGTTGTTGTTGCCGATCGTCGATCGCTGGCCGATGGTTTGGGCGTAGAAGGTGTTGGCCACATTTCACTTTCAGGCGCCCCCCTCGACCAAAGGGAAAAATAAAAATAAACGGCAGCGTCGTCTCAAATGGTTAATGTTAATGTTCGTATCAAAATCAGCCTTTGTTTTTATGGCCTGGTTACATCACAGCCGTTCAAAAGTGCAGCTCCATCAAACTGGGCCAATTATAGCGCTGGGGCTGCCAACTTGCCAAGCAAAGCGAAAGCAGAGAGAACGACAGAGAGAGAGAGAGCGAGAGAGAGACCAAGATACTTTTAACAAAAGTAATTTAAATACCTTGCTAAACTGTCAATTAGGTTTGCCGAGCAATTTATTTTAATGGCATTTCGATTTTTATACCCGCTACCCATAGGGTAGAAGGGTATTATGACTTAGTGCCAACAGAAAATGTATGTAACAGGCAGAAGGAGGCATCTCCGACCATATAAACTATATATATTCTTGATCAGTGTCTACAGCCGAGACGATATAGCCATGTCCGTCTGTCCGTCTGTCCGTCTGTCCGTCTGTCCGTCTGTATGAACACCTAGATCTCAGAGACTATAAGAGCTAGAGCTACCAAATTTGGGGACAGTACTCCTATATGTCCTACGCAGATCAAGTTTATTTCAAAAGTTGGATGCCACGCCCCTTTCCGCCCCCAAAAAACTGTAAAAGCCGTAATATGAGACCTAGAGCATTGAATTTTGGTATGCATAATAATAATTATATTCTCAATGATTCCTGTGAATTTGGTTGAAATCGAATAAAAAACAAGGAAGTTATTAAAGAATCAATTTTATATGCAAAATTCACTTGAATCTGCCCGCGCTTTGTTTGTTTAGTTGACAGTGTGACCATAACGGTGTTGCGGTATTTTACCCGCTATTTTTAAATATATACAAAAAAACAAGTTTTAGTATATTTGGTATGTTTTTTGTTTAAATATAATTTAATTTTTTTGTTTTTTCTCGAAATGGGTTGCGGGTATCATACGGTCGAGCACTCTCGACTGTAGCTTTCTTACTTGTTTGAATTTGATTTTATTATTTTCGTTTTTTCGTCATTTGTTTCATTTCGTTTCGTTTCGTTTAGTTGATATTCAACATTCACACGCATAAATTTCACTTGCACTAAATTTGATGACTGCCAATTGGCGACTGGGGCAACATCAGCTCCAAGGCGGGGGAATAATCGACATTATATCACACACACAAGCACACTCCATCGAATGCATATTCAATTAGCCCACTTTCTTTGCTTCCCTCTTCGTTTGTCGAGAATTCATTCAAATGTAGACTGTACTGCCTTATTGGGTAGGACTCAAGGTATTTCCTCAAGTCTCACGGCCTTGCAATCCTCCGTGCAATATGTAAATACTCATAAATTTTGTTTTGGCGCAGTTGTAATATATTGTTTTGTTTAACAATGTTTTTATAAAACTTCAATTTCAACGGCGGACATGTAAGAAAGCAATAAAACAAACAGCAACAGCAAAAGGTAGAAAAGCGAAAAAAAAAATCGAAATAAAATAAAACTTCAGCACGTGTTTTGCAAACCGAAACAGTTCGATACGAGTTTCTAAATTACAGGAATTATGTACATTGCCCATCTGGCTGGCTACAGCTTAAAGCCCGAGTGTATGCTGACCACACCAAAGGTTAGATTCTCGTAGCTGGCGTGCACAAAGCCGGCCTTCTCGATCATGCTCTTGAACTGCTCCTGGCGTGGAAAGCGTCGAATGCTCTCCACCAGATATTGATACGCATGCCACTGGCCAGCCAACAACTGACCCATCGGCGGTATCACCTGGAAGGAGTATTGATCGTACAGCCACTGCATCGCCTCGTTGTTCAGGTGGCTGAACTCCAGGCACATGAATCGTCCGCCAGGCTGCAGCACGCGATACGCCTCGCTCAGCACCTAAAAGTAGCAATAAACCCATAGAAAATTAGTAGGAAATTAATTATAAATATCAGATGGCGGATCTATATCAATACGACTATTTGACCTGACTGCCTGACTAAATTATCAACGCATAAACCAAATGGAGAGCTTACAAAAGTGTGACATGTAATAAGTGCGGGTTCCACAAAGTTCGGGTTTTAAATAGTTTGTGTATTATATTAATATAAATAATTTAATATTACTCTTTAAAATGTATATACAGTGAAGTTGCTTTGTAGCTATTGCTTTTGTTCACACTCAATTTGAAAACTAAAGTTTGCTAGTAATCAATTTCACATATTTAAAATGAAAAAACAACAAAAAAAACAGAAGAGAAGTTAGAAATTTATGAAATGCATACATAAAAGAAGAAAAACATAAAATAATAATAATAATTAAGTCTGAAGTCCGTTTTCGCTCTAAATTTCCCCGTCCATTGTATCTCTGCATTAATAATGTTTTAAAATCTTATTAATCAAGTATAACATAGCTGAGTTCTATCTTTTGAGCAGACAATATATAATTGATATTCCAAAAACATGAACTCTGATCAAACAAAGTAAAGAATCCTTTGCAGAAATTCCATGATTTAATTATATGCTTCCTTTCTAATATAAATTATTAGTTTTTTATTTATGCCATTGTCTTTTTTACTATCCATATTTGCCACTCGTTCAGTTTGTTTGTTTTTTTTTATAAGTACCATTTAGGGGAAGGTAGTAGAGGCATTGAAAAAACAGTTGAATCGACTAGACAAATTGTTTCGGAAGCTTTGGTAGCTTTAGCCAATCTACCCTCTGAGATCTAGCATCTTACGTGCGCCAGTCAAATGGATATTTAAACTATCCCTCTATACTTTTATAAAAATAATACTAATACCCTTAGGCCCACGTTTAAAGCTAAACTGTCGTTAGACATTGGACTTTGTGGACTCGAGCTCACCTTGTCCACGTGCGTGCAGTTGCGAATGCCGAAGGCAATGGTGTAGGCGGTGAAGCTGTCGTCGTTGAACGGCAGCTTCTCGGCGTCGGCGCACTTCCACTCGATGCTGGCATTAGGCAACTGTTCGACGGTCAAGCCCAAATGCCGGGCACGCTCCTCGCCAACATTCAGCATGTGTTGATTAATGTCAGAGACGGTCACGTGACTCTGGCGTTGCTGGGGATTTGGCTGCTTGGCCAGATACTTGAGATAGCGAAAGCTGATGTCGCCTGTGCCGCCTGCCATGTCCAGCAGTCGCATGCCATGCGTCGGTCCCAGCCGCTCAATGAAGATGTCTTTCCACACCCGATGAATGCCCATCGACATGGCGTCGTTCATCAGATCGTAGGACTTGGCCACCTGCTCGAACACCTCGTGCACTGCAACACATAACTTTGAATAGTAATTGCCTTTAATTAGCCATCGCTTTAGGACTCACCTTTGTGCTCCTTTTCGCTTTCCTTCACCGTTTGGTAGCCAAAATGTGTCGTTTCTTCGGCTCCTGCGCCGCCGGCGGCGCCTGTTGCTTGATTTCCCGTCGTTGTTGACGTTGTCGCTGTCCTTCGGAGCAGCAGCCGCGCCAGGCTGGTTAATTTGCACGTATTTTGCATTTCGTTTTAATACAGCTTAAGTGAATTTCGCGAGTAATAAGCTAAAGTTCAATTTATTATGAAATAACAAAAATTTGTGCAGTGGCTGAAGCGGCAGCAATCAGCTGTTCGTCTATCGGTAACAAGTACAACATATCGAAATGTTAACGTGTACAGAGCTGTTGCACGTCTATCGGTAGCAAGTACAACTTATCGAAAGATTTCATGTACAGGCCGTTCGCTCGTGCTTCTTTTTCGATAGCCGTGCAACTTATCGAAGTGTGAACACAGACAAAGCGCCAAGAAATATTTATTCAAAATTAGTTTTTTACATGTTGAGTAATAGAACAATTTATGTGAAAATATGAAGGTAAATATATATAACACAATCAGCGTACAGGCCAATTAGACGCGTTCAACTAAAACAGATTAAAGAAATTAAATAAATAAATTTATGGAAGATACATTTTTTCTCAAAAGCCATTAAATACTTTCAAAGTTATCTATAAATAGTAGTTTTTGGCAAGTAATTATTCTAGCTCCTAGCTAATATTATGAAATATTACATGTTAAATAGTAATTGATTACAGCAAATGTAATTTTCCTTGTATTACTTTAATTTTATAATGTTTACGAAAGTTTAAATACGCAAGTTGCAACGATGACAATTCAGTTTTACTGCTGTTAAGCATAACTTAACAGTATTGATAACATACTCCGCTTGTGCAGGACAGTATTTTCGGTATTTTTCGCGTGTAAGTCTCCCCATAAAAATGCGCTTCACTACGGTCACACTGCTTATAGGTTGCGCTCAATTTGTCGCTGGTCGCGCAGTCGTGCGCATTGTTTGTGCGTCGTCAACTTATTTTGTTTGTTTATTTTTTTCGATTGTTTTTCGGTCGTTTCGCCTTTTTAAAGAGCGCGCGCCGGCTGTTTAAATAAGCTAAAATTAAACTAAATGTGCAATTTGCATTCTTTTTTTTTGCGTTTCTCGCTGTGTGAGTGAAAAAATAAGCAATGTTTGAAAGGCCCGCAAATAGCAAAGTAATAAAATTGTAGTGCACCTGCTGCTGCCCCAACCCAAGTCAGTGAAGCCTGAAAAGCCAAAGCCACAAAAGTGTAAAGTGCACAACAACAATACAACACCACCATCCAAAAGCCAAAACAAATACGAAACACAAACGAAAACAAAAACCTAAAACAAAAGACTGACAAATTCGCAACTCGAGAATTTCGCGCGTCGCTCGCTGCGCTCCAATTGCAGAAGCGCCCATTGTTGTTGTCGTTGTTACGGTTATTGTTGTTGTTGTTGGCTGACTTCTGCTGCTGCTTCTTCTTCCGCTGCTTCCCTCCGCTGCTTCTTCTTCTGCTGTCTAGGTAACCCACACAAATGAGGTAAGTAACAAATTAAACACCGAAACCGAAAATATGTAAAATGTTACAAGAGGGTAAAGCAACCGCCCACACACACATACACGCACACACACATGCATGCCACGCCTAGTTACCACAAGAAATGGGCGGCTTTTTCAATTCGGTTTCCTAAACTCATTTTACTAGAAACTAATGGAAGTCAGAAAAGTTCGCAACTGCAGCAAAAAGTATTTTCCATCTCTTAACATTTTTGTTGTTTTCAATTAAATAATAATATAAATAATTAAAATAGTATTTTTAAATTATTTTCTATTTATTTATATTATTACTTTATTATAATGAATTGAAAATACTTTTTTATATTTTTACTATCAAATTTATCTACATACATTTTGCACATTTTTATACCCGCTACCCATAGGGTAGAAGGGTATTATAACTTAGTGCCAACAGGAAATGTATGTAACAGGCAGAAGGAGGCATCTCCGACCCCATAAAGTATATATATTCTTGATCAGCATCAACAGCCGAGACGATATAGCCATGTCCGTCTGTCCGTCTGTCCGTCTGTCTGTCTGTATGAACACCTGGATCTCAGAGACTATAAGACATAGAGACACCAAATTTGGCAAAAATGTTCCTTCATACCCTACGCAGATCAAGTTTATTTCAAAAGTTGGATGCCACGCCCCCTTCGCCCACAATAAGCATTTATCTAGAAAAAGTCAAGTTTTTTTTATGTAAATCGCGTATAACTCCAAAAGTTCTTTGTGTAATGATGTGTAATTTGGTAAGCCATCTGCGCTTGACACTCTTAATATACCCTGTAATTTTGGTAAAAAACGGATAAGTAGAACAAAAGTTATTCGCGAAATTATTTATCAAAATTGTTGTGCCCAATGCATATGGACGTTTTAAGTGTGTGATTGACCTAGAGATATCAAATTTGGTGACAGTATTCGTGTAGGTCTTACGCAGATCGAGTTTGTTTTAGATTTTTTCCACGCCCCTTTCCGCCCCCAAAAACTGTAAAAGCCGTAATAATGAACCTAGAGCATTGAATTTTGGTATGCATAATAATAATTATATTCTCAATGATTCCTTTGAATTTGGTTGAGATCGAGTGAAAAACAAGGAAGTTATTAATGAATCAATTTTATATGCAAAATTCACTTGAAGCTGCTCGCGCTTTGTTTGTTTAGTTGACGGTGTGACCATGTCGGTGTTGTGGATTTCTTCCCGCTATTTTCAAATATATACAAAACACAAGTTTCAGTATATTTTTGGTATATTTGTTGTTAAAATATCATTAAATTTTTTTTTTTCTCTCGAAATGGGTTGCGGGTATCATACGGTCGAGCACTCTCGACTGTAGCTTTCTTACTTGTTATATTTATTTATTTGTTTGCATTATTCATTTAATTTTTTTATATTGTTATTTAATTTATATACATTACTCTCTTTATTTGTATTTGTAATATTTATATGTATCTTCAGACTATTATTATTAAATTTTTATAAACGTATTTATTTATATTATTTATTTAACAAAACATCGAATAATACAGCTAATGGAAACATGTTTCATATTTTTGTATGCATATTATTCGTTTTTGTTTCTTATTTTTTTAAGTTTTTATTTATTATTCAGTTAGAGGATTAATATTTGTATATAAATGATTTTCGTTATTTATTTTTGAAGGATTACTATTATTATTATTGTTGGTGTTTTAAAGCTCGAGAATTAAATTCCAACTTAAGCATAAAAATAAAGAAATAAATAAATATTTGATACCAATTTTAAGCAGCCAGAAAATTACTTGAGCAACTGTTTTATATAGTAAAATATATAATATATTTACTTAAAATTGTATATTATTTAAAAGTTGAGCTGCGGATTTCCATCTAACAATTTCCGCTCCTAAAATCGAAATAATCAAAACAAATTGTTGCAATTGTTTTTAAGCTCATTTCCAATACAAAATACGACAGTCTAGAAGACTTATTTGTGCTCAAATTAAATTCCTAGTTACCCATATTAATAAATAATTAATTAATATGAATTTTAAGCGGCTCGAAATGGTAAAATAATCTACTATTTGGCGTGGCCTAAAAATGTAGAATATTTAAAAGTTGAGCTGCGGCTTTCTTACTTCTTTTTGTTGTTCTATTGCTGTGCCGCTTTTGGGCTCTGTTTGCTATTGTTATTGTTATTGTTGCTATTGTTGTTGCACGCACTGGCAGAGAAATAAAAATGCGTTAATTGCGTGCGGCCTTCAATTAGAAATAAATGTACAGCGTATTTTTATGATTGTCATCTTTAATAATGATTTGCTCCAAATACTGTGGCGTTCGCCTAGAAAGTTCTTGTGGCAGACACAACGGCAACGGCCACGCCCACTTTCTAGTGTCGCGTCTCAGTTTCGCCGTTAAGCGCTTTAATTGATTATGATGGACTTTACTGCCTGACTGACTGACTGATTGACTGACTGATTGACTAACTGGTTGCTCATTGAGTTGACGCCTTGCAGCTGCTTTTTGGGCTTTCGGCTTATGCAACTGCCGCAATTTGGCCACATTGAAGCTGCACAGATGCAGATTGAGCTTTTGGCGTCTGTGTGCAACGGGGCAAAAGCAAATGACTTTCGAATCGGCGTTTTGGCCAAACAGCCAAAGAGTTGTGGGCCAATCGGTTAATTGCATTTCCTGGCCAAGCAACATCATTATCGTATATGCGCCAGACGATAATGATTGTGACGCTTTAATTGTGTTTTAATTACTAATCGCAGATGACAGTTACCGAGAGGCTGGTCACACTGCTGCTGCGGCACACATGCAAAATAATCTCTGGCGCATTGCAAAACTGCAAATGCAACTGCAACTCCAACAGCAACAGCAACAAAATGCCAATTCATGCTGCCGCAGCAGCGTATCTCATAGATACACAAAAAAATTGAAATTATAAAAAATGTTTGTTGCTGCTGCTTAGGCTGCCGGCTGCAACGGCGACTTCGACTGTGGCTGTGTGTTGCACAGTTGCAGGCGGCGGCTGCATAAAAAGGCTCCTTTTGTAATTCAAAACTGCCGGCAAAACGCGACGAACCAGTTGCTGCCTTTTTGGCCACCTCACAGTGGCCGAGTTGGCCGAAAACCCGTTGCGAAAATCCAATTTCAAGCGGTTGAATTCGCCAAAAACAATACAAGAAATCCTCAAGTCACTAAAAAATATACATTTTAAAATGTACATTCTTTATTATTCTTAATCGATTATTAAAGTTGGGATATTTTCAAGTTTTAGGTCAAAGAAAAAAAAGACGGTAATGAAATCGTCAAGTTTTTCTTTAATATGCTTAATCGATAATTAAAGTTGGATTATTGTGCTGTTTTAGGTCAAAACAAAAAAAGAAAGAAAATATATCAAGTTATTCAAAACAATACATTTTATAACTTCAAAAATTTCTTTAGTATTCTTAATCGATTATTTGAATTTTTTTCTTTTTTAGGCCGATTAAAAACCATTTAATTTCAAAAACTATTTTAATAAACTAAAATACTTGAGAATTTAAATTGAGAGAATTTAATACATTACAAAAAATGTATCTATTTTCGATATAAAAGTTTTCTGTTATTGCAAAGACTATAAAGAAGGCACTTGAATCTTTTTTGAATATTTGGTTCTAGAGAATTTGAAAAATTTAAAACATTTTGAGAACTTGGAAAACTAAGAGAATTTTGAATTTAGAAAATTAAATTATTGACAAATTTAAAAAGAAACAATACATTTTAAATGAGCACTTCTAACCATTTTAATTTATAAAATAATATAAATAATTGTCTAGATTTCTATTTGTTTGACCTTAGCGATAAGAAGCAAACCTTTTTAATATGGCAAACTTCAAAATGTTGTCCAAAATTCTGATTCATTTAGTCTAAAGATTCAAAATGAAAATTAATGAATTAAAAACTAGTAAATTAAGTAGTTCAATAGTTGTGATTTGAGCAGCGTGTTTTGAGAAAACGTGCCACAGTGCAGCTGCCCAGCAGCGGCCCAAAACGCCAGTCCGCAATCCACAATCCCCAACGTTGCCCAGTTGGCCGCCTCAGACGGCATTTTTCCCTATCTCTGTGTGTGTGTGTCTGTGTGTGCAACACACGGCGGACTTGTTTGGTTGCAACGGATTGGCATTTGTAGTAGGATCAACTTAGGCTGCAGCTGAGAGTGCGAGCGACTTTTATTTCGTATTTGTTTGCCGACACAACTAATTCTGCATTGTTATTGTTATTGTTATTGTTCGCAAGGCTGCAGCATGCAACACTTGGTGGCAAGAACAAGAGCGTGTTGCCAACGGGTCGCAGATAGCATAGCTCATAATTAGTTGGCATTCTGCGGCTGCAATTCATTTGCGGCTAATGTTCATGGCGTGCTGTTATTCACTTAACAGCTGTTGGGCAACAGCTTATGCTGCTGTTAAAGTTTACAGCGCATAAAGCTGTATTTATTTACGCCTGTTAATTTTGTAGTCCTCTCAGACTATATATAAAATTTGATTTATTTTCAAGTTTATAATGTTCAACTGGTGTTAATACTGCAATTACTGCAAGAGAACTTTGTAAAATTCTACTGTCTAATCAGACCAATTATTCAAATTAGATTCGATTTAAAGTATTAAATGTTCAACGTTTGAGCTAATAGTTATTATTATTTTTTCTGCTCAGGCTATTAAAAAATTAAATGTACAACGTTTTAGTGTATATGTTATAATTCTTTGCTGCTGTAAACGTTTCTCTAAGAAACTTTGATTTACATAATTCAAGTGTGCAGCATAATGTTATAATTACTGCTGTTAAAGCTTTCAGCGAATTATGTTATAATTCTTTACCGCTGTAAAGTTAGATTTATGCTAAAGAATTAAATGTTTAACTGCTGTTATTGCCGTTAACGTTTTTCTCTGCAATTTTGATTTACATAACGAAATTCCCGCAACAATTCCATTAAAATGTTCAGTTAAAAATCAACTGTTAATGTTAATTACCAGCTGCTGCAAACTGCTAATATTACATATTGCGTTGAGGCGTATGTTAATTCAAGTGTGCAGCGAATAATGTTATAATTATTTACTACTGTTAAAGCTTACAGCACATTATGTTATAATTCTTTACTGCTGTAAAAACAGATTGATGTTAATGAATTAAATGTTTAATTGCTGCTATTTTATAATTCTTTACTGCTGATTTACATAACGAAATTCCCACAACAATTTCTTAGAAATGTTGAGGTCGGTAGCAACTGTTAATGTTAATTACAAGCTGCTGCAAACTGTTAATGTTAATGTTGCATGCTGCTGTTGAGCCGTATGTTAATTCAAGTTGTAATTTTTATTCTCACACGCATAAAACTGGTCACGCCAATTATCTAGAAATATTCTCTTTTTTGGTATGGAATTAAATATTTATACATGGAAAATAAATAAATATACAGCTGTCAGTTAGCGCAATTTCAGCAGCTGTTATTGACAAAATTGTATATATTTTAGCTTAATCACTTGGTTGTTCTGCTCGCTTCGTCGCCCTTCTTCGCAGAGCGGGGTTAATGCACTAGGGCGACCCGTTTGTACTGAGCTCTCTGCGGAGCTCACACACTTGATCGGTGTGCAGAATGATTGGCAAGTTGGGCAACAGCCAAATCATATTACATGGCTCGTATCGTATATCAAAATTCAATTTGGCGCTGTCTTGTTTATTTATTTCGTTTTTGCTACTTTTTTTTTGTCGTCTCTTCGGCTTGGCGCGTTTTTGCCGTTTGCCTAATAACTGTTTTTGAGCCAAGCCAACATAATGTTGACCCCAATTATTAATTAAAGTGCTAAGTAAACTGATTTATGGCCAGCGGGAAATCGCCAAAACCAAAACAACTAAAATTCGGTAGCCAGTCAAAATTCTTGCAGCAAGATTTCGTGTAAATCTTGTTTTATATTATTTTCAGTTGCTCGCTGCCATTAATAATATTTGCAAATTATATTTTTGACAATTCAAAGTACAGTTTAATGCAAGTTTAATCTTTGGCATTTTTAAGTTTAAATCACAGTTAAAGTAAAGCAAATTCAACTTCCTTTGCTAAATGTTATAATTTATAATAATACAAAATCTTGCAGATTTTGTCTATGACAATTTTATGTTTATTTCCAAACTGAATTTAATCCACTTTTTTTGCATTCTTCAATGTTTAATCTCTACCAATTTAAAGCAAATATCATTTTGTTTTTCCTAAATGTTAATTTGTATTATTAGCGTCATAAAAATATCTGTTGTCTTTGCCAATTAAAAGCTTAATTGAAAATTAAATTTGAGGCAAATTCAAATTTTATTTTTCTGAATATTAATTTATATTAATTTGATTTATTTACACCATGAACAATTTTTATCTTTGGAAGTTCAATGCAAATCCAAATTGTCGCAAAGGTTTCCTTAAATATTCAATTTATATTGAACTTATTTATCTACTGCCATAAGCAATATTATATTTTTGGCAATTTCAAGTTTAATTCAATGTAGAATTAAATGCATTTTATTTATTTGCTGCAAAGTTTAATCTTTGACAATCTAAAGTTTAAATAAATGTTATTGCAAATTGCCGCAAGGTCGCGCCTAAGATTAATTAATATTATTTATATTTATTTGCTGCCTTGCTGAATTATTGGCAATTGAAATATTAAATTGATTTCCTTGGCTTGACTTTCGCTTTTTAAACTTTATGGCCAATTTAATTTGGCTGCACTTTGCAATGAATGCAATTAATTTAGCAATTTTTGAGCAATTAAATTTCGCTCAGTGCATTTGGTTAGTCATCGTGTTCTAACCTGTTTGACTTTTGATTTTAAATGAGAAGCAGATGGAGATGGAGATGGGCGATGGATGGAGACATTGCCAGAACGGCCAGCTGCAGCGCAGTTTGGGGCAAGTTGAGTGAGATTTGTGGCAAGCAACTTTCGCTGGAGACTGGCGATTAGAGCGAGAGACGAGAAGAGAAGCGAAGCGAAGATTTGCAGCTGTCTTATCAGACAAAAAAAAACCACGCCCAGTCAATCCAGTTTCTGTTTGCCAGTTGTTGCAGCAAGGCAGCTGTGGCAAGCCAGCTGTGGCAAGCAACCATCCTTTGGCTGTGCGCGTGGGCCAAACGAAACGAAAGACTTGGGCAACAAAACTTGCCGCACTTCAATTAAAAAGAGCAACAACCACAGCCGACATCAATTTATGCATAAACAATTCAATTCGTCGGTCATTTACCCGGACAATCGCATTAGGGCGCAACAATGACGCCAACAACAACAATAATAATGACACCTACAATAACAATAACAATAACAAACAGCTTGAAACGTACTTGAAACAAAGTTTCATGTCACGCCTCAAACAACAACGTCGCATCGAACTTTTCACACGCTGCCGCCGCCTGCTGCAAGTGGGAGGCTGCCTCTGCCCCACCGTCTTTGCCACCGCACCCCGCCCCCTTGTCGTCTGTGGCAGCTGCAACTGTTGTTGCTGCCCCCTGCCTCTGTCTTCGCCTGTGCTGCAGGTGTGTGGGAATCTTTGCAAATAGCAAAAGTTCAATAGCATCGCATCGCATCACAGCTGCAACCTGCCACTTGCCACTTGCCACTGTTGCATGCACTTGCAAAAAAGAAAAAAACAGACCTTTTGTAGCCCGCAACTTTTTCCCAATTTCATTAAATTATGTTGCAAAATATTCGCAATTTTATTTGCATTTGAAGAATGTTTTTTCCATGTTTTAACATAGCTGCAAATTTAAATAAAATAGTTGTGCAAAAATGTTGTCACAAAAAAATGTAAAGCAAAGTATTAAATTAAATATATTTTGTTTATTAGCGGTTATAGTTTGAACATAAAATTTATTTTAGCTTAATTACTTTTTAAATTCAAATAGTTTCTTTTGCATAATTTTTTATTCGCTTCTCATCACTTTAAGAATTGATAGAAACAATTTAATTATTTTGCTAAACATTTGCAATTTCATTTGCAACAAGCAATAAATTGAAGAATGCTACAAATTTAATTAAAATAGTTGTGCAGAAAAGCTGTCATACAAATGTATAGCATATATATTGTTTATTAGTGGTTATGGTTTTTTTTTTAATTTTAAATTTGGATGATTTGGATTTATTTTAAATTTATTGTTTAGTTAATTTTGGAAGAATTATTAATGCCAGCTCAGTAGTTTATTCGTTTATTTTGCATGAATTATTAAGTGTTTTTAGTGGCTTCACAATGAATGCAGGAAATAAAAATGCATACACATTTGCAACAAAGAGTAATTTGAAGAATGTTTCTTCCATGTTTTATCACAGCTACAAAGCTTAATAAAATAGTTGCACAAAAATGCTGTCACATAAAAATTCTACAACTACTTGAAGGCAAAACAATTAATTGTTAACTTGTTGTTGTTATAATTTTGATTTAACAGATATACAATTTATTTTATTTATGAATTCTTAGCCGTGGATTATTAGATTAAACACTTAACATTACTTTATATATGTTACATATGAAGGTTTCTTTGAGTTCAATATTTAATTATATATTTAATTTTGTATAACATTCGAACTGCTTTTTAGCAACTTAGTTATCAAAAGCAGCAATTGGCAGAGTATTTTTTATTGGTGTTATTGGATTTATATACATTTTCAATTGAATATAAATAAAATACATTTTATAAAATTTCGAAATAAAATTGATGAGTAATCATATTTCGCGGGAAATATGAGACTTTTTTGTTGAGCTTATTTAGTTTTTCAAGATAAATACACATTAATTAAATTAGGAAAAAACATTTAAAAATACGGATTAAATGAAGGTCAATCTAAATTAATTTTAAAGAATTGTAGAGAGAAGTTGATTGTTTAAACAACATATTGGAAGAGTTTGAAAATATTTGCGAGTTGCAGACTGCAGTTGATAAAGTGATTGCTTTTGCTGAGTGTATTTGCAAGATGCGCCACATTGAGTGGGTGGCAACAACAGCAGCCGCAGCTGCCCCTGCTGTCTATTATTTGCTTGTAATTTGACTGACGCAACGGCAGACGGCAACAAAAAAAAATAAAAGAAGGCAATCAGTCAACAGATCGCTGGCAGATGGAGATGAAGTTGCACGCAAATACTTGCCTCTCGGTGGCATCGTTGTCGTATGATTTGAAGCGCAAAATTGTTGCTGTTTGTCGTTTCACTTGACTGTCGACTGTCGAATGTTGTTTTGTTGCTGCCCCATTGCCACATATGAATGAGAGGCAGGCATTTAGGCTGCTGCTGGCGCAAGCGGCCAATTTGCTCTCGCTTTTCTCATTTCATTTCGTTTCATTTCATTTTTGCTGCTGCTGCTGCTTTTGGTTGCAATTGCGGCCCGCAGCGTGTCGCCCCCTTTTTTTTTGTATTTTGGGGGCCCAAGCGCTCGCGTTGCATAAGCGAAATGAGGCCCGGCTAATTGGTTGAAGGTGAAAGCAGCAGTCGAAAACAAAAACAAAAGCAAAAGCAAAACACAAATGTGGCACAAGGCGCAAGTTGCGAGTTTCGAGTTTGCAGGACGCTCCCAGGCGATGTTCTGCAATTAAAATGAGGCACATGCAACATGCAACATGACGCGACGACGACGACGACGACGAGTAAAAGTGCAGACAGCTTTCTCTTGCAACTGCCGCCAGACAAGGAGCTTCCTTGCCACATCGTCTGCTCGGCTGCACGATTATGTTGCATCCTCCTTCAGAGACAGCTCTCACAGTCTGTCTGTCCGTGTTTATTTGCTTGGCTTGTGGCATAACCCACGTTGACATTGCCGATAAAGCGGCTGCGTCTGCCCAAAAACCAAAGTTTCACCGCAAAAATGCCACATGGTGGCAAGGTGGCATCGGTGGCAGCATCCACAATATTTGTGGCGCGGCTTGCGGGGCGCGCATTAAATTCGACAATTTGTCACGTTGTTGGCCAGTCGTGCGTTGTTGTTTTTCGTTTATTTGGCTGATTGGCCAACGGAAGTAAAAGCGTCGCATCGCATCGCATCGCGTCGCATTGCATTGCTTGCCACAAGCCTTGCAGGTGCGCATCCCAGTTGCACACACACAGCGACACACACACGTGTGGCAATTGAACAATTGTCGTATTTGCGAAAATTTCTCTTTTATTTATGGCAATTTCTTTTGTCTCTCACGACACAAAATCAAATATTAAAATTACGTTCATTGAATAATAAAAGCACAACAGCAACAACAACAAACGAGATAATCGTAAAAAATATTTCAATTGTTGTTGCTGCCACATAGTATATTTTTTATATTTTTATTTTTTTTTATTGCTTTGCTTTTATGTGGCAATTAAAAAATGCCCTCGCTGCTTGTTACAAACTCATAATTAAAATCAGTTTTTATTTTCCTTTGCTTTTTATCGTATGCGAATCAAAAGACTTAGGCAACGAACTTGCCACTTCGAGTGGCGCATGCAGAACAAACGTAATGAGCAACTCTCGTGGTTCTTGTGGCAACATGTATTGAATTTCCACTCGACGAAAACTGGCCACGTTTTGTGGCAACAAGTTTGATTCACCGGCTTTTACCTGCAGATAAGCTGTGATTATGCCTCAAATTTGTCACTTTTGTGGCAACCAGTTTTCTTCACTTTTTCCCAATGAGCTGTGTCATTATGCCTCACATTTGTCACACGTTGCTGCACTTGCCACATCGAGAGATAATGTTTTGAAATTTGTCATACACATTTTCCAGCAGATGTTGCACTTGCCACCTTAGATTATTTATTGTGCTTAGATTTCACACGAAATTTGTCTCTGCACTTGCAACAAAATGCGGCTGCAACAGCAGTTGAATAATTATGCACACAATGAATGTGTCATACGATTTTATTGTTGCACATTCCCGCACTTGCCACACGCTTTATTCACTTACTGTTTGCTCTGCTTGATTAGTTGTACTGTCATAATGACCGCCCCGCAACTTGTCGTTACAGTATCGCTTGTTGCCACATTTTGTGGCAACATGTCTCGTTTACCCAATGATGCTGCTTTAGTTTTAATGCCCTCTATTAATAATACTGCGTTGCACTGCGTCAAGCAGCTGTTAATGCTTCTGGTTGCGACGATCACCAACATTTCCAACAACATGTCATTAACAGTTTCCGTTCGCGTTGCCGGAGACGAAAGATTGAAAAAAGTTTACACAATTCAACCTAATTGGTGCAACTAGAAATTAATAGTCACTTGCGGAAAAATTAATAAGCTTGCAGAACTAGAAAGAAAACAAATAATACAAATTAAAGTGAATAATAAAAAATGTAGCATTAAAAATGCATGTGATATTATTCTCGTAAAACAACAATAATAGAATTTGAAGCTAAATAGTTGAATACATTTCAAAGTTATTTTAAAGCATTTATAACAAAATATGTCTATGATATTATGAACATCATCATAATTTAAATATATTTAATATTTATAACAAAATATGTCTATGATATTATGAACATCATCATAATTTAAATATGGCATTTGCTGTTAGATTTATTAACAGTTCCCATTCGCGTTGCCGGAGAGGAAAGATTGAAAAAGGTTACACCATTTAATATAATTGATACAACTAGAAATTGATAGTCACTTGTTTAAAAATTAATAAGCTTTAGCTTGCAGAACTAGGAAAATAATAAAATTTTTAAATTTTAAATAATAAACACACTGAATGGAATAATTAAAATATGTTGCAAATAAAATTTGAAATTTAAAATAACCTAAAGGAAATAGTTAACACATTAAATATGTAATTGGAATTGATAAAGAAATTGCATTAAAAATGTCTATGATATTATGAACAAAATTTTAGTTTAAATATAGCATTTACTTGTCATGTTAATACACAGTTAGATTAATGTCAGCAAAAGTTAATTTTCCTGATGGCAGAGCATTGAAAATTAGTTTGAATTGATTAATGCATATGTTATGTTAACACACTGTTAAGTCAGCAACAATTTATTTTCCTGTTAGCAAAACAAAACGATGTTGCATTGAAAAGGTGTTTGCTTTTATTAACAATAAGTATTGATTACATTCGAAATATAAATCGATTATAGCATTTGAGCTAACACACTGTTAGGTTTATGTAATGGAATGTTAACAAACTGTTAAATCAATTTCTGTGACAGAGCTCGGCTCAATTTGAGTTTAAAGTGAAATTTTGTGCTGTAGCGTTTTATCAATTCGTGCGATTCGTCTCAACTATTCGGAATCTGGCACTAAAATCCAAGTGCTTAGAGCGCATGTCACGCACCGCAACAATAATAACAACGTTTGTGGCAGCAACAACAGCAACTGTGGCAGCAACAACAGCAACACAGAGAACTAGTTAAGTGCTACGTGAGGGAAGAAAACTGATGATTGCAGCGAATTGGAATGCCTTTGGGTTGGGCTTTTGGACTTGTTGTTCGTTACAGTTTTATGAGGATGCTGGACAAATGTGCAACAACAGCAACAACGACGGCCATCAAAAAAAAAAAAAAAAAAACAGCAGCAACAACAACTACAACAACGATATTGTTATGATACGCAGAGAAAGTCACGATTAAAAAGGCAACCGGCAAAAAATAATTACAACCGCCTCTTTTAAAGAGCAGCCAGTGAACATGAGAAACAACTACAACAAATATAAAGTTTTAAGAAGACGCTGAGGAAGAAGAACAACAACAACTGACAGCAGAACAACGTTAACAACAACACGCAACGCTAAAAATTACTTGTAGTAAAATTTGTTTATTTTTTTCGACGTTGTTCCTCAACAATTTCTTTTGGGCAGCAACGAAGAAAAACACGTTAACGACTTCTATGGAAATTTCGACTTTAATTCGTATAAATTAAAATCATCAGCCATGACAGCCGCTGTGGTCAGGGCATAAACAACATCAACAAGCCAGCAACGACAACGAAAGCAATTGAGAAGCCAGGCAAAAACAATTGCAAACCAAATGTCAACAAGCCATGCCGCAAGTGGCAAGCGGCAAGTGGCGAGTGGCGAGTAGGCGTGACCGGAAGTGGCGAGTGATTAGAACTAATTGCCACACGAAAAAACGAAATGCGGCAAGGTGAAAGGCCAAGTTCGGCCGCTGCTTTCCAATTGCTGCTCTCGTAATTGCAACTGCCAAATAATTTGTGGCGTCTCCGATCTGACGCGCAGTGCAATGCGATGCACTGAATGTGCCGCCAATCAAAGAAGCCGACAACAGCCAAGCAACAACAACAACGGAAGCGAATGACGGTTCATGAATGACGGATGATGGATCAACGACGGATGTTTGCTTGATGAAGTTGCTGATGTTGCCGATGTTGATGATGATGAAAGGCCAGTCTGGAATGTCAGGCAATCAGCGTGATCGCTGTCATCTGCAGAGTTATCTATTGTTATCGATAACGATAATCCCTAACAATAACAAATAAATGTTGTTTTTTCGTGTTTACAATGTGTAGTGCCATAAATAAACTTTATGATTTATATTATAATCTAGCAGCAAAGGTAATTTGCTTTTATTAACAGTCATTTTACATAGCAAAGGGAACGTAATCATTGTAAGTTATATACAAAAATTACTTGATTACGATTATACTTTTTTTTTCAATAGTTTTCTTCACTTTTAAAATGTTCGGTCCCTGAAATAAAAGTTTTCTTGAGTGTTAAAAGGCGGCTTAATTGTTGTGTGCTTAAAATGCTTTGCAAATTTGTGCTGTATAAAAAATGTATTAATAAATGAGCACAAAATATAAGAATAAACCAATAATAGTATTTTGCTTCACTTTTAAAATGTTCGGTCCCTGAAATAAAAGTTTTCTTGAGTGCTAAAAATCTTTGTGCTGTGTAAAATATGCATCAATAAATGAACATTAAAATTGTGTAAACAATTTATGAATAAATAAACATAGAAATTAATTTATTAAAGAAATATAAAAATATTAAAGACATAATAAGAACATGGGCATAAAATAAAAATTGATTTGTAAATAATTATGTATGTTAGGAATTACAATCATACTTTTTTGAACAAAAATATAAATAAATATATAACATCTGATGTATTTTTTAAGTTGCGAATTTATTGTCTTGTTACTAGACATATAAATAATCAAAGTAGAAAAAATGTTGCTCAATGAGTTTCTTTAAAAAAGCATAGAATAGATTAATACAATTGCTTTAGGTTGTCTACAATTGTGTGTATCGTTCATTAATAATTGATCTTAATTAATATTTGTTAACATCTGTTCATTATTTGGCAATAACAGTCGCTTAACATGGCTGACAATGTTAATGAAATGTTGCACTTCTAGTGTGCAGAATATTATTAAAATTCGTTATGGGAAATATTTTCGATTGTGCAACAGTTGCAATTAAACTCAGACATTACATAATACAAGTTTAAAATGAATCTCTGCTTTTTATTTAGCACGTAACAATCTATTTACATTGCTGACAACGTTAATGCTTTTCGTAACTCATAGATGGGCAACTGAAGCGGTGCTGAAGATGCAAATAAATAGGAGAATTAAGTAGTTTGTAGTTTGCATTTCGGATGGCTTCGTAATGCCGCCTAATAAGGCCCAAAGAGAGCATTTTGTTTACATCAAATAGTATGTTTAATGCCTCTGCCTCCGTCTCCGTCTCTGCCTCTGCCTCGTGTAATAAACATTTCAAAACAATTTTCCGCCAGATATTTATCATCATTTAGTGGCGCCACAGTGAACCCTTCCCCCTGCCCCTCAAGCGCCCTTCAACTTGTTTTTTTTTTGTTGCTCAAGTCTTTCGCTGTCGATGTCGACGTCAAAGTTTCTCTCTCTCTCTCGTTTTGGAGTTGCAAGTTATGTTGCGGGTCAGGTCGCAAGTGGCATGAACTTTTCGCCCGGCTTCCATTTTGGCATTCAAGCAAGATTGAACGCGGAATGATTTATCGAGCCACATAAACAGTTAATAAATACGTTGTAAATCACAAAAAGTGCCTCATGATGGATGGATTGAATGGGAAGTGAGTGGAAATCGAGAGGGATTTCAAAATGGCCAATTAAAGAAATTTTAATCCACAAAAAATATGTATAAAATTAAGTGAGATTTTAATATGTAATTATATTGCACACAAATGGACAAGTGAATGTGATTGAAATGATCGGCAATTGATTGATTGCAAAACTATATGAAAAGTAAATTAATGGAAACATAAAATGCAAATGCAACTGAAATATTAAGGCAAATAATATAAATATTGGAAAGTAATATTGGGATATTAAATGACTTTTATTTAGAATACTCATAATTAAATTAAATAAGTGAATTCGAGACAAAACAATTGTTATGCAAACTAATTCTAGAATATGATTTGACTTTACTAAAAAAAAAATTATACGAAATCTTGCAGCAAGTAATCGTAATTATATATTTTTAAAAAATCAGCAGTTAACTCAACAAAGAGCACTAATATTCCAGTTTAATAGTAAATTATGAAATGACTTTTATTAAAAGAAAAATGATTGGAAAACATTCAGAAAATAATCGTAATTAATTGAATTATATTGGCAAAAATAAAATGAAGACATTAAGCACATATATTTTAATTCAATACAGGAAAATCAAATGACTTTTATTTAAAAAAGAAAATTAAAGCAGAGCATTTAAAAAATATTAAAAATGTACAATTAAAAACAGATTAAACCAAATTTAATGGATATCAATCTGGCAATTTGAGTGAAAAGCAATTGAATATTTAAGCTAAATATATTATAAAAAAAGTTATTGGTTATATATAAATTGTGATTTTATTGACAAACTCAACAGGAAATTATTTGGAATTCGCCATTGGAAATTAATTAGAAATCCGGATAACTGAAAATGCTGCAGAGAGAGTGCAAGTGGAAGAAAAAAAGAAAATAAGAAAAAGGAAATAAACAAAAACGTAAAATTATATTGCACATAATTTCAATAATAAATTTCTACAATTTTCAATCTTGTTTGGTTGTCAGCAATTGTTGTTGTTGTTGTTGTTGTTGTTGTGCTGCAAGTGAAGCGTAGAATTACGTGAAAGAAAAGTGAAATTATGCAGCGAATGCGAAACGCGAGGCAACAACTTGTTGTTACAGTTGTTACTTGTTGTCATGCTGCTGACTGAGCTCCACCTCCTCCTTGTTGTTGTTGTTGTTGTGGTTGTTGTGGTTGTTGTTGTTGTTGTTGTGATTGTTGTTGTTGTTGTTGCTCGTGTGATGCGTGAAAGCAGCCAAAACGAACGAACGACGAACGTCGGTCGCCTCGATTCGATGCGTGCGACCCAATTTCGAAATTGAATTGCAAGTTCAAGTTTTGATTTTTTTAGGTTGTATACCCTTTAATCTGTCAAGCTCTTAAGCGGCGGCTCTGACTAATTGCTCAATCAGCAGCCGCAAGACTCGAGTGTCATGCAACCGACTTATTATTTAGAGATTACAATTACAAAACTACTATACTGTGCAACCTGTTGCCCCTGACCTTCGTCTAAAACTACGACAACGACAACGACATCGATTTCGATTTTGACTTTGATGATGATTAACTGAGTTTCGATTTTGAACCGATTGCAGCCTCGGGGCCTCCGCTTCTTAGCGCTAATGATGTGCTTGATAAATTGACGCAACGTTGCCCCAAATGCAACTAAAACTATTTCAAAATATCTTTTTAGTTATAGATTCATTTTCCATTGACGGAGAAGAACTTTAATTGCAGAGCTAAATATATTCAAACATAAAGATAAAAGGCCTTTAACTTAAGCTAAAAAATAATTAAAATAAAAACGTAAATTCAATAATAAATTTATTGGCCCAAAATGTATCTACAACTAATCAGATGTTTTTCTTATATTTTGAGATCAATTCAGATATTAAATTGTAGAGTAAAGAGTCCATATGTTTATTTGCGAAGTCTCATGGCAATGATTCTTTCGTTTTGTTAGAGTTTTTTTTTTTACTTTCACATCAGCATTTCTTTCTCAGCGCGCGTTATATCTTTATCTTAGAGCGTGACATTGTGAAATGCAATTACTAAAAATAGCAACAAAAAAAAAAAGACGTCACGATAAGTAAACAGTCTATTTACTTTTGGCACCGTTAACTTAATTGTTCCAATATTTGTACAACTCTTTTGCGTGAGACAAACGCAACACGAACGCGACTCTTTCGCAGAAACACAACTTGAGACTCACATCCAATTCTAAGCAAAGGGGAAGGCTTTGAGCTAATTTTCGATGTCAATATTAAATAAGGTCTTGGCAATCTTTGCATTATAGAGTAATGCAAATTACGGTGAATTTAAAGCGCAAAACAAGTTATTCTTTTTAAATTGTTATTTTGCAGCGTTTGCATTGTTATTTTTGTTTGCATATGCAATTTATTTAAAGAAGATCAGATCAATTTAGTGTTCGATTTTCTTTTGTATAGTATTTAATGCAAATTTTGATAAAACAGCGGAATTTTGTGGCTTAAGATATGAAAATTCTGAGGCCCCAAAAGGTATTTTTGTACTTAGGCAAATTTTTGATGTTCAAGCTAACGAGCAAATGGATAACATTTATAATCGTTGAAAGTATAAATAAATCTTTTTGTTTGATTATTATTTTTATTTTATTATTTTCAATCATCATCATCATTCACTACTAGTAACTTTGAGAAATCAAGAAATTCTCCAAAATGGTTTTCATAGGATGATCCATAAATTTTCACAAATATCATGTATTTTTAATTTTTATTCACCCACATAATTAAGATTAATTTTAAGTAAGATTTTTAAAACTCAATCAATATCATTATGTAACTCCAAAAATAATGATTATTTCGCGAGTTTTATTTTTCGCTCAAAAAAAAAAAAACTCAAGTTAGAATTGTTAGATTTCTATAGGGAATATTGGCAAATTCTATATAAACATTCATACAAAGTAGTTTTAAAAGTAATGTAACTAATTAAATTTAATATTATTAATATTATTATTTAAATTGCCTATTAAAGGGTATCTCAAAGTGCAACCCATCCGCAAGATATTGCCTGTGTTGAGAGTTGAGAATTCTTCGGTTGCACTTCAGACACCGCACTTGACTTTCTTCCGCGATTCTTTCGGCCTTTCTGCCCCGAGCACTTGGCACGCACCTCACGTATCACAACCACAACCACAACAATAACACGCTCTCTTTCTCTCTTTTGCTCTCTTCTCTAGTTGCGCCTGAAGCGGTCGAGAGAGTCGAGAGTCGCAAACAGGCAGCGGGATGATGATGATGATGTCGACGTCGACGGCATCGGCATCGGCATCGACGGACTGCAGCAGCAGCAGCATGCAGGGATCGAGCACAAGCTCCGGCTCCAGCGACGTGATGACCCTCACAACGACGGCGGCCTCCTCGTGGTGTGCGATGCCGGCGAGCACGAGGCTGCGCCTGGTCCGCCTGGTCCGTCCGCATCAGCGCCGCCTGCTCGTTGTCCCCGAGCGCAGTGCCGCCTACGGGTTCGCGGTGCGCGGCGGCAAGGAGCACGGCATCGGCTTCTTTGTCTCCCACGTCGAGCATGGCGGCGAGGCGCAGCTAAAGGGACTGCGCGTAAGTGGTTCAGTGGGTCAGACACGTACACCCACACCCACACCCATCATCATGTGCGACGTGATTCTCAACTCGGACTTTCTTTTTTTGTTTTCTGTGTGTTGCAGATCGGCGATCAGATATTGCGCATCAATGGCTATCGACTGGAGGACGCGGTGCACAAGGAGTTCATCCAGCTGGTGGCCAGCCAGGATCGGGTGACGCTCAAGGTGCGCGGCGTGGGCATGCTGCCAGTCAAGGAGTGAGTAAACATTATAAACAATTAGCTAAGAATTTATCAAATGTATTGAAAAGTCACCTAGCGACATTTGACACTCCGAGACCCAGCACTAAATAGTCTGTATCAACAAATAAGCGCGTAGACAGAATAAATAATGTTGTACGTACAGCCGAGCAATACCAATTATTTATAGCAATCTGAGGTGAATTAGTTGAGAAAGATTAATTCACCTGTGAACTAGCGACATTTGACTGTGCGAGACCCAGCACTAAATAGTCTGTATTAACAAATTATTGCTCAGAAAGGTATAAAAATATATTATTTATTGCAATTACATTAAACTGCCTGTATGGCTAAAAACTAAATTAATAAAGACAGTGCTGAAGAGTTCTTAAAAAGTATAAAGACAAATCAGCTAGCGACATTTGACTGTGCGAGACCCAGCACTAAATAGTCTGTATTAACAAAAAGTTCAAAAAGATAGAAAAACAATAGTGTGTATCACAACTATATTAAGCTGTCTGTGTGGCTAAAAACTATAAGGGCTAAATTAACAATCACTTGCATTTGTCTCTACAAAAAAGGATTGGGAAAATTTGATTTGATGCCTTATAAAGAATTGCAAATATTTTGTGTCTAAATGTTACTTGTGGTTTTATTTAAACTTTTAAAAATTCGGACTTTTCAATTATTTCATATTTTAATTACACATGTATAAGTCATGTTTAATTTTTTATTATCTCTATTTATTTTGCTCTTTATTATGTTATTATGTTTATTTTTAATGTTTTTATTTATATTTCTATATTTATTTTGTGCGTTGCAATTATTTTGTTGTTTTTATAATTTGTATCTTATATCTTGCCTTTAATTTTGTGCTTCTTTTTGATATTATATTTATTTTTAATGTTCTTATTTGTATTAATATATTTATTCTGTACGTTGCAATTATTTATTGCTTCTACAATTTGTATCTTATATCCTGCCTCTATCTTCTTGTTTTAATATTTATATTGATTTATTTTCGGCAATATTTTATTTATATTTTGATTTTATATATTATTTATTATTTATTTATATGTATATTGTACATTGCAATTATTTATTGTTTCTACAATTTGTATCTTGCCTTTATTTCGCATTTTGATTGACTTATTTTTGGTGTCTCGGGTTCGCAGCCAGCCGGACGAGCGCTTGTCCTGGAACGTGGTGAAGCTGCCCAGCGTGAGCGGCACGCCCTCGGAGAGCTCGTTCAAGACGGCGAGCAGCGAGCAGAGGGATCGCGAACGGGATCGCGAACGCGAGCGGGAACGGGAGCGACGCAACCTGACGACGAGTCGCGATATCAACGTGGTGCTGCATGTGGCGCCGCGGACCAAGCTCGGGCTGGGCATCTGCAAGGGGCCCGAATGGAAGCCGGGCATCTTTGTGCAGTTCACCAAGGAGCGGAGCGTGGCACGCGAGGCGGGCTTGCGGCCCGGCGACCAGATACTGAGCGTCAACAGCATCGACTTCTCCGACGTGCTGTTCAGCGAGGCCGTCGCCGTGATGAAGGGCTCCAGCAAGCTGGACATGGTGGTGCGCACGGCAGCCGGCTGCGATTTGTTTCCCGGCGAATCGAGTGGCTACAACAGCTCGGCCAGCTCGGTGACTGGCGATCAGAGTCCTTGCTGGGCGGATGCCAAGTCCAAGCGGTTGACAGCAGTGCGCGAAGAGCCGCAACAGCAGCAGCAACTCAATAAAACCATCATTAAGCTGAGCGAGAACGGCACCTCCATCAACAACACGTACGTCGCCGAGCAGCAGCAGCAGCAACAACAACAGCTGGAGGAGCAGCCAACGATCAGTCGCAGCACAACGATCAGACGTGGCGTTGTTGTTGCACCACCGCCGCCAGCTGCGCCGATGAGCAGCGGCAGCGGCAGCGAATTGGCCGCAGCGGGCAACAGCAACAGCAGCAGCAGCAGCAGCCTCTCCAGTGCCATAAACGAGGAGCTCAAGAAGCGCAAAGAGGTGAGCGTGAAACTTTACCGAAAATAAATAGCGCTAATTTGGGTTTGCATTTCTTGTAGAAGCTGCAGCAGGTGCAACAGCGCAACAGTCAGCGTGGAGGAGTCGAGGATCGCAGCAGCCGCACAAGTGTTGCTCAAGTGTCGCACAAGCGTGAGCGCAACAATGTTGCTGCCGCAGCGCCAACTGTTGCTGCTGCAACAGCAACAGGCGGTGGAGGAGGCGGTGGAGGAGGAGGAGATCAACATACCGCGCTGATGGATGAATTTAAGCGTGCGCATCAGCGCATGTTCAGGAACGGGTTCCATGAGAGCGAGCACAAGGTGAGCAGCTGCAACTCGTAGTCGATGTTGTTGTCGTTGTCGTCGTCGTAGTCACTGTTGTTGTTGTGTGTTGCAACTGGCGGCAGCGGCTACTTGCAAAGGTCAAGAGAGCTGCGAGCCCACTGCACTTGTTTGCCTCAGCTGCCAGTTTGCTGCTTTTGTCGCTGTCTTATTGTTAGCCATGTGAAGTATTTGTTGGCCACTTGAATGGGGCCAAAAGCAACTCAATTCAACTCAATTCACTGCTGAGAGTGCCAAGAATATCAATTAATTGTTGGAGAGAGAGCGCGACGGCCAAAGACCCTGGAAAACGTTGCTCATAATTTGTCAACTGAAGTGCCTTTAAATATGCAACTCAACTAGGGAAACAGGCAACAATTTAAATCCTTCGAGCTCCAATAAATATTTTATACTAGTGAAAATAGACAACTTAAAGCAGGCAATATTTATTTAAATACTTCTCAATTTTAACTACAATAAAAATGTTTAATTTAACTAGGAGAAATAGCCAACTTTAAGCAGTCAGGATGAATTTAAATACTTCTCAATTTGAGCTGCAATTAATGTGTTTATTTAAACAAAGGGAAATAGTCAACTTAAAGCAGACAATATCAATTCGAATGCTTCCTAATTTGAGCTCCAATAACTATGTTTCAAGAAATGCAACGCAGGCAACGTCAACAATTAAAATTATATCATACATCATTATATAATATTTATTATTAGTATGACAATAGGAGTTTTTCAGTTATTATACATATATATTTTTTAATTATTGTTTAACATTAATTTTGTTTTTCTACAAAGTCTTCAAGTGAATATATTTCCAAAACAGATTTTATGTTTCCTTATTCAAAAAATACATTTTATTTATCTAAAAAATATTCAAGCAAAAAGAGCTCTCTGCAAATTCTTTTAAATTAATTATTTCCAAAACAGAGAACTTATTGACTACGCAACCTAAAAAGAAACATACATTTTTTGTCATTCATTTTTATACCCGCTACCCATAGGGTAGAAGGGTATTATAACTTAGTGCCAACAGGAAATGTATGTAACAGGCAGAAGGAGGCATCTCCGACCCCATAAAGTATATATATTCTTGATCAGCATCAACAGCCGAGACGATATAGCCATGTCCGTCTGTCCGTCTGTCCGTCTGTCCGTCTGTCTGTCTGTATGAACACCTGGATCTCAGAGACTATAAGACATAGAGACACCAAATTTGGCAAAAATGTTCCTTCATACCCTACGCAGATCAAGTTTATTTCAAAAGTTGGATGCCACGCCCCCTTCGCCCACAATAAGCATTAATCTAGAAAAAGTCAAGTTTTTTTTATGTAAATCGCGTATAACTCCAAAAGTTCTTTGTGTAATGATGTGTAATTTGGTAAGCCATCTGCGCTTGACACTCTTAATATACCCTGTAATTTTGGTAAAAAACGGATAAGTAGAACAAAAGTTATTCGCGAAATTATTTATCAAAATTGTTGTGCCCAATGCATATGGACGTTTTAAGTGTGTGATTGACCTAGAGATATCAAATTTGGTGACAGTATTCGTGTAGGTCTTACGCAGATCGAGTTTGTTTTAGATTTTTTCCACGCCCCTTTCCGCCCCCAAAAACTGTAAAAGCCGTAATAATGAACCTAGAGCATTGAATTTTGGTATGCATAATAATAATTATATTCTCAATGATTCCTTTGAATTTGGTTGAGATCGAGTGAAAAACAAGGAAGTTATTAATGAATCAATTTTATATGCAAAATTCACTTGAAGCTGCTCGCGCTTTGTTTGTTTAGTTGACGGTGTGACCATGTCGGTGTTGTGGATTTCTTCCCGCTATTTTCAAATATATACAAAACACAAGTTTCAGTATATTTTTGGTATATTTGTTGTTAAAATATCATTAAATTTTTTTTTTTCTCTCGAAATGGGTTGCGGGTATCATACGGTCGAGCACTCTCGACTGTAGCTTTCTTACTTGTTAAGTTTTGTTTAACTTAAATCTTTATTCTTCTTTCAAAGTCAATGATTTTATAGTTCCTCAAATTCATTCAAAATCATTTAACCATTTGAATCTTTCCAATTGATTTTCTTTTAATAAATAAATTAGCATCCTTCTAACTAATTTGACAGCTTACACTAATTATACATTTATTAGTTGCAAATAACTGTAATTAAGAAATTTTATTATTATTATTTTATATATTCTGTATATGTTAAGCAAAAAAAATAGCACAAATTGTTTTTAATTATTTGCAAGAACAAGTGGACACATATACAAAAAAATAGTGATAGTGATACAGTGACTAATAAGCGCTTACTAATCATTTAACGATATTCAAAATTATATTATTAAACTAAACGCGATTACGCAAACCCATCAGACCTTCTTTGTGTGCCCAATTACAGGGTATAAAAGAAGCGTTGAGCGACAAGAGCATCACGAGTTTGCCAATTAAAAGTGCAACTTATCGAACGTGACGATAGGCAGCGAGTCCAACCAAGTAGTTGAAGACTCTAATCTCTAGAGTATACTCTCTCTCTCTCTCTCTCCCTCTCTCTGCCATTTATCTCTTTCGCACTCTCTCTTGGCAGTCGTCTTCCTTATCGTTGTCGCGCAATTGAACTCTGATTTATGCTAATTGAAATTTGAAATTGTTTTGCATTCACAACTCAAACTTAAACGAGCACAAAAAGTTCACAAAATGCATGACAAACGCAGCGAAATTGCAGTTGATTACTCTAAGATACCCTGTAGAGTTAAGCGAGTTTTAAAGAAGAAATACCTTGTAAATTAATGTTCGTTATTTTGTCTGTAAAACAGTCCATAAATAATCGGTCATTTATTGTACTTCTTCAATTTCTGGCATACCCCACTAGCTGCCGCTGTGCAGGGTATGCGTTATAAATAATGTCAAATATGGCAAAGTTGTGCATAGTTTATGACTTAATTGCTTTTCCGCTTAAAACCAAATAAGGCACTTATTCGAGGGCGCCACGAATGCTAAACGGGAAATACCCTTTATCAGTCTTTGAGGTTCAAGTAGAGACTTTAAACTTTTTGCTGGCAATTATGATTACTAATAATTCTGACTACAGTTTACGTAGTAATATAATTCAGTTGATTTTTTGAAGTTTATTTTATTGCTGACTTATGATATTAGTAAATAGAACAAACAAAAAACTAGAAGTTTGCAAAAATGAATATTCAAAGTTACAGATTTAGGGGGTTTTTAGAGAATATTAATCTAATCCAGCATTTGCTGCCGGGATTGGGCAAATCCCAGAAAAAACCCCATCAGATTAGATGAAATTAATTGGCATCACAATGAAAATATAAATATAATGTTAATTCATTGCATAATGATCAATAGGGAATTGATTTTGTAGTAGAATTTGTGTTCGAGTGCGCTCTAATTTTTTCGTGGTAATTTTTATTTTTAATAATTATAAAATTAAAAAAATATTTGTTTGTACCCTAACTATATTTATTCGAGCACTTTCCAAAGACTTTTTTGGCTATTTTATTATTTAGATAATTATTGTTAGTTAAAGCAATTCCTTGAATTTGGCTGTGGTAACCACAATCAAAATAAAATATAAATTGATTAATCATTAATTAATTGGTATATTTAAACGAGCTGCAAACTCCAACTTTTGACAAATTATTATTACAATAAATTTAGATTTATTTAATATTACTAAATTATTTAAAAAATAATGCCATGCATTCTCTGGTTTTTTTCTCTGCCCCTTTTTCATATTATTAACAGAATTATATTTTATTTGATTTGAGCATTTTATGCCATCACTCTCTAATTTGATTTCTAGACTTGTTGATAAATATAATTGTTATAATTTAATTTCAGTTAGTTGCATAATAATTACTACTATATTTTATTTTACCATCATCATTATTAATTGGTCTAGTTGCATAATAATTACTATTACATTTTATTTAGTAAAATAATAGGCGAGCATTCTCTAGCTTGCTCTCTAATTTGTTGCCTGTTGCTGAACGAGTTGCATAAGCTGATGAAACGTCAAGTGTCAGGTGTGCTAGTCTGTGTGTGTGCGAGTGTGTGTGTGTGTTGTGCACACAGACACGTGTGTTTATCCAGTGACCTTAACTTTTCTTGGCTTTTCCCCACTTTTATTTTTTGTCGGCCACATTTATCTGTGATTCCAAACAATGGGCAACCAAAACAATGACTCACCACTGAAGAGCGGCATAACAATTAAAAAGCAAACAGAGGCCGGGTACAGCTATCTGTGTGTGTGTGTGTGTGTGTGAGTGTGTGTGTGTGTGTGTGTGTGCTCCTCAATGGGTTGGCTCTTATCTTATCAGGTGAAGCTGTCGCTGACGCTGTCGCTGCCACGCAAAACAACAGGTGAGCTTGACAACTCTGCTGCAATTGCGGCGCTCGGCGAGCGTCCAGTCTGGCTAAAAACACGGCGGCGTCAACAGCTTCAGTTCGTTTAGTTCAGTTCGCTCCGAGAGACAATCAGAGAATCAATCGTCAATCATCGCAGCGATGAGTTTGCTACGTGCCAAGAACGGTGTTGGGGGCGGCGGTGGCGGTGGGCGTGACAGCGATATGCCCACAATGCGGCCGGTCAGCATGGGGCGACCGTTGGTCACCATGTCCACATACCAGGTAGCCTCCGGCAATCAGTCAATCAATCAATCAATCGCTCAATCGGCTGCCAATTTAATTGCAATACTTTTTTTTTTGCTGTGCGTGTCAATTTTCAATTGTTTCCATTTTGCTGTATTTCGCAGGAACGCGGCGAGACGCTGAAACGCACTTCGATAATGCCCGATGATAGTTGCTATCGCAACACCAACAACAACAACATCAACAACAACACCAACAACAGCAGCAGCAACAAATCGAGCAACGGAAGCAATCGCATGTCGCTGCTCAACGGCGGCAGCAATAACATTGTCAATGGATCGACGGAATTGCCACCGCCGGTAAGTAATTATGGCGGAATCTATAAATAATTATGTATAGTATATGCACTAAAAAGTATCTCTCGAAAAAAGAAATGCGAGATAATTAACGGCAGTCGCAATTGCTCATGAAATGCTTTTTTTACCACTGCAAAAGCACTTAAAACAAAACAGCAACAACTACTAAAAAAAAGTGTATAACTCATTAGATAATGCTTACAACGAGCTTTGAGCTTTAATGCAAGTGGATTTAGTTTTTTTTTGTGTGGGTTTTTTTACCTCGCATTCACTTTTTTTTTATTAGTTCAACGGCAAAAAGTCATTATCAATGCAGGGATTTTTTGTGGCTTATGTTTAACAATTACTGTTTAGGGATTTGATAAACAGCCAAATGCACAAAGTTATTGTAAAGAATTTGAGCTTTAATAAACTTATTAATTATGGGATAATTAACAAAACTTTTGAGGAAAATAACTAATAATAAAGAGAGTCATTTGTAAAGAATCTGGCCAGCAGTTAAAAAACCTTTAATTCATATAAAAAAAGAATATTTCGGAAGTTACGGTGTCCAAAGGCATTACTATTAAATATAATTTGAGGAATTATTTTTGGCATCGAAAAACATTAAATTGCTGTAAGTTCAAATATTAATAGAACAAAAGTTAATGTCTGAAAAAAGTTATATTTTTATAAAATTTAAAGAAAAGTTATATGGCAACAGTTTATCAGAGAAAACTAAATTTTATTACAATGAAAACATATAAAAACAATGTATTACAAACAATCAAACTAGCTGGAAATGTTGATCTATTCTATAAATTATTTTTTTCTCTGAGAATAAAAACATTAAATAATTTGAAAATCAAGTATTATTAGAATATATTGCCAACCACAAAATGCAGCTGACTTAATGATTGTTATAGCTTTCAAATGTGTTAAAACTAATGAAATTTTCGAATAGTTTTTTTTTATAATTTATTTCTCTGAAAAATAAAAATATTTAATAACTATGAAATCAAGTATTAATTGAATATTTTGCCAAGCACAAAGTGCAACTGACTTCATGATTATTGCAGCTCTTAAATGTGTTGAAACTACTGAATTTCTGCCTAGTGTATCTTGTATCTTACAGCAAATATTTTTCCCTGTAAAGTGCCGCTTTTAATGGTTCAACAATTTAGCAGAATATTCAGCTAATGTGTGCTTTAATCATTGTTCATCGGAAACTAGACAAGCCAAATAAACAAACGGCAATTACACGCTGTAAAAGCTGAGTAATCCAGCGACTGCCGTATTTGCACAATTCAATTGTTGTTAATCAACAAATAGCACTAAGCTCGAAGTGTTTTAGGATATTTGCTGGCCAGGAACACACAAAACACCCTCACTAAAGACTACGACAACACAATCACAATCTCATTTATTTGCGAGCTGACGAGTTGGCAAGATTTACAACATGGATACCCTAGAAATTTGTGCAATGCAAAGATAAAATAGAAAACAGCAGGAAGTGATAATAAATTTGCCATGCAGTTCATTTTTATAGAGTATTTTTATCAGTCGACTAAATGAATTTTATTCAAGCACTCTCTAATTATCATTCAATTATTTTTATTGGCATTTATGATTACATTTTTTTAGTGCATAAATTTCTTTATTTGTGCGACAATCAAAATAAAAAGTAATCTTAATTAATTAAATAATAATTACATTTTTAATTGAATTATACTTTTATTTGAGCACTCTTTAACTTTCGCTATAGATATTTTTGTGTTTAGATTTTTTATTTGGTTTGCATTTCATTCAGTGCATATTTTATTTGCGCATTTAATTATAACATGTTTGTAATATTATTATATATCAATTTGTTGTGCTATTAATGAATTGTTTAATAACTTTTCTTTATTTTGTTATGTACTCAAAACCTTTCTACTCAAACACTCCAATTAATGATCATTTTAATTATTGCTGCGATTTTATTTTATTTTGTCAAATAATTTAATTTATTTGGCCAATTCATTATAATGCATTACAAATATAATAATTAGGAATTCGAATTTAATTTAAATAAAGTAATAATTAATTAATATTATGTATAGAATAACATCAAATATAATATTAACCAAATTATAGAAAAATTAATATTATATTTTATTGTATTCTATATTTAATATTTTATATAATTTAATATACAAATTAATACTTTAACCATTTCATTAGAGTACTTTTTAAGTCGATAAAATAAATTTGTATTAGTAAATTGAGCTTGCCAAGCTGGCAATCTATTTTTTTGCTATCAGTCTAATTCGTATTATTTTCTTTCTGCTTGCAGCCGCCGCAGTTTGCCAATCCACAGCAGCAGCAGCAACAACAGCACAAGCTGAACCTGGCCAATGGCAGCAGCAGCAACAGCAGCAACAACAGCAGCAGCAACATCAGAGGCAAGCAGCTGACGTCGATCACAACGTCAACGTCAACGTCGACGGCAGCGACGTCGCCGCCGCCGCTGCTGTCGCCCGTTCGCAGTCCCAGCATCCACGTGGGCGGCGGTTTCCGAGCACCGGCCACGCCCCAACCCGACTACGATGCGGCAGCAACAACAAATGGCAATCAGCAGCAGCAGCAGCAACGACGCACGCTGCGTGTGGGGACGGTGACGATTGGCGAGTACGGGGAGCAGCGGGGCAAGCGGGAGACGCTGCGGAAGGTGCCATCGATTGGCGGCGAGGCGAGCGGACAATCGAATGGCATACTCAAGAACGGCAGCAATCGCAACAGCATTGCCAGCAACAACAACAGCAGCAGCAGCAACAACTTCAGCAGCAGCAGCAGCAACTTCAATGGACGCCAGCAGCAGCAACAGTTGCAGCATGCGGAAAAGTCGATTAAGTTTGGCAACTGATGCAACACAACTGTAAAACTGTAAAACTGTAAACTTGTGCAATATGGCAGTTTAGTGAATATTATTACTTTTATTATCACTACAAGTACTATTAATATTATTATTAATATAATTTGTAACGACTTTTTTTTTGCTCCCTTCATTCTAAACGATTTTTTTTTCTCTGCATTTTTGTTGAATATTTGTTAATAGTATTTAACAATTAATTGTTTAGCTGCTATTATTTAATGTACGTAATTAATATACCTAATTATACTTATATATTATTGTATAAACATATATATATATATATAAATAACGATTTGTAATAAAAGCCGAAAGCAAACAGACAAAAAAAAAAACAAATGACAACACTGCAAACTGTGGGCGGAATGCGTCAAAGTATGAGCACAACTTGCAGATACCCTGTAATTACTACGACATTGATTCATCTTCAAAATGGAAATAATTCTTTATATTTTTGATTAACATGAAGTAATTAATTATTTAATTGTACATTGGAAAAGGATATTCGTGAATTATTCGTCAAATTTTTTTAAATTGATACTTCAAAAAAGAAAGTCAAATATTAATCATGAACATTTGAAAGGTAATTATTCGACTTATTTGTTAAATTGCATATTTAAAAATGTAAAGTTAATAAATCAATATTGGGCTAGATATCAATTTTTATATTGTAGGGAAGCCTTGTTAAATTATGCGTCCAGTTTTGTCAATTACATGTTTAAAAATAGAAAGATAAACAAATATTAATCATCATCAGCAATTTGATTAATTGGACAAGGTCTTCGTTGATATTGCCATTTAAGGCGTGATATTCCAAAATGTCTTATCAATTATTTTTCCAGTCGTTTCCAAAGTCGAAGCATTTCCCGTCATGGCTTTAAATATCGCGTGCCGTTCGCAAGACAGCGAATTGTAAGCGTTATCAGGCCCGTGAGCGTGCCATGATTTTGTTTATGACAATAGGGTATACGATGTGTGCATGATGTTGAACAACAATGCTGTTTGCTGATAAGCTGTAAGAATATTTAGCCGCTTGCGTCAGCTGGCGAAGAGCGTTCGGGACCAGGGCGCAATTAGACAGCTCGACAAGCCCAAAATGCCTCATTTTGGATTTTAGCCATAAATAGTAGTGTTAGTACAACAAGCAAGTTGATTGATATTTCCTATCTATCCAATATACTACAACTCGTATAGTTCAATTAATGCGATCAAGTCTTGCTGTCGCTTTCAATACCAAAAGCGTGACGAAATCGTGCGTAATCTTCTATATATATACACAATTTTATCCTGACTAGCTTAGTAAATTTCTATATTTTTATTTATTTATATTTTCTATATGATTAATTAGTTATACTATAGGCAAGATAACACATTTTAGCACATAATATTTACGTATTTAAACCTAAGGTGGGAAGCTGAATTACTTTGTAGACGTAAGCATTGTTGTTCTGATGTCACAACCCTTATCGGTAAGAAGAAACAATAAAAGATAAAAATAAACAAAAAAAAGAAAACAAGAATCTTTTTTTTTGGGAAGGATATTCCTTGGAAAATGCGTTCAAATTGAGTCCTTTTAGAGCCCGATTGGAATACGCAAGCCAAAGGACGAACATTACTCATATCTCAAGCATATACTGACAGCATATCCTCAGCCCATCAGCTGGTTTTTTTCAGGGATAACAACCGTTTAAGAGACATCTAAATTGTCGTTGTTGTTTTCGAGATAAACACATTTGAAGATTTCAGCTAAAATTTATATTCCGTCGACAAAAGTATGCAACATTTTTTAATTTTTGGACTTGGAAATTTTGCGTTGCGGAGTCGAAAAAAAAATGTAAGAAATCGCAACAAAATTAGAAAATCGTGGATATCTCGGGAACCAAAAGGACGATCGGAATGTCCTTTGGCCAGTTGATAGTCCTTGTTGAGACGAGTTGATTGCCGCAGGACTCATAAGGATCTGTAAGGATACGGCCAAGATAGAGCATGTTTTTTCTCAGCAAAAAAGTCCTTCTAACTCTGTTGTTTAAAGGATATTCGTCCTTCGGGTAACATTTTCGTGCATCATGCATCCACCTCCATCTTCATGCCAAAGGACATCCTGATCGTCCTTCAAATGACGAAGTTACGGGGGATTTTCCAATTTTTGCCCAATTTTCCATGCCTACCCCTTGTAGATTTTTTCGAAAAATTCTTGTTTGTTTTTTTGATATATTCTTTATTTTTTTTATGACAATCGGCAGTTATTTTTAAACGTATTTGTTAGGGCTATCGATACTCCAAAGGACATCTAAATTGTCGTTGTTGTTTTCGAGATAAACACATTTGAAGATTTCAGCTAAAATTTATATTCCGTCGACAAAAGTATGCAACATTTTTTAATTTTTGGACTTGGAAATTTTGCGTTGCGGAGTCGAAAAAAAAATGTAAGAAATCGCAACAAAATTAGAAAATCGTGGATATCTCGGGAACCAAAAGGACGATCGGAATGTCCTTTGGCCAGTTGATAGTCCTTGTTGAGACGAGTTGATTGCCGCAGGACTCATAAGGATCTGTAAGGATACGGCCAAGATAGAGCATGTTTTTTCTCAGCAAAAAAGTCCTTCTAACTCTGTTGTTTAAAGGATATTCGTCCTTCGGGTAACATTTTCGTGCATCATGCATCCACCTCCATCTTCATGCCAAAGGACATCCTGATCGTCCTTCAAATGACGAAGTTACGGGGGATTTTCCAATTTTTGCCCAATTTTCCATGCCTACCCCTTGTAGATTTTTTCGAAAAATTCTTGTTTGTTTTTTTGATATATTCTTTATTTTTTTAATGACAATCGGCAGTTATTTTTAAACGTATTTGTTAGGGCTATCGATACTCCAAAGGACATGTAAATTGTCGTTGTTGTTTTCGAGATAAACACATTTGAAGATTTCAGCTAAAATTTATATTCCGTCGACAAAAGTATGCAACATTTTTTAATTTTTGGACTTGGAAATTTTGCGTTGCGGAGTCGAAAAAAAAATGTAAGAAATCGCAACAAAATTAGAAAATCGTGGATATCTCGGGAACCAAAAGGACGATCGGAATGTCCTTTGGCCAGTTGATAGTCCTTGTTGAGACGAGTTGATTGCCGCAGGACTCATAAGGATCTGTAAGGATACGGCCAAGATAGAGCATGTTTTTTCTCAGCAAAAAAGTCCTTCTAACTCTGTTGTTTAAAGGATATTCGTCCTTCGGGTAACATTTTCGTGCATCATGCATCCACCTCCATCTTCATGCCAAAGGACATCCTGATCGTCCTTCAAATGACGAAGTTACGGGGGATTTTCCAATTTTTGCCCAATTTTCCATGCCTACCCCTTGTAGATTTTTTCGAAAAATTCTTGTTTGTTTTTTTGATATATTCTTTATTTTTTTTATGACAATCGGCAGTTATTTTTAAACGTATTTGTTAGGGCTATCGATACTCCAAAGGACATCTAAATTGTCGTTGTTGTTTTCGAGATAAACACATTTGAAGATTTCAGCTAAAATTTATATTCCGTCGACAAAAGTATGCAACATTTTTTAATTTTTGGACTTGGAAATTTTGCGTTGCGGAGTCGAAAAAAAAATGTAAGAAATCGCAACAAAATTAGAAAATCGTGGATATCTCGGGAACCAAAAGGACGATCGGAATGTCCTTTGGCCAGTTGATAGTCCTTGTTGAGACGAGTTGATTGCCGCAGGACTCATAAGGATCTGTAAGGATACGGCCAAGATAGAGCATGTTTTTTCTCAGCAAAAAAGTCCTTCTAACTCTGTTGTTTAAAGGATATTCGTCCTTCGGGTAACATTTTCGTGCATCATGCATCCACCTCCATCTTCATGCCAAAGGACATCCTGATCGTCCTTCAAATGACGAAGTTACGGGGGATTTTCCAATTTTTGCCCAATTTTCCATGCCTACCCCTTGTAGATTTTTTCGAAAAATTCTTGTTTGTTTTTTTGATATATTCTTTATTTTTTTAATGACAATCGGCAGTTATTTTTAAACGTATTTGTTAGGGCTATCGATACTCCAAAGGACATCTAAATTGTCGTTGTTGTTTTCGAGATAAACACATTTGAAGATTTCAGCTAAAATTTATATTCCGTCGACAAAAGTATGCAACATTTTTTATTTTTTGGACTTGGAAATTTTGCGTTGCGGAGTCGAAAAAAAAATGTAAGAAATCGCAACAAAATTAGAAAATCGTGGATATCTCGGGAACCAAAAGGACGATCGGAATGTCCTTTGGCCAGTTGATAGTCCTTGTTGAGACGAGTTGATTGCCGCAGGACTCATAAGGATCTGTAAGGATACGGCCAAGATAGAGCATGTTTTTTCTCAGCAAAAAAGTCCTTCTAACTCTGTTGTTTAAAGGATATTCGTCCTTCGGGTAACATTTTCGTGCATCATGCATCCACCTCCATCTTCATGCCAAAGGACATCCTGATCGTCCTTCAAATGACGAAGTTACGGGGGATTTTCCAATTTTTGCCCAATTTTCCATGCCTACCCCTTGTAGATTTTTTCGAAAAATTCTTGTTTGTTTTTTTGATATATTCTTTATTTTTTTTATGACAATCGGCAGTTATTTTTAAACGTATTTGTTAGGGCTATCGATACTCCAAAGGACATCTAAATTGTCGTTGTTGTTTTCGAGATAAACACATTTGAAGATTTCAGCTAAAATTTATATTCCGTCGACAAAAGTATGCAACATTTTTTAATTTTTGGACTTGGAAATTTTTCGTTGCGGAGTCGAAAAATAAATGTAAAAAATCGCAACAAAATTAGAAAATCGTGTATATCTCGTGAACCAAAAGGACGATCGGAATGTCCTTTGGCCAGTTGATAGTCCTTGTTGAGACGAGTTGATTGCCGCAGGACTCATAAGGATCTGTAAGGATACGGCCAAGATAGAGCATGTTTTTTCTCAGCAAAAAAGTCCTTCTAACTCTGTTGTTTAAAGGATATTCGTCCTTCGGGTAACATTTTCGTGCATCATGCATCCACCTCCATCTTCATGCCAAAGGACATCCTGATCGTCCTTCAAATGACGAAGTTACGGGGGATTTTCCAATTTTTGCCCAATTTTCCATGCCTACCCCTTGTAGATTTTTTCGAAAAATTCTTGTTTGTTTTTTTGATATATTCTTTATTTTTTTTATGACAATCGGCAGTTATTTTTAAACGTATTTGTTAGGGCTATCGATACTCCAAAGGACATCTAAATTGTCGTTGTTGTTTTCGAGATAAACACATTTGAAGATTTCAGCTAAAATTTATATTCCGTCGACAAAAGTATGCAACATGCAACATGCAAAGGACGATCGGAATGTCCTTTGGCCAGTTGATAGTCCTTGTTGAGACGAGTTGATTGCCGCAGGACTCATAAGGATCTGTAAGGATACGGCCAAGATAGAGCATGTTTTTTCTCAGCAAAAAAGTCCTTCTAACTCTGTTGTTTAAAGGATATTCGTCCTTCGGGTAACATTTTCGTGCATCATGCATCCACCTCCATCTTCATGCCAAAGGACATCCTGATCGTCCTTCAAATGACGAAGTTACGGGGGATTTTCCAATTTTTGCCCAATTTTCCATGCCTACCCCTTGTAGATTTTTTCGAAAAATTCTTGTTTGTTTTTTTGATATATTCTTTATTTTTTTTATGACAATCGGCAGTTATTTTTAAACGTATTTGTTAGGGCTATCGATACTCCAAAGGACATCTAAATTGTCGTTGTTGTTTTCGAGATAAACACATTTGAAGATTTCAGCTAAAATTTATATTCCGTCGACAAAAGTATGCAACATTTTTTAATTTTTGGACTTGGAAATTTTGCGTTGCGGAGTCGAAAAAAAAATGTAAGAAATCGCAACAAAATTAGAAAATCGTGGATATCTCGGGAACCAAAAGGACGATCGGAATGTCCTTTGGCCAGTTGATAGTCCTTGTTGAGACGAGTTGATTGCCGCAGGACTCATAAGGATCTGTAAGGATACGGCCAAGATAGAGCATGTTTTTTCTCAGCAAAAAAGTCCTTCTAACTCTGTTGTTTAAAGGATATTCGTCCTTCGGGTAACATTTTCGTGCATCATGCATCCACCTCCATCTTCATGCCAAAGGACATCCTGATCGTCCTTCAAATGACGAAGTTACGGGGGATTTTCCAATTTTTGCCCAATTTTCCATGCCTACCCCTTGTAGATTTTTTCGAAAAATTCTTGTTTGTTTTTTTGATATATTCTTTATTTTTTTAATGACAATCGGCAGTTATTTTTAAACGTATTTGTTAGGGCTATCGATACTCCAAAGGACATGTAAATTGTCGTTGTTGTTTTCGAGATAAACACATTTGAAGATTTCAGCTAAAATTTATATTCCGTCGACAAAAGTATGCAACATTTTTTAATTTTTGGACTTGGAAATTTTGCGTTGCGGAGTCGAAAAAAAAATGTAAGAAATCGCAACAAAATTAGAAAATCGTGGATATCTCGGGAACCAAAAGGACGATCGGAATGTCCTTTGGCCAGTTGATAGTCCTTGTTGAGACGAGTTGATTGCCGCAGGACTCATAAGGATCTGTAAGGATACGGCCAAGATAGAGCATGTTTTTTCTCAGCAAAAAAGTCCTTCTAACTCTGTTGTTTAAAGGATATTCGTCCTTCGGGTAACATTTTCGTGCATCATGCATCCACCTCCATCTTCATGCCAAAGGACATCCTGATCGTCCTTCAAATGACGAAGTTACGGGGGATTTTCCAATTTTTGCCCAATTTTCCATGCCTACCCCTTGTAGATTTTTTCGAAAAATTCTTGTTTGTTTTTTTGATATATTCTTTATTTTTTTAATGACAATCGGCAGTTATTTTTAAACGTATTTGTTAGGGCTATCGATACTCCAAAGGACATCTAAATTGTCGTTGTTGTTTTCGAGATAAACACATTTGAAGATTTCAGCTAAAATTTATATTCCGTCGACAAAAGTATGCAACATTTTTTATTTTTTGGACTTGGAAATTTTGCGTTGCGGAGTCGAAAAAAAAATGTAAGAAATCGCAACAAAATTAGAAAATCGTGGATATCTCGGGAACCAAAAGGACGATCGGAATGTCCTTTGGCCAGTTGATAGTCCTTGTTGAGACGAGTTGATTGCCGCAGGACTCATAAGGATCTGTAAGGATACGGCCAAGATAGAGCATGTTTTTTCTCAGCAAAAAAGTCCTTCTAACTCTGTTGTTTAAAGGATATTCGTCCTTCGGGTAACATTTTCGTGCATCATGCATCCACCTCCATCTTCATGCCAAAGGACATCCTGATCGTCCTTCAAATGACGAAGTTACGGGGGATTTTCCAATTTTTGCCCAATTTTCCATGCCTACCCCTTGTAGATTTTTTCGAAAAATTCTTGTTTGTTTTTTTGATATATTCTTTATTTTTTTAATGACAATCGGCAGTTATTTTTAAACGTATTTGTTAGGGCTATCGATACTCCAAAGGACATGTAAATTGTCGTTGTTGTTTTCGAGATAAACACATTTGAAGATTTCAGCTAAAATTTATATTCCGTCGACAAAAGTATGCAACATTTTTTAATTTTTGGACTTGGAAATTTTGCGTTGCGGAGTCGAAAAAAAAATGTAAGAAATCGCAACAAAATTAGAAAATCGTGGATATCTCGGGAACCAAAAGGACGATCGGAATGTCCTTTGGCCAGTTGATAGTCCTTGTTGAGACGAGTTGATTGCCGCAGGACTCATAAGGATCTGTAAGGATACGGCCAAGATAGAGCATGTTTTTTCTCAGCAAAAAAGTCCTTCTAACTCTGTTGTTTAAAGGATATTCGTCCTTCGGGTAACATTTTCGTGCATCATGCATCCACCTCCATCTTCATGCCAAAGGACATCCTGATCGTCCTTCAAATGACGAAGTTACGGGGGATTTTCCAATTTTTGCCCAATTTTCCATGCCTACCCCTTGTAGATTTTTTCGAAAAATTCTTGTTTGTTTTTTTGATATATTCTTTATTTTTTTTATGACAATCGGCAGTTATTTTTAAACGTATTTGTTAGGGCTATCGATACTCCAAAGGACATCTAAATTGTCGTTGTTGTTTTCGAGATAAACACATTTGAAGATTTCAGCTAAAATTTATATTCCGTCGACAAAAGTATGCAACATTTTTTAATTTTTGGACTTGGAAATTTTGCGTTGCGGAGTCGAAAAAAAAATGTAAGAAATCGCAACAAAATTAGAAAATCGTGGATATCTCGGGAACCAAAAGGACGATCGGAATGTCCTTTGACCAGTTGATAGTCCTTGTTGAGACGAGTTGATTGCCGCAGGACTCATAAGGATCTGTAAGGATACGGCCAAGATAGAGCATGTTTTTTCTCAGCAAAAAAGTCCTTCTAACTCTGTTGTTTAAAGGATATTCGTCCTTCGGGTAACATTTTCGTGCATCATGCATCCACCTCCATCTTCATGCCAAAGGACATCCTGATCGTCCTTCAAATGACGAAGTTACGGGGGATTTTCCAATTTTTGCCCAATTTTCCATGCCTACCCCTTGTAGATTTTTTCGAAAAATTCTTGTTTGTTTTTTTGATATATTCTTTATTTTTTAATAACAATCGGCAGTTATTTTTAAACGTATTTGTTAGGGCTATCGATACTCCAAAGGACATCTAAATTGTCGTTGTTGTTTTCGAGATAAACACATTTGAAGATTTCAGCTAAAATTTATATTCCGTCGACAAAAGTATGCAACATTTTTTAATTTTTGGACTTGGAAATTTTTCGTTGCGGAGTCGAAAAAAAAATGTAAGAAATCGCAACAAAATTAGAAAATCGTGGATATCTCGGGAACCAAAAGGACGATCGGAATGTCCTTTGGCCAGTTGATAGTCCTTGTTGAGACGAGTTGATTGCCGCAGGACTCATAAGGATCTGTAAGGATACGGCCAAGATAGAGCATGTTTTTTCTCAGCAAAAAAGTCCTTCTAACTCTGTTGTTTAAAGGATATTCGTCCTTCGGGTAACATTTTCGTGCATCATGCATCCACCTCCATCTTCATGCCAAAGGACATCCTGATCGTCCTTCAAATGACGAAGTTACGGGGGATTTTCCAATTTTTGCCCAATTTTCCATGCCTACCCCTTGTAGATTTTTTCGAAAAATTCTTGTTTGTTTTTTTGATATATTCTTTATTTTTTTTATGACAATCGGCAGTTATTTTTAAACGTATTTGTTAGGGCTATCGATACTCCAAAGGACATCTAAATTGTCGTTGTTGTTTTCGAGATAAACACATTTGAAGATTTCAGCTAAAATTTATATTCCGTCGACAAAAGTATGCAACATTTTTTATTTTTTGGACTTGGAAATTTTGCGTTGCGGAGTCGAAAAAAAAATGTAAGAAATCGCAACAAAATTAGAAAATCGTGGATATCTCGGGAACCAAAAGGACGATCGGAATGTCCTTTGGCCAGTTGATAGTCCTTGTTGAGACGAGTTGATTGCCGCAGGACTCATAAGGATCTGTAAGGATACGGCCAAGATAGAGCATGTTTTTTCTCAGCAAAAAAGTCCTTCTAACTCTGTTGTTTAAAGGATATTCGTCCTTCGGGTAACATTTTCGTGCATCATGCATCCACCTCCATCTTCATGCCAAAGGACATCCTGATCGTCCTTCAAATGACGAAGTTACGGGGGATTTTCCAATTTTTGCCCAATTTTCCATGCCTACCCCTTGTAGATTTTTTCGAAAAATTCTTGTTTGTTTTTTTGATATATTCTTTATTTTTTTTATGACAATCGGCAGTTATTTTTAAACGTATTTGTTAGGGCTATCGATACTCCAAAGGACATCTAAATTGTCGTTGTTGTTTTCGAGATAAACACATTTGAAGATTTCAGCTAAAATTTATATTCCGTCGACAAAAGTATGCAACATTTTTTAATTTTTGGACTTGGAAATTTTTCGTTGCGGAGTCGAAAAATAAATGTAAAAAATCGCAACAAAATTAGAAAATCGTGTATATCTCGTGAACCAAAAGGACGATCGGAATGTCCTTTGGCCAGTTGATAGTCCTTGTTGAGACGAGTTGATTGCCGCAGGACTCATAAGGATCTGTAAGGATACGGCCAAGATAGAGCATGTTTTTTCTCAGCAAAAAAGTCCTTCTAACTCTGTTGTTTAAAGGATATTCGTCCTTCGGGTAACATTTTCGTGCATCATGCATCCACCTCCATCTTCATGCCAAAGGACATCCTGATCGTCCTTCAAATGACGAAGTTACGGGGGATTTTCCAATTTTTGCCCAATTTTCCATGCCTACCCCTTGTAGATTTTTTCGAAAAATTCTTGTTTGTTTTTTTGATATATTCTTTATTTTTTTTATGACAATCGGCAGTTATTTTTAAACGTATTTGTTAGGGCTATCGATACTCCAAAGGACATCTAAATTGTCGTTGTTGTTTTCGAGATAAACACATTTGAAGATTTCAGCTAAAATTTATATTCCGTCGACAAAAGTATGCAACATGCAACATGCAAAGGACGATCGGAATGTCCTTTGGCCAGTTGATAGTCCTTGTTGAGACGAGTTGATTGCCGCAGGACTCATAAGGATCTGTAAGGATACGGCCAAGATAGAGCATGTTTTTTCTCATCAAAAAAGTCCTTCTAACTCTGTTGTTTAAAGGATATTCGTCCTTCGGGTAACATTTTCGTGCATCATGCATCCACCTCCATCTTCATGCCAAAGGACATCCTGATCGTCCTTCAAATGACGAAGTTACGGGGGATTTTCCAATTTTTGCCCAATTTTCCATGCCTACCCCTTGTAGATTTTTTCGAAAAATTCTTGTTTGTTTTTTTGATATATTCTTTATTTTTTTAATGACAATCGGCAGTTATTTTTAAACGTATTTGTTAGGGCTATCGATACTCCAAAGGACATCTAAATTGTCGTTGTTGTTTTCGAGATAAACACATTTGAAGATTTCAGCTAAAATTTATATTCCGTCGACAAAAGTATGCAACATTTTTTAATTTTTGGACTTGGAAATTTTGCGTTGCGGAGTCGAAAAAAAAATGTAAGAAATCGCAACAAAATTAGAAAATCGTGGATATCTCGGGAACCAAAAGGACGATCGGAATGTCCTTTGGCCAGTTGATAGTCCTTGTTGAGACGAGTTGATTGCCGCAGGACTCATAAGGATCTGTAAGGATACGGCCAAGATAGAGCATGTTTTTTCTCAGCAAAAAAGTCCTTCTAACTCTGTTGTTTAAAGGATATTCGTCCTTCGGGTAACATTTTCGTGCATCATGCATCCACCTCCATCTTCATGCCAAAGGACATCCTGATCGTCCTTCAAATGACGAAGTTACGGGGGATTTTCCAATTTTTGCCCAATTTTCCATGCCTACCCCTTGTAGATTTTTTCGAAAAATTCTTGTTTGTTTTTTTGATATATTCTTTATTTTTTTTATGACAATCGGCAGTTATTTTTAAACGTATTTGTTAGGGCTATCGATACTCCAAAGGACATCTAAATTGTCGTTGTTGTTTTCGAGATAAACACATTTGAAGATTTCAGCTAAAATTTATATTCCGTCGACAAAAGTATGCAACATTTTTTAATTTTTGGACTTGGAAATTTTGCGTTGCGGAGTCGAAAAAAAAATGTAAGAAATCGCAACAAAATTAGAAAATCGTGGATATCTCGGGAACCAAAAGGACGATCGGAATGTCCTTTGGCCAGTTGATAGTCCTTGTTGAGACGAGTTGATTGCCGCAGGACTCATAAGGATCTGTAAGGATACGGCCAAGATAGAGCATGTTTTTTCTCAGCAAAAAAGTCCTTCTAACTCTGTTGTTTAAAGGATATTCGTCCTTCGGGTAACATTTTCGTGCATCATGCATCCACCTCCATCTTCATGCCAAAGGACATCCTGATCGTCCTTCAAATGACGAAGTTACGGGGGATTTTCCAATTTTTGCCCAATTTTCCATGCCTACCCCTTGTAGATTTTTTCGAAAAATTCTTGTTTGTTTTTTTGATATATTCTTTATTTTTTTTATGACAATCGGCAGTTATTTTTAAACGTATTTGTTAGGGCTATCGATACTCCAAAGGACATCTAAATTGTCGTTGTTGTTTTCGAGATAAACACATTTGAAGATTTCAGCTAAAATTTATATTCCGTCGACAAAAGTATGCAACATTTTTTAATTTTTGGACTTGGAAATTTTGCGTTGCGGAGTCGAAAAAAAAATGTAAGAAATCGCAACAAAATTAGAAAATCGTGGATATCTCGGGAACCAAAAGGACGATCGGAATGTCCTTTGGCCAGTTGATAGTCCTTGTTGAGACGAGTTGATTGCCGCAGGACTCATAAGGATCTGTAAGGATACGGCCAAGATAGAGCATGTTTTTTCTCAGCAAAAAAGTCCTTCTAACTCTGTTGTTTAAAGGATATTCGTCCTTCGGGTAACATTTTCGTGCATCATGCATCCACCTCCATCTTCATGCCAAAGGACATCCTGATCGTCCTTCAAATGACGAAGTTACGGGGGATTTTCCAATTTTTGCCCAATTTTCCATGCCTACCCCTTGTAGATTTTTTCGAAAAATTCTTGTTTGTTTTTTTGATATATTCTTTATTTTTTTTATGACAATCGGCAGTTATTTTTAAACGTATTTGTTAGGGCTATCGATACTCCAAAGGACATCTAAATTGTCGTTGTTGTGTTCGAGATAAACACATTTGAAGATTTCAGCTAAAATTTATATTCCGTCGACAAAAGTATGCAACATTTTTTAATTTTTGGACTTGGAAATTTTGCGTTGCGGAGTCGAAAAAAAAATGTAAGAAATCGCAACAAAATTAGAAAATCGTGGATATCTCGGGAACCAAAAGGACGATCGGAATGTCCTTTGACCAGTTGATAGTCCTTGTTGAGACGAGTTGATTGCCGCAGGACTCATAAGGATCTGTAAGGATACGGCCAAGATAGAGCATGTTTTTTCTCAGCAAAAAAGTCCTTCTAACTCTGTTGTTTAAAGGATATTCGTCCTTCGGGTAACATTTTCGTGCATCATGCATCCACCTCCATCTTCATGCCAAAGGACATCCTGATCGTCCTTCAAATGACGAAGTTACGGGGGATTTTCCAATTTTTGCCCAATTTTCCATGCCTACCCCTTGTAGATTTTTTCGAAAAATTCTTGTTTGTTTTTTTGATATATTCTTTATTTTTTAATAACAATCGGCAGTTATTTTTAAACGTATTTGTTAGGGCTATCGATACTACAAAGGACATCTAAATTGTCGTTGTTGTTTTCGAGATAAACACATTTGAAGATTTCAGCTAAAATTTATATTCCGTCGACAAAAGTATGCAACATTTTTTAATTTTTGGACTTGGAAATTTTTCGTTGCGGAGTCGAAAAAAAAATGTAAGAAATCGCAACAAAATTAGAAAATCGTGGATATCTCGGGAACCAAAAGGACGATCGGAATGTCCTTTGGCCAGTTGATAGTCCTTGTTGAGACGAGTTGATTGCCGCAGGACTCATAAGGATCTGTAAGGATACGGCCAAGATAGAGCATGTTTTTTCTCAGCAAAAAAGTCCTTCTAACTCTGTTGTTTAAAGGATATTCGTCCTTCGGGTAACATTTTCGTGCATCATGCATCCACCTCCATCTTCATGCCAAAGGACATCCTGATCGTCCTTCAAATGACGAAGTTACGGGGGATTTTCCAATTTTTGCCCAATTTTCCATGCCTACCCCTTGTAGATTTTTTCGAAAAATTCTTGTTTGTTTTTTTGATATATTCTTTATTTTTTTTATGACAATCGGCAGTTATTTTTAAACGTATTTGTTAGGGCTATCGATACTCCAAAGGACATCTAAATTGTCGTTGTTGTTTTCGAGATAAACACATTTGAAGATTTCAGCTAAAATTTATATTCCGTCGACAAAAGTATGCAACATTTTTTAATTTTTGGACTTGGAAATTTTTCGTTGCGGAGTCGAAAAATAAATGTAAAAAATCGCAACAAAATTAGAAAATCGTGTATATCTCGTGAACCAAAAGGACGATCGGAATGTCCTTTGGCCAGTTGATAGTCCTTGTTGAGACGAGTTGATTGCCGCAGGACTCATAAGGATCTGTAAGGATACGGCCAAGATAGAGCATGTTTTTTCTCAGCAAAAAAGTCCTTCTAACTCTGTTGTTTAAAGGATATTCGTCCTTCGGGTAACATTTTCGTGCATCATGCATCCACCTCCATCTTCATGCCAAAGGACATCCTGATCGTCCTTCAAATGACGAAGTTACGGGGGATTTTCCAATTTTTGCCCAATTTTCCATGCCTACCCCTTGTAGATTTTTTCGAAAAATTCTTGTTTGTTTTTTTGATATATTCTTTATTTTTTTTATGACAATCGGCAGTTATTTTTAAACGTATTTGTTAGGGCTATCGATACTCCAAAGGACATCTAAATTGTCGTTGTTGTTTTCGAGATAAACACATTTGAAGATTTCAGCTAAAATTTATATTCCGTCGACAAAAGTATGCAACATGCAACATGCAAAGGACGATCGGAATGTCCTTTGGCCAGTTGATAGTCCTTGTTGAGACGAGTTGATTGCCGCAGGACTCATAAGGATCTGTAAGGATACGGCCAAGATAGAGCATGTTTTTTCTCAGCAAAAAAGTCCTTCTAACTCTGTTGTTTAAAGGATATTCGTCCTTCGGGTAACATTTTCGTGCATCATGCATCCACCTCCATCTTCATGCCAAAGGACATCCTGATCGTCCTTCAAATGACGAAGTTACGGGGGATTTTCCAATTTTTGCCCAATTTTCCATGCCTACCCCTTGTAGATTTTTTCGAAAAATTCTTGTTTGTTTTTTTGATATATTCTTTATTTTTTTTATGACAATCGGCAGTTATTTTTAAACGTATTTGTTAGGGCTATCGATACTCCAAAGGACATCTAAATTGTCGTTGTTGTTTTCGAGATAAACACATTTGAAGATTTCAGCTAAAATTTATATTCCGTCGACAAAAGTATGCAACATTTTTTAATTTTTGGACTTGGAAATTTTGCGTTGCGGAGTCGAAAAAAAAATGTAAGAAATCGCAACAAAATTAGAAAATCGTGGATATCTCGGGAACCAAAAGGACGATCGGAATGTCCTTTGGCCAGTTGATAGTCCTTGTTGAGACGAGTTGATTGCCGCAGGACTCATAAGGATCTGTAAGGATACGGCCAAGATAGAGCATGTTTTTTCTCAGCAAAAAAGTCCTTCTAACTCTGTTGTTTAAAGGATATTCGTCCTTCGGGTAACATTTTCGTGCATCATGCATCCACCTCCATCTTCATGCCAAAGGACATCCTGATCGTCCTTCAAATGACGAAGTTACGGGGGATTTTCCAATTTTTGCCCAATTTTCCATGCCTACCCCTTGTAGATTTTTTCGAAAAATTCTTGTTTGTTTTTTTGATATATTCTTTATTTTTTTTATGACAATCGGCAGTTATTTTTAAACGTATTTGTTAGGGCTATCGATACTCCAAAGGACATCTAAATTGTCGTTGTTGTTTTCGAGATAAACACATTTGAAGATTTCAGCTAAAATTTATATTCCGTCGACAAAAGTATGCAACATTTTTTAATTTTTGGACTTGGAAATTTTGCGTTGCGGAGTCGAAAAAAAAATGTAAGAAATCGCAACAAAATTAGAAAATCGTGGATATCTCGGGAACCAAAAGGACGATCGGAATGTCCTTTAGCCAGTTGATAGTCCTTGTTGAGACGAGTTGATTGCCGCAGGACTCATAAGGATCTGTAAGGATACGGCCAAGATAGAGCATGTTTTTTCTCAGCAAAAAAGTCCTTCTAACTCTGTTGTTTAAAGGATATTCGTCCTTCGGGTAACATTTTCGTGCATCATGCATCCACCTCCATCTTCATGCCAAAGGACATCCTGATCGTCCTTCAAATGACGAAGTTACGGGGGATTTTCCAATTTTTGCCCAATTTTCCATGCCTACCCCTTGTAGATTTTTTCGAAAAATTCTTGTTTGTTTTTTTGATATATTCTTTATTTTTTAATAACAATCGGCAGTTATTTTTAAACGTATTTGTTAGGGCTATCGATACTCCAAAGGACATCTAAATTGTCGTTGTTGTTTTCGAGATAAACACATTTGAAGATTTCAGCTAAAATTTATATTCCGTCGACAAAAGTATGCAACATTTTTTAATTTTTGGACTTGGAAATTTTTCGTTGCGGAGTCGAAAAAAAAATGTAAGAAATCGCAACAAAATTAGAAAATCGTGGATATCTCGGGAACCAAAAGGACGATCGGAATGTCCTTTGGCCAGTTGATAGTCCTTGTTGAGACGAGTTGATTGCCGCAGGACTCATAAGGATCTGTAAGGATACGGCCAAGATAGAGCATGTTTTTTCTCAGCAAAAAAGTCCTTCTAACTCTGTTGTTTAAAGGATATTCGTCCTTCGGGTAACATTTTCGTGCATCATGCATCCACCTCCATCTTCATGCCAAAGGACATCCTGATCGTCCTTCAAATGACGAAGTTACGGGGGATTTTCCAATTTTTGCCCAATTTTCCATGCCTACCCCTTGTAGATTTTTTCGAAAAATTCTTGTTTGTTTTTTTGATATATTCTTTATTTTTTTTATGACAATCGGCAGTTATTTTTAAACGTATTTGTTAGGGCTATCGATACTCCAAAGGACATCTAAATTGTCGTTGTTGTTTTCGAGATAAACACATTTGAAGATTTCAGCTAAAATTTATATTCCGTCGACAAAAGTATGCAACATTTTTTATTTTTTGGACTTGGAAATTTTGCGTTGCGGAGTCGAAAAAAAAATGTAAGAAATCGCAACAAAATTAGAAAATCGTGGATATCTCGGGAACCAAAAGGACGATCGGAATGTCCTTTGGCCAGTTGATAGTCCTTGTTGAGACGAGTTGATTGCCGCAGGACTCATAAGGATCTGTAAGGATACGGCCAAGATAGAGCATGTTTTTTCTCAGCAAAAAAGTCCTTCTAACTCTGTTGTTTAAAGGATATTCGTCCTTCGGGTAACATTTTCGTGCATCATGCATCCACCTCCATCTTCATGCCAAAGGACATCCTGATCGTCCTTCAAATGACGAAGTTACGGGGGATTTTCCAATTTTTGCCCAATTTTCCATGCCTACCCCTAGTAGATTTTTTCGAAAAATTCTTGTTTGTTTTTTTGATATATTCTTTATTTTTTTTATGACAATCGGCAGTTATTTTTAAACGTATTTGTTAGGGCTATCGATACTCCAAAGGACATCTAAATTGTCGTTGTTGTTTTCGAGATAAACACATTTGAAGATTTCAGCTAAAATTTATATTCCGTCGACAAAAGTATGCAACATGCAACATGCAAAGGACGATCGGAATGTCCTTTGGCCAGTTGATAGTCCTTGTTGAGACGAGTTGATTGCCGCAGGACTCATAAGGATCTGTAAGGATACGGCCAAGATAGAGCATGTTTTTTCTCAGCAAAAAAGTCCTTCTAACTCTGTTGTTTAAAGGATATTCGTCCTTCGGGTAACATTTTCGTGCATCATGCATCCACCTCCATCTTCATGCCAAAGGACATCCTGATCGTCCTTCAAATGACGAAGTTACGGGGGATTTTCCAATTTTTGCCCAATTTTCCATGCCTACCCCTTGTAGATTTTTTCGAAAAATTCTTGTTTGTTTTTTTGATATATTCTTTATTTTTTTAATGACAATCGGCAGTTATTTTTAAACGTATTTGTTAGGGCTATCGATACTCCAAAGGACATGTAAATTGTCGTTGTTGTTTTCGAGATAAACACATTTGAAGATTTCAGCTAAAATTTATATTCCGTCGACAAAAGTATGCAACATTTTTTAATTTTTGGACTTGGAAATTTTGCGTTGCGGAGTCGAAAAAAAAATGTAAGAAATCGCAACAAAATTAGAAAATCGTGGATATCTCGGGAACCAAAAGGACGATCGGAATGTCCTTTGGCCAGTTGATAGTCCTTGTTGAGACGAGTTGATTGCCGCAGGACTCATAAGGATCTGTAAGGATACGGCCAAGATAGAGCATGTTTTTTCTCAGCAAAAAAGTCCTTCTAACTCTGTTGTTTAAAGGATATTCGTCCTTCGGGTAACATTTTCGTGCATCATGCATCCACCTCCATCTTCATGCCAAAGGACATCCTGATCGTCCTTCAAATGACGAAGTTACGGGGGATTTTCCAATTTTTGCCCAATTTTCCATGCCTACCCCTTGTAGATTTTTTCGAAAAATTCTTGTTTGTTTTTTTGATATATTCTTTATTTTTTTTATGACAATCGGCAGTTATTTTTAAACGTATTTGTTAGGGCTATCGATACTCCAAAGGACATCTAAATTGTCGTTGTTGTTTTCGAGATAAACACATTTGAAGATTTCAGCTAAAATTTATATTCCGTCGACAAAAGTATGCAACATTTTTTAATTTTTGGACTTGGAAATTTTTCGTTGCGGAGTCGAAAAATAAATGTAAAAAATCGCAACAAAATTAGAAAATCGTGTATATCTCGTGAACCAAAAGGACGATCGGAATGTCCTTTGGCCAGTTGATAGTCCTTGTTGAGACGAGTTGATTGCCGCAGGACTCATAAGGATCTGTAAGGATACGGCCAAGATAGAGCATGTTTTTTCTCAGCAAAAAAGTCCTTCTAACTCTGTTGTTTAAAGGATATTCGTCCTTCGGGTAACATTTTCGTGCATCATGCATCCACCTCCATCTTCATGCCAAAGGACATCCTGATCGTCCTTCAAATGACGAAGTTACGGGGGATTTTCCAATTTTTGCCCAATTTTCCATGCCTACCCCTTGTAGATTTTTTCGAAAAATTGTTGTTTGTTTTTTTGATATATTCTTTATTTTTTTTATGACAATCGGCAGTTATTTTTAAACGTATTTGTTAGGGCTATCGATACTCCAAAGGACATCTAAATTGTCGTTGTTGTTTTCGAGATAAACACATTTGAAGATTTCAGCTAAAATTTATATTCCGTCGACAAAAGTATGCAACATTTTTTAATTTTTGGACTTGGAAATTTTTCGTTGCGGAGTCGAAAAAAAAATGTAAAAAATCGCAACAAAATTAGAAAATCGTGGATATCTCGTGAACCAAAAGGACGATCGGATTGTCCTTTGGCCAGTTGATAGTCCTTGTTGAGACGAGTTGATTGCCGCAGGACTCATAGGGATCTGTAAGGATACGGCCAAGATAGAGCATGTTTTTTCTCAGCAAAAAAGTCCTTCTAACTCTGTTGTTTAAAGGATATTCGTCCTTCGGGTAACATTTTCGTGCATCATGCATCCACCTCCATCTTCATGCCAAAGGACATCCTGATCGTCCTTCAAATGACGAAGTTACGGGGGATTTTCCAATTTTTGCCCAATTTTCCATGCCTACCCCTTGTAGATTTTTTCGAAAAATTCTTGTTTGTTTTTTTGATATATTCTTTATTTTTTTTATGACAATCGGCAGTTATTTTTAAACGTATTTGTTAGGGCTATCGATACTCCAAAGGACATCTAAATTGTCGTTGTTGTTTTCGAGATAAACACATTTGAAGATTTCAGCTAAAATTTATATTCCGTCGACAAAAGTATGCAACATTTTTTAATTTTTGGACTTGGAAATTTTTCGTTGCGGAGTCGAAAAAAAAATGTAAAAAATCGCAACAAAATTAGAAAATCGTGGATATCTCGTGAACCAAAAGGACGATCGGATTGTCCTTTATCCAGTTGATAGTCCTTGTTGAGACGAGTTGATTGCCGCAGGACTCATAAGGATCTGTAAGGATACGGCCAAGATAGAGCATGTTTTTCTCAGCAAAAAAGTCCTTCTAACTCTGTTGTTTAAAGGATATTCGTCCTTCGGGTAACATTTTCGTGCATCATGCATCCACCTCCATCTTCATGCCAAAGGACATCCTGATCGTCCTTCAAATGACGAAGTTACGGGGGATTTTCCAATTTTTGCCCAATTTTCCATGCCTACCCCTTGTAGATTTTTTCGAAAAATTCTTGTTTGTTTTTTTGATATATTCTTTATTTTTTTAATGACAATCGGCAGTTATTTTTAAACGTATTTGTTAGGGCTATCGATACTCCAAAGGACATCTAAATTGTCGTTGTTGTTTTCGAGATAAACACATTTGAAGATTTCAGCTAAAATTTATATTCCGTCGACAAAAGTATGCAACATTTTTTAATTTTTGGACTTGGAAATTTTGCGTTGCGGAGTCGAAAAAAAAATGTAAGAAATCGCAACAAAATTAGAAAATCGTGGATATCTCGGGAACCAAAAGGACGATCGGAATGTCCTTTGACCAGTTGATAGTCCTTGTTGAGACGAGTTGATTGCCGCAGGACTCATAAGGATCTGTAAGGATACGGCCAAGATAGAGCATGTTTTTTCTCAGCAAAAAAGTCCTTCTAACTCTGTTGTTTAAAGGATATTCGTCCTTCGGGTAACATTTTCGTGCATCATGCATCCACCTCCATCTTCATGCCAAAGGACATCCTGATCGTCCTTCAAATGACGAAGTTACGGGGGATTTTCCAATTTTTGCCCAATTTTCCATGCCTACCCCTTGTAGATTTTTTCGAAAAATTCTTGTTTGTTTTTTTGATATATTCTTTATTTTTTAATAACAATCGGCAGTTATTTTTAAACGTATTTGTTAGGGCTATCGATACTCCAAAGGACATCTAAATTGTCGTTGTTGTTTTCGAGATAAACACATTTGAAGATTTCAGCTAAAATTTATATTCCGTCGACAAAAGTATGCAACATTTTTTAATTTTTGGACTTGGAAATTTTTCGTTGCGGAGTCGAAAAAAAAATGTAAGAAATCGCAACAAAATTAGAAAATCGTGGATATCTCGGGAACCAAAAGGACGATCGGAATGTCCTTTGGCCAGTTGATAGTCCTTGTTGAGACGAGTTGATTGCCGCAGGACTCATAGGGATCTGTAAGGATACGGCCAAGATAGAGCATGTTTTTTCTCAGCAAAAAAGTCCTTCTAACTCTGTTGTTTAAAGGATATTCGTCCTTTGGGTAACATTTTCGTGCATCATGCATCCACCTCCATCTTCATGCCAAAGGACATCCTGATCGTCCTTCAAATGACGAAGTTACGGGGGATTTTCCAATTTTTGCCCAATTTTCCATGCCTACCCCTTGTAGATTTTTTCGAAAAATTCTTGTTTGTTTTTTTGATATATTCTTTATTTTTTTAATGACAATCGGCAGTTATTTTTAAACGTATTTGTTAGGGCTATCGATACTCCAAAGGACATGTAAATTGTCGTTGTTGTTTTCGAGATAAACACATTTGAAGATTTCAGCTAAAATTTATATTCCGTCGACAAAAGTATGCAACATTTTTTAATTTTTGGACTTGGAAATTTTTCGTTGCGGAGTCGAAAAAAAAATGTAAAAAATCGCAACAAAATTAGAAAATCGTGGATATCTCGTGAACCAAAAGGACGATCGGATTGTCCTTTATCCAGTTGATAGTCCTTGTTGAGACGAGTTGATTGCCGCAGGACTCATAAGGATCTGTAAGGATACGGCCAAGATAGAGCATGTTTTTCTCAGCAAAAAAGTCCTTCTAACTCTGTTGTTTAAAGGATATTCGTCCTTCGGGTAACATTTTCGTGCATCATGCATCCACCTCCATCTTCATGCCAAAGGACATCCTGATCGTCCTTCAAATGACGAAGTTACGGGGGATTTTCCAATTTTTGCCCAATTTTCCATGCCTACCCCTTGTAGATTTTTTCGAAAAATTCTTGTTTGTTTTTTTGATATATTCTTTATTTTTTTAATGACAATCGGCAGTTATTTTTAAACGTATTTGTTAGGGCTATCGATACTCCAAAGGACATCTAAATTGTCGTTGTTGTTTTCGAGATAAACACATTTGAAGATTTCAGCTAAAATTTATATTCCGTCGACAAAAGTATGCAACATTTTTTAATTTTTGGACTTGGAAATTTTGCGTTGCGGAGTCGAAAAAAAAATGTAAGAAATCGCAACAAAATTAGAAAATCGTGGATATCTCGGGAACCAAAAGGACGATCGGAATGTCCTTTGGCCAGTTGATAGTCCTTGTTGAGACGAGTTGATTGCCGCAGGACTCATAAGGATCTGTAAGGATACGGCCAAGATAGAGCATGTTTTTCTCAGCAAAAAAGTCCTTCTAACTCTGTTGTTTAAAGGATATTCGTCCTTCGGGTAACATTTTCGTGCATCATGCATCCACCTCCATCTTCATGCCAAAGGACATCCTGATCGTCCTTCAAATGACGAAGTTACGGGGGATTTTCCAATTTTTGCCCAATTTTCCATGCCTACCCCTTGTAGATTTTTTCGAAAAATTCTTGTTTGTTTTTTTGATATATTCTTTATTTTTTTAATGACAATCGGCAGTTATTTTTAAACGTATTTGTTAGGGCTATCGATACTCCAAAGGACATGTAAATTGTCGTTGTTGTTTTCGAGATAAACACATTTGAAGATTTCAGCTAAAATTTATATTCCGTCGACAAAAGTATGCAACATTTTTTAATTTTTGGACTTGGAAATTTTTCGTTGCGGAGTCGAAAAAAAAATGTAAAAAATCGCAACAAAATTAGAAAATCGTGGATATCTCGTGAACCAAAAGGACGATCGGATTGTCCTTTATCCAGTTGATAGTCCTTGTTGAGACGAGTTGATTGCCGCAGGACTCATAAGGATCTGTAAGGATACGGCCAAGATAGAGCATGTTTTTTCTCAGCAAAAAAGTCCTTCTAACTCTGTTGTTTAAAGGATATTCGTCCTTCGGGTAACATTTTCGTGCATCATGCATCCACCTCCATCTTCATGCCAAAGGACATCCTGATCGTCCTTCAAATGACGAAGTTACGGGGGATTTTCCAATTTTTGCCCAATTTTCCATGCCTACCCCTTGTAGATTTTTTCGAAAAATTCTTGTTTGTTTTTTTGATATATTCTTTATTTTTTTTATGACAATCGGCAGTTATTTTTAAACGTATTTGTTAGGGCTATCGATACTCCAAAGGACATCTAAATTGTCGTTGTTGTTTTCGAGATAAACACATTTGAAGATTTCAGCTAAAATTTATATTCCGTCGACAAAAGTATGCAACATTTTTTAATTTTTGGACTTGGAAATTTTGCGTTGCGGAGTCGAAAAAAAAATGTAAGAAATCGCAACAAAATTAGAAAATCGTGGATATCTCGGGAACCAAAAGGACGATCGGAATGTCCTTTGGCCAGTTGATAGTCCTTGTTGAGACGAGTTGATTGCCGCAGGACTCATAAGGATCTGTAAGGATACGGCCAAGATAGAGCATGTTTTTTCTCAGCAAAAAAGTCCTTCTAACTCTGTTGTTTAAAGGATATTCGTCCTTCGGGTAACATTTTCGTGCATCATGCATCCACCTCCATCTTCATGCCAAAGGACATCCTGATCGTCCTTCAAATGACGAAGTTACGGGGGATTTTCCAATTTTTGCCCAATTTTCCATGCCTACCCCTTGTAGATTTTTTCGAAAAATTCTTGTTTGTTTTTTTGATATATTCTTTATTTTTTTAATGACAATCGGCAGTTATTTTTAAACGTATTTGTTAGGGCTATCGATACTCCAAAGGACATCTAAATTGTCGTTGTTGTTTTCGAGATAAACACATTTGAAGATTTCAGCTAAAATTTATATTCCGTCGACAAAAGTATGCAACATTTTTTAATTTTTGGACTTGGAAATTTTTCGTTGCGGAGTCGAAAAAAAAATGTAAGAAATCGCAACAAAATTAGAAAATCGTGGATATCTCGTGAACCAAAAGGACGATCGGAATGTCCTTTGGCCAGTTGATAGTCCTTGTTGAGACGAGTTGATTGCCGCAGGACTCATAAGGATCTGTAAGGATACGGCCAAGATAGAGCATGTTTTTTCTCAGCAAAAAAGTCCTTCTAACTCTGTTGTTTAAAGGATATTCGTCCTTCGGGTAACATTTTCGTGCATCATGCATCCACCTCCATCTTCATGCCAAAGGACATCCTGATCGTCCTTCAAATGACGAAGTTACGGGGGATTTTCCAATTTTTGCCCAATTTTCCATGCCTACCCCTTGTAGATTTTTTCGAAAAATTCTTGTTTGTTTTTTTGATATATTCTTTATTTTTTTTATGACAATCGGCAGTTATTTTTAAACGTATTTGTTAGGGCTATCGATACTCCAAAGGACATCTAAATTGTCGTTGTTGTTTTCGAGATAAACACATTTGAAGATTTCAGCTAAAATTTATATTCCGTCGACAAAAGTATGCAACATTTTTTAATTTTTGGACTTGGAAATTTTGCGTTGCGGAGTCGAAAAAAAAATGTAAGAAATCGCAACAAAATTAGAAAATCGTGGATATCTCGGGAACCAAAAGGACGATCGGAATGTCCTTTGGCCAGTTGATAGTCCTTGTTGAGACGAGTTGATTGCCGCAGGACTCATAAGGATCTGTAAGGATACGGCCAAGATAGAGCATGTTTTTTCTCAGCAAAAAAGTCCTTCTAACTCTGTTGTTTAAAGGATATTCGTCCTTCGGGTAACATTTTCGTGCATCATGCATCCACCTCCATCTTCATGCCAAAGGACATCCTGATCGTCCTTCAAATGACGAAGTTACGGGGGATTTTCCAATTTTTGCCCAATTTTCCATGCCTACCCCTTGTAGATTTTTTCGAAAAATTCTTGTTTGTTTTTTTGATATATTCTTTATTTTTTTAATGACAATCGGCAGTTATTTTTAAACGTATTTGTTAGGGCTATCGATACTCCAAAGGACATCTAAATTGTCGTTGTTGTTTTCGAGATAAACACATTTGAAGATTTCAGCTAAAATTTATATTCCGTCGACAAAAGTATGCAACATTTTTTAATTTTTGGACTTGGAAATTTTTCGTTGCGGAGTCGAAAAAAAAATGTAAGAAATCGCAACAAAATTAGAAAATCGTGGATATCTCGTGAACCAAAAGGACGATCGGAATGTCCTTTGGCCAGTTGATAGTCCTTGTTGAGACGAGTTGATTGCCGCAGGACTCATAAGGATCTGTAAGGATACGGCCAAGATAGAGCATGTTTTTTCTCAGCAAAAAAGTCCTTCTAACTCTGTTGTTTAAAGGATATTCGTCCTTCGGGTAACATTTTCGTGCATCATGCATCCACCTCCATCTTCATGCCAAAGGACATCCTGATCGTCCTTCAAATGACGAAGTTACGGGGGATTTTCCAATTTTTGCCCAATTTTCCATGCCTACCCCTTGTAGATTTTTTCGAAAAATTCTTGTTTGTTTTTTTGATATATTCTTTATTTTTTTTATGACAATCGGCAGTTATTTTTAAACGTATTTGTTAGGGCTATCGATACTCCAAAGGACATCTAAATTGTCGTTGTTGTTTTCGAGATAAACACATTTGAAGATTTCAGCTAAAATTTATATTCCGTCGACAAAAGTATGCAACATTTTTTAATTTTTGGACTTGGAAATTTTTCGTTGCGGAGTCGAAAAAAAAATGTAAAAAATCGCAACAAAATTAGAAAATCGTGGATATCTCGTGAACCAAAAGGACGATCGGAATGTCCTTTGGCCAGTTGATAGTCCTTGTTGAGACGAGTTGATTGCCGCAGGACTCATAAGGATCTGTAAGGATACGGCCAAGATAGAGCATGTTTTTTCTCAGCAAAAAAGTCCTTCTAACTCTGTTGTTTAAAGGATATTCGTCCTTCGGGTAACATTTTCGTGCATCATGCATCCACCTCCATCTTCATGCCAAAGGACATCCTGATCGTCCTTCAAATGACGAAGTTACCGGGGATTTTCCAATTACAATCGGCAGTTATTTTTAAACGTATTTGTTAGGGCTCAACATAATTTATAAAATAATATTAATAAAATAAACCTCAACGTTTAAATTTTCGCTTAGTTCTAATTTTTTTACAAATTATATTAAATTTCTAGTATTGTCGAATTAAAAATATTTTTAATCTTTATCAAGTTAACTTATTAGCTAAAAAAGCCAACGCCATTCGGTTTTTTGTCCATCGCTAAGTGCGCAGCATCTGGCAACGCCAAGTAGCAATTTGCGATCTATCGCTTGTTCTCCTATCTGCATTTGTTGTGTGGTAATCGATTAGTTTAATTTAATTATATATGTATATATTAAATTACTTTAATAGCTTGTAGACAATATTTTTTTTAGAGAGCAGCTGGCAAAGCAGTTTTCTCGCCAATGAAAAAAAATAAGTTAATATTTGCTCGGATAAAGGGACAAGAATTGTGCTTTGACGTTGCCAGCCGTGCAAAAATATCGAATGCTCTCCGCAACCTTAGCCAACACTGCGCAACGCATTCAAAACATAACCTCTCAATTGTCAAATCGGACCGTGCAGAACAATTTGTGTTGTGTTTTCCATTGAGTTTGAATTCAAGTTGAAAACTAAGTGAAAATGTCGCAACCGCCAACGCGCAGAGAGATAATTCATATGACTCTAGGCAAGCGAAACCAACATGTATTCAAATGTAATTTATAAATATTTTTAATCGAACATAGATGAGTACACGGAGCAATACGTGAGCGAGCAGGACAAGCTGCGCTCGCTGCCCCGCGGCTGGTCCTTGAAGCAGCGTGCCCGCTACCAGCGCACACACTTCTATGCGCCGCACTATCAGCGCCGGCAGCAGACGCGCCTGCAGCAGCAGCGTCAGGAGCGAATGCAGCAGGGAGTTCGGCTGCAGCCGCGCAGCCTCTTCACAGAGATGTCCTCGCAGCAGCAATCGTGTCGCCTGCAAGAGATGCTCAGTCTGCGGCTGAAGCAGCAGCAGCAGCCTCGTTTGCCCGAGGAGAGCGATGAGCTAAAGTCGCTCAGCAGCGACGACAGCGACAGCCACCATCACATGGAGAGGCCAAAGATCGACATCAAAGTGCAGCAGCAGCAGGAACTGAAACTGGAACCGAAGCAGGAGCTGCACAATGGTGGTGATGAGCTGATGTATGCCATCGATGAGGTGAGCCGAATGGAGGCATTCAACGACTGTTCGACGCAAGCGATCGTTGCCGAGATCCAAGAGCACGACATGGAGGAGGACGTCGACAGCGACATGCTCTACATTCCCATCAACTGCACGCTCCTGCCCAGTCAGCTCAACTAGATGGCAATTCTAGCATCAAGTATTTTTCAAGTTGCACACTATATTTTAGAAATTAACAAAATATTCTTGGAACTTCTCTATCTAATATTTCGCTGCGTGACATTTGATAGTATAACACTTATAAAACTGTATAACACTTGCAGCACAATACTTTACAGTAAACTCTTTTGCGGTACATCCCTTTACTGCATCACATTTCTGTATAACAATTTCCAATATGACCAATATGATATAACACATTAATACTTTGTTTATAAAAGTTCTCATTATGTCAGTGTAACAATTGAATACAAACAGTATATAAACTTACAAATGTGGCGCTTTATAGTATAACACTTTACTCCTTAATAACTTACAGTATTATAACATTCCAACACCATATTTTAAAGTACAATACTTTTCAACTGTATAACACTTTACTACTTAAATTTTACTTTAACTGTATAACACATTGCAATATAACAATTCACTAACGAAACTTTTTAATATAACACATATGAATAATAGCTAGCGACATAACACATTACTCTTTAAAACTTTGCAGTAAAAACATATAATACTTTGCCATATAACACTTTACAATATAACATTCTCAAGCATAACTTTAACACTATTAAATAAAACTGACAATCATAACACTTTACAACATGTATAACACTTAACCCTTTCATAATGTGCTGTATAACGGTATAATACTAAACAGTATGAACCTTCATTGTAACACTTTATAAGTTTCTAAACTTTGTAATACTTTGCGGTATAAAAGATTATTTATAACACTTGATTGTATAACACTACTCCTTAGCACTGTAGAGTAAACGTTACTGTAAAACACTACAGTGCACTTTACACTGTAATACTCTTCAATATAACACTTTTCACTTAAATCTTAGCGTATAATCAATTTATTTTATACTCTACTAAATATCACATCACTATGTAGACTTTCACAATTATAACAGTTTAACATATAACACATCAATATATGACAAATGTTGTATAACAGTCAAAACACAATCGACAGCATTTATTGAACACATATAACAGCACGCAATCTAACCAATAAACACACTGTATAACACTAAATCGGAAAAAATATATATGTATTAACTCCTTAACACCCTCACTAATCGAGAAAACGAGAAACTGCAGTAGAAAGTCTTTATCGATTAGGCTGCGAAGTTGCACAACCCACAACACAACACAACTAAACTCAACTCAACAATCCATTAACCATAAGCGAACTGGCAAATCCTGTTGCCAGATTTTGTTGGGCAATCCAACAACTATCCAGCTGCCCCACTTGACCAGCTGCCGGCTTCTCCCTCTCTCTTCCTCTCTCTCTATCTGTCTCTATCTCTGTTTCTGTCTTTCCTCTCCTTTAAAGTGTCGCATCATGCGAGTCTTGCAACAAATTGTTACTAAACGATTCAGTAAATTGCAAATGCTTTTTTAACTAACGACAGATTTGCAATCGCAGTTACAACTAAAACTAATTTTCAGTTTTTATTTTTTGATTCTCTTTTTAATCTTTTTTGTCCCACGAATATATTAGATGAGTTGGCAATTTAAAGATCGCTTAGTTTTTTTCATGGCAAATGATTTTCTTTTTTTTTAGATATTTTAATTGGCGTGCTCATTTGGAGAAGGGAGATTCGTATATTTTATGCAATATTAGTATTTCTTTACTTAATATATAATTTCTTAATTTATTTAAAGCTAGCCGTTAATTTTACTAGAATTCATTCATATTTTATTCAAATAACAATACTTACTTAATTTAATTTGTTTTCAGATTAGCAATTTAAATAGTCGTTAGTAAATGTCAAATGTCTTTGGATCATTTAAAAAGCCTTAAACGCCTTAAATTAATTTTATTATTTATCTAAATTGATTTAATTATATATTTTTGTATATAATATATATATATACTATATATATTGTTTTAATTATGTACATATTTTGTTAATCAGTAGAACTAAAATTACGTTAAGTATACGCACTGTAATGCGATCTTTACGCAAGACTGAATTTTTATATATGTATATTGACTATTTAAATATTTGTCACTCACATTATTACCATATCTCTTTTAAAAAAGTAGTTGAACTGGCTGAACCAACTTTAGGTCAGAATTTATTGGTATATTCAGTTATTTGTTTATATTTTCTCTCACTCAGATTAATTGTGGGTTGAAGTTCAGATTTTTTAACATACAAACAACATGTGAAATGCATTTTATAGTTAGATAGTTTTAATTACAAATTATTGCATGGGAATTTTTTTTTGTGGTATTCCATTTAATTTTAATTTTAGAACAAAATTTGAAGTTTATTTCGATTATAAATTATTCAAACTCTTTGTTCAAATTAGTTTGAGTTAAAATTTAAAGAAATCCCATTTTTTATTATAGTTAGATAAAAAAAGTTATATAAATTTGTACAAATAATTAGCGTAAACCATCAATTAATTTCTGAGCAAATTAAATTTGTTATGTTCCATAATTAAAAACACAAAAAGTTTTGAAATGAAATTAAATTTTCACTTAATAAATAATAATTTGTTAGATAGTGAACAATTTAAATTTGCTACACTCTTTAAATACAAAACACAAAGTGTGTTGAAATGAAATTCGCACTCGATGGTTAAACCAATTTCCGAATTAGTTGGCCAAGTAATTATTGCATAAGCGCTGAATTAAAAGATGTAAACTTTGTGTGGAATTTACTTTGGTTTCCGAGTTGAATTATTATTGACCTTTCTCTGTTTGTTTTGCAGTTGTGAGTTGTGAGTTGTGTTGCTTGAGCTGTGATTATTGCCTCACAGTAGTTGATGCAGCGCAGCGAAAGAGAGCGCAGGAGAGCTAGAAAGAGAGCGAGAGAGGCAATGACCACGGTTAACAAAAAAAAAAAAAAACGAAAAAAAACAGACTCAAATGGTTGCGCAGACGCAAAGACTCAGTTTATAGTTGGAACTGGCCGATCGCAGTCGCAATCTCGGTGAAACTCGACGAGTCGATTTTGATTTTTGCTTTTGCTTTCATAACGTTGAATTTCGCAACCAACAAATAAACATAATGATGATGCTGAAGTTGTTGGCGACGCTTTTGCTGCTGCTGCAGCTAGCGACTGCGCTGCCCATTGCGCCCACCACGTTGGACGGTGCCACGCCCATCGACGCCCAGGTGTCGGCGGCCGAGTTCGGCGCCTTGGACGCCTTCGCCGAAGACGCCGCCGAAACCTCCGAGGCGGCAGCCAGCGAATCAGCGGGCTTCAGGGTAACAACTCTTCAATTGTTGATTCATTAATTTACTATTGTTAATTAATTAATTAGATATCGCTGCTGCCGACGCCAGCGAAGACGGCAGAGTCGGTGAATCTGGAGCACGAGGCGATTCCATCCAAGGTGCTCAGCCTCTACGACAATTCGCAGAAGAAGATTTCGGATATTTCGCATGTGAATAAAACTATAAAATCTCTTAATTTGTGAATTATGTGATTATTGTTTGTTGTTTGTTGTTTTTGCAGCCCGTACCCATTTTGGACAGCATCAGAGAGCATGAGAAGTATGGCAACAATGGCGACAAGTTCGACGGCATCTCGCGATCGCTCGTCAACGGCTACGAGGCATTCTCCAATCTGCTCAACACCTTCATTCAGGTAACGAACTTGTGAGATTTGTTGTTGTTGTTGTTTTTCGGGGTTTGCACGTCGCATTGCACAAGCCGCCTTTGGATATTTGTTATTTTTTTTTGTTGTTGTTTGTTATTGTCGTCTTCGGTCGCATCGCATCGCTCAGGTGACAATTAACCACGTCGTCCATTGGCCGCAAGGTCGGCCCTAAAAAGCGTCTCTGCGATTTGCAATTTACGAAATTATCAACGTGATAATAGCACAGACTAAACTGATTAAATATTTCCGATATCTTTCGACTTCGACTATAGACTCTAGTTAGACCATTTATCTGCTCCCAACATATACTATATGTTTTACTTTAGGCAGTTTATCTGCTTTCGACATTCTTAAATATTTGCTTAACTTCAGCTCTATAATCATTCAGTTTATTTCTCAATTTGTATTTATTTATTTTTTATTAAAGTTGGCGTAGTTTTTTAACTAACTTATAATTAACACTAGTTGCGAGGTTGAACAGTTTGAGAAATTTGTCCATTGCACGAGAGATACACAAATCTGTAGATACTTCTGTGGATACTTTAATAATAATTTAGTCACTCAGGCACGTTTTCAATTGTTTTTCATCTCCTTTTATTTATTTTTTTGAATTGTCGAATCTGATTTTGATACTTTAGAAACAATTTAATCACACAGATAAATTTTAAATTTGTTTGTCCTATCTTTTGTAGATACTTTAGAAATAATTTAGTTAGTCAGTTTCAATTTTTATTTTCCTACAATTTTGTTTACTGTCAAATCTATTGCAAGTACTTTAGAAATAATTTAGTCACTAAAAAAAATTTTAAATTTTGTTGTCTTTCCATTATTATTTTTGTTTTTTGTAAATGTCGTCTTTTATTTTATTGTCTTCAAAGTCAAGCGTTTCAACTGATGCGTTAATATGTATGTTAATTTTGTAGCTAGCATGTCAAGTAGCTTTACAAGGTTTCGAGTCTCTGGAGGTTAGTTTTGAATAACTTACAATCAGCGTTTGTAGCGCCCAAAATAATAAATATAAAAATATTTAATTGATTTAATTATAATGGTTGTTTGCCAATTTTTTTAATTGAAGTGAAAAATTCATATTTTGCGAAATAATTATTAGGTTTCGATTGGAATTTAAAAGTTTGAACAAAACAATAAGTTTTGATTTTAAAAAATTAGCAGGAGATAAATCAGCTATCGGTCTATATCTTAGTAAATTGGTACCAAAGCGGACATTTTAGCAGCATAATAAATTATTAATTTATAGATGATAAATTTATTAAATTATTACGAATTGCAGCAAGTGTTGATTGTAATGCCAAAACAAACCGATTTTGTTAATTTCAACACATTATCTCCACTGTGACCTCAGTTATCAGAGGCTGTTCTGCACAATATTTGTGTTCAAAAAAACCATTTTCTTCACCCTTTAGAAACCCAAAGAAATCGCGCGCAGCGTCTCGAAGGGCATCACAGCGCAGCTGGACATCCTTGGAGGCAAGCTCGTGGGTCTCTAAGCTGCGAATCGGAGAATCGATCGAAAACACTTCCGTTTACAACTAACTGGATGTTGTTCATAATGTTTTTTTTTTTTTGTTTATTTGTAATATTTTGTATAATTTGTATTATTTAAATAAATAGTTTAATTTATTTTGTAACTTACACGCAATTGTTGTAATTGATGTTGTTTAGGAATGTGCTTGGTAAATATATATTTAAATTATAGTATGTTTTAACTGATACAACTATTTGTAGCATTTTGTGGGCAGTTATTTCCATTGCAACTGAACAAAACAAAATGAAGAAACTTTCGAATTTGTTACGGGTACTTCTTCTAGGTCTATTTGGTTATCGGGGGTGGGGCGAGTTTGTCGCAGATGTCACATCACAATATGGATATGCCACCAACTAACCCATCAAGCTGACTTCACAACAATACTGAAGAAATACAAAAGACACACAATAGAAATTCGCAATTGTTTTGTTTGTTTGTGATGTGAACTCAGCTTTGGGGCGCGCGTCTTGACAAAGCTCGGATATGTTACGAGTATTATACTTGACTAAACCAAAATACACACAAAAAAAAAAATTTAGGTAAATCGAGAAAAAAATACAATAAAATAAACATACTGAAACTAGCATTTAAATTAATTTTTGGCACAATTCGTAGCAGAAAAAAAAAACGAAACTAAAATCAAAATAAATTAAAAGACATTTTGCAAACGCAAAACGGTTTGCTTTAGAAAACTTGCATCGGGATCTCTCGCTCTCTAGAGTTGGGTTCAATCCTCCCAGCTGCTGGTGCGTGTCTGCGGATCGATCGAGGGCGAATACGATTTGTAGGTGTCGGAGGCACGCTTATGCTTCACCGTGCAGAACAACAACATCGATGTGATCAGGCCGAACAGCTGCACAAACGCGATTCCCAGCCCAATGGCGCCCACCACATTCAGCTGCCCGTTGAACCAGCTCTGCAGCGAGTGGGCGCAGCCCTTGTCCCACCACAGCGATGGGTTCTCCGATCGACCGCAGTCCACGCGCAGCACTCCGTCGCCCGAGCCCTCGGTGAGCAGTTGCCGTTGGTCGTAGAGCTGGCGGCAACAGGAGTCGGGCACCCAACGCTTGCCGCTCCACGACTGGATGTCGTACCAATCCTCGTAGGACGAGACGCCGCAGCATTCGAACTGCAAAACACACGAAAACAGTAGAAAGAGAACTCTGTCATTGGCTGCTCTCTCGCTGGGCAGCGCCACCTGGCGGCGGCGTTCCACTCACCGACTGCTGCACGCTGTCCCAAATGGCGGCGACAGAGGGCGCCACCAGCGATCCCCGATCGCTGGCATTGTAATGCCGCTCAATGCCAAAGCGCAGCTCGTTGGCCAGCGTTCGGCCCAGACCGCCGCGGAAGAGGAACGCGATCGAGCCCACCAGGAACTCGCTCATGAACAGCATCACAATCAGCATGAAGTACTGCAAATAACAACAAATTAGTATTCATTTCAAATATTATTTTTAATGTCTTAGACGATCTTGAAGACCTCACTACATTATTGTACTATAGAACTTAAGTCAAAGCTAAAATACAATTGCAATAAATACAATTAATACAAATAAAGAATGTATTTTTTCTATATTTAATTTATGTAAAGAATACATATTTTTAATTAACAATGGATTTTCTTCCCATATATCTTTCTTCTTCATATTAGAATTTTAGGATTCTTCTTCCCACATTTTACTTGTTAATATTTTTAATATTATATAATGTTAGTAATGACTAAAATGTACGAATTTGCATTTCAAACGCTATATCTAAACTGTGAATAATATTAATTATAAGTCATAGCATTACAGGGGAAAATAAAGCACATAATAAATAAATAATAATAATTTCGATTCATGCTTTTTCGTCTCAATTAATATCTTCTGAATAAATTTAACAGCTATATGAATACTCTATCAAAATTGTGATCTCACCAATATAATAACAGGAGTCGAAGGTTTAGATTAGTACTTTAAAATTACCATAATGTTTGTTCATTTAAATTCAAGATAATTTTGTAAATAAAATATCTAAATAAATTATAAACTGTTAATAAATAATTAATAATTATAAAAGTTAATAAAAAAAAACAAATTTTTTAAAGAAATAAATATCGTAAATTTCAGTCAGCAAGCAAAATGCTTAATGTCGTTTAAATTAATTGTATGTATATTAAAAGCTTTATGGGGAAAATAAAGCAGTTTTAAAAAAAGAAAGAATTTATATTTTCAAATTTGTGATTTTTCAGTTATTTGTAATTCGTATCTTATCGTTTGAATTGTCATTTAAAAAATCTATATTTCCAAATTTGTGTTTTAAATATATTTATATATAGTTCCATAACTTAACCTAAATTACAAAACTGAGTTAATAGATAAAATAGATAGATAGAATTTAAATGCTAATAAGACACTACAAAACTAATTTGTATCAAATACGAAAAATCGAATATCAAATGAAAATGTTTTGCGCTTACCAACACTAGCAGACAACGGGATTGGACCCAGGCGCCGCAGCAGCCGAAGAAGCTGACCACGAATCCGATGCCGCCGATGCACATGAAGATGGTGTCCGCACTCAAGCCCGCATGCTGTGGCAGCAACGTGGCGTAGCCCTCGTAGCTGAGGCGCAGCCAGAGGCCGGCGCCGAGAAAAGCGCAGCTGCACAGCTGCAAGCAACAACAATCAAGTAAAGATTTTCCACAACAACAACGGCAAGCGAACGATAACAATGAGAAGCTGCCTGCTACAGCATCGACGACGGACAAAAGCTGCCTGCTGCAGCGGCCGGAAGTGCCGAACTGAAAGCGTCGCTGCATCGATTAGTTGAAACACTTTTGCGATTTGGCCACCAAATTGCCGGTTGCTGGCATTTTATACCCTGTAATCTCGACGGCAATTAAGCAATTGGTTTTATGAAAATGCATGTTATGCAACACCAGCTCGATTATCGCCAGTCATAACTATCACAATAAAGCTTCGAAATGCCAGACGGCAGCGATCGATAAGTTGATCGATTGATTGCTCGCTTAAATTTTGCGATTTTCATTTTTGCAAACCGCATATTCATAGCTGATAAATCGGTTTCAATTTTCGGCTTTAATATGGTTTTTATGCGCTGTCTTTACTGCATGACTTTCGGCAATTATTCAATCAAACGTTAATGCAACTTGTGTAAAGCGTCGTCTATATAATAAATATGTATAATGGCTTTCATTGCGAGCGAAGGTAATAAATTCTCATAGCGTTCGCTGTCATGCAATACAATCTAGTTAAAATGGACAGCCTGGAATGTGTACTATTTATTCCACATGCAGCAACTTAATTCTGAGCGATATAGCTGCCTATATCATAGAGGGGAACACTGGCAATTTTTCCCTTTTTTCCAACTAAAATTTGTTTTCCAAAAGTTGGCTAATCTTGATCTAGTGAATATAAATTGCAATGATGCTGCACTTGTTTATTTTGCAAAAAAAAAGTAATTGAATCTGCAGATTAACGAGATTTTTTGTAGTTCAAATCATTGCATGAAAGCAACAGTAAAAAGGAGAAAAGCTAAAAAATTTAGTTGTGCAAACTAAATACATATCTATTGAAGTATTCAACAAAAAATAAATAAATTCCTCAAGCATAAATTACACTTAGATAATTAAAAAATAAGCACTGAGATATATTTTTAATTGTGCAACTTCATATTCAAATATTTAAAATGCGAATTTATTTCACTAAACAAAAAATTAAGTTAATATATTTAGCACTAAGGTAAATCACTTTTAAATATTAAAAACTAAAATTTGTTTAATAAAACAAAATTGCTTTGGAATAAATTGAATTTAGGCAGCTCATCAAATATTAAATATTAATTAATAAAAAAGAATTTGTTTCATCAAAGAAAACATAAATAAATTGCTCGGAACTAAATTGCACTTAGATAATTCTTTATACATACATATATTAATTATAATTTATTTATGTTTTCTTTGATTAAAAAAAAATCTGTTTTTTAATATCTACAAATTATTATTGATGGGAATTTGAATATTTAAAAATAAGTATGTAAATAAATTGCTGTGAAATAAATCGCACTGCATGAATTCAACAATAATCACTGAGAAATAGAATTTGTATTTCTCTAATAGACTCAACAATAATTACTGTGATATATCTTTGGTTATGCAAACTCTTTAAATACTAATATAAAGAATGTAAACAAATTGCGCTTGAATCAATTGCTCAACAATAATCGCAGCTTGCGACTAAACTATTAGTTAGCTAAGCGGTTAAAGACTGAAATTCTTTGGCAATTGATCAGCGATTAACCGATAACCGATTGGCGATAACCGATTAGCGATGATTGCGTTGAAGGCTCGAGCTTCGGACTGCTGGAAGTGGGAAGCTGTCATGGGAAACTGAAGTGGCTTGGCTTTGATCTGCAACGTCTGTGGCACAACAAAAGACGGTTGACGTTGCCACTGGGGCAGGGGCAGGAACGAGGGGCGGATGCGCAGAGAGACAATGAGGCAACTTCGACGTTTCCGTTGCAGACGAAGGCTGAGAACTTTTGCCGGCGTCGCATCGATTTGCCATTGTTATTGTTTGCTGCTGTTGTTGTTGCAGCATATCCGCCCATGGGGCATGCAACAGCTGTGCTGCAAGCTGTAGCCGTAACTGTAACCGTAACTCACCCACAGTATGATGTTGAGCCAGCAAAAGGTGCGGCGGATGCATGTGTAGCCGGCGTTGCCCATCTGCAAAGAGACAGCGAGAGAAAGAGACAGCGTACGTGTGAGTGAAAGAGAGCGAAAGCGGAGCAAAGAGACGGCGATAAATCATGGGAGCAACAGGCAACAGGCGACGCGACGCGACGCGACGTTGCGCTGCATTCATTAGATACATTTGTATCTATTAAATGCGCGCATTTTCGGAAATCACACACACACACACACACACACACACACTCGTCTAAATAAATTCAAATTCATAAATTTCAACAAATTAGTTTCATCTCTTTGTTGTTTTATTTCGCCAAAGCATTTCCTTCGCCGCGATGCGATGTAACTGGATAAGTATGCTCGCCAGCTGGGAGTATAAATAATATATTACACACTATATTCACATATTTATATATATATATATATCTGTATCTGTACAGTTGGGCAATTGGCGGTGCTGGCCGCAGAAATTGCAGCTGCTGCATATTTTCTGTGTAGTTTAATAAATTTACGAGTCGCCAAAAGCGACATCAACAACAACAGCAACTGCGATTATTATTATGAAATTCTCGAGCGGCTCAAATTACCCCAGAGAGGGGGGGCGGAGAGGGAAACATGTAACTGTCAAGATGTTTACTTGAGTTGTTCTCGCTTGTCGCTTGTCGCTGGCTGTGTCTGGTTTACCCTTAAAAGTGCCGTAGGTCAGTCAAAAAACACAGCTGACCCCAATACAATTGACTTGCTTTGCTTGGCTTTCATTAGATTTGCTCTTAAGCTAACCCAAAAAAATATATTGGATGTATGCCCATCAGCGAGATACCCTGTACTCGCTTTCTTATTCAATCATATTAAAACATTAAAAAAATATTAAAGACACTTGCAGATGAAATTTCTTCATTATCAATATCAACCTGAATGCTGCAGATTTTCTGGCTGTATGACCATAGAATTTAATTATAAGCTGCTATGTATTATAATAAATTCAAATAAATAGATACTCCTTGAATAGCTTCAACCAAATTGTCATTTCAGATAAAAACTACTTTTTTAACATCATTCGAATTGATTAAAAAAATTGTAAAATATCATTGGAATTGTTTTTTAATTATTGTCGGAGAATAATTTGTACATGTTTTTATTTACATATTTATTGTTTTAATCAAAATATAAAATTATTTTAAAAAAATGTACTTCTATAATTTGCGAATAAATTACCAATAATTAAGGCAAGAGTTATTGGCAAACACTTATTGTTTTTATGCAATTTCAAATTCTTTATGACAAAATTAAAAAATTCTTTGTTGAACTTTTAGGAACATAGTAAATATATATAATGAATTTCCATTTTATACATGAGTATACAAAAAATGGATTTGAATTTTATATATTTTTTTAAAGTAATCTGTAATTGTTATGGAAAACAGAGGGCCTCATATTCGGCTAATATAAAAAGCAATTAGCTCAAGCGACAGGGTATTTTAATTTGAGACGTTGTCGTTGTTGCACATGCCACTTTTCATGGCTGTTTGCATGTGAAAGAAAAGCTGAAAATATGTAAATTGCGAATGTGTCGTGAACACACGCTATGTGACAGTCAACAGGTTGTCTCTCTGTCGGTTTCTTATTTTCTGAGGCGATTTATGCGCTTGTCTATGAAAATGAACGTGGTGGAAAACATGGAAATCTATTGTTTGCTATGCTTTGAATATCTTAGGAATGGATTAGGTTTATATGCAGTGAAGTTGTAGTGACTAGAAATAGAAAACGAAAACGAACTGCACGGAAAATACTTACAAAACCGATCTTTTTGTTTTTCAACCGATAGATGATCCAATTTCACTCTGCAATCAATTTAATCTAAATATTTGCAAAGGTGGCTAAGCTAAGTATTATTAACTGTACATACATATTGTAAATATTTGAAAAATTAACTATCAAAGTCATAAAGTTTGTTTTTCCAATATGCAATCGATGGATGATCAAATTTCACTTTGCAATCATTTTAATTTGCGGCTGCAGCAGTAAAAAATGTGCAAAAACCATTTGCCACATTTTAGTTAGTTTATTTTTTTTGGCTGATAAGTTTACAGTTTATAGCATATTCGATTAGTTTTTGTGAGTGAAAGTTATGTCTGAATCGAACGTGTAATTTATGAGACAGCAAACTGCAGAGGATGCCAAAAAGGAAATAATGCGCAGCTGGCTGACAAAAGCTCAGCTGTATGACACGCACTTACAGCAAAGCCAGAGCGAGCGAGACAGAGCGAGAGCGAGTATGCAGATGTGAAAACAGAGTCAGTGCGTGTGTGTGGGAGTGAGCAGCTAGAGTGTCAAATGGAGAGCACGCGCTAAAGTGGAGACACAAAATAAAAGGCAATTGAAATGATGGTGATGATGATGATAATGATGATGGAGATGATGAAGCGCAGCTAAAATAATGATAATGAAATAGTTGCAAAATAACTGTGCTCAACCCTGGGGGACTGTTCGAGGCTCGCCAAGTGCGAACGAACAATTTGAACAGCAACAAGATCAACGAGAGCAACGAGAGCAGCAACTATAACAACTGTCGCTCGCTTATTTTTCAATTTAACTCAATAACGCGGCGAACTTAATGCCATTTGGCGCTGGAAATTTGCGATTTACTTATGCGCCACGCCCACCACACACAGCCGCCCACCAGCACTGCATGTGTGTGTGTGTGTGTGTGCGGATGTGCGAGAGTGATTTATGTGCGCAGGGAAATTGCCCATTTGCCCAAATGCCCAAATGCCCAGCTCAGCTCAGCTCAGCTCAGCTCATAGGGTTAAGCAGGTCGTCGCGGAGATCGAGGCGGGGGAGGGGAGGAAGGGAAAGAGGAAGAGACAGAACAGCGCTAAGCTGAAGAAGCAACGCTGATCTTGACGAGAGTTGTTGATGTTGTTGATGTTGTTGTTGTTTCTACCTCTTCTTCTGGCCGTTTTCATTGCCAACAGTTGTCGGTTGGTTGCTGGCCAAAAGACAACATTTGCCGCTTTTCACTGACGCTTGACGCTTGACCAACCGCCAAATGCTGACGTTATACCCGGCAGCCAATTGCTCTAAATGGGCTATGCTGAGTCACTGGCAAACTACAAATTCGATAGATTCGTATTTTTGAATGTATTTTGTATTATTACTTTTAAGAATCCTAAAAAAGATTCCTACATATTTTTAATGTATTCTGCAATTGTTTTTCAATTTACTTTAGGTGCATAAGAAAGGAAATTGTTATTATTATTTTGAGTAGAATTATAGTTTTGAACACATTTCATCATTTTTATTTGCACTTTCAACAATCTAATAAGATTCCTATATTTTTCAAAGAATTCTGTAATTTTTGTAACATTGCTTTAGATGCATACAAAAAATTATGTTTCTATGGAAATTATTAGAATGGGGAAATATGTTTTCACTATTATTAGTTGACAACGTAATGTGATGATCAGTAGTAATAATTTTAATACGCCTAGAAAACCCAAAGAGTAAATTTCAAATAAATTGTCAATTGGTGTATCTATAAATATGCTTAAATAACAAACGAAACAATTTTAATTTGACCGTCCGTTTGTTTAAACACTGCAAAAGCTGATAAAGCAACTAAATAATAAATTAAAATATGGTGAATTTTAGAAATATGTCATGTAAACAAAAAAAATCGAGAATATTTTTTTAGGTTTGCAGACTATATAAATAAAGTACTCAAAAAGTTAGCCGGGTCTCTAGTATTACAAATTTAAAACCTGATCAGCTGCAGTGCTTCTACTACTTATATGTTCCATTTCCGTTTTTCGCTGATCTATCGGGTATTCTTGAGTCGAGCAGAGTTGTGCACTGCTTGCTTACTTGTTGCTGTGCCGCCGTTGTTGTTGTTGTTTGTTGGTCTTACAAAAGTGTCGCGTTTACGAAAAGTTTTCTCTTTTTTCGCTGTCTATCCGGGAGTTGGGGTCGCCAGGCAGCCAATCTATGTCTCGATTCCCTCCTCACCTCACCTGCCTCCCTCTGTCAGCTCGCCAGCTTGCCAATAATCCCCATCTTCCCCCTTCTCCCCCCTCTGTCCCTGTCAACCTCCCCCCTTTGGCAAGCTGTGCTGTCCATTGCGGCATTTCTTTTCAGTTGCAAATTACTTCAAGTTGTTGCTGTTTGTGTTTTGCTTCGAATCTGGTTTTGTGCGGTTGTTGTTGTTGTTATTGTTGTTGTTATTGCTGCTGCTGCTGCTGTTGCTTCTGTCAATAAACTGCAAAGCTGTTGTTTTGTTATTGTTGTGCATAATACCCAGATACACAATATATAGTATGTGTACAATCTGTCCATACAGTCGCATACTTATCCTCTATGGGCTTAAGTATAGATCAAATAACAACAACAACTTTCAGGCATTTTTACAGAAAAAGTCTTGAAGATTTCATGGTGTAAAATCTATTATTATGTCTGATTTATGCGCTAATTAAATTCGTGCATAGCCAATCAATAATAATAGTAGCTAAATAACCTCTTTCAATATTTTTGTTTTATATGTATATTCTATATATTTTTAAATAATTAACTCATAGTTTTAAATGCAAATTCATGAATTCAATTTAATTTTGCATTTTTTGTATTGCAGCTTATCAAAATCAGGTTTTGGAATTATTAGCGAAACAAGCTTAACATCAATGTTTGTTCTATAGTTTAATTATTAGCTAATAGCTGATCTTTTGACATTTAACATTTAAGCATGATTTTATTAATTATATTTTATATTTGTTTGAAATTCTATTTTTTAATCCTGTGACTTATACTTTGTATATTTAGAAATCTTCTGTTTTTGATTAGCTCAAATATGTAAATTCTATTTTGATTTTGCATTTAATTTGTGATTTATTTTTAAAAATATTTATTATTGTTTCAAATTGGTATTTGGTATTATTTTATTTATCTAAACTATAATTTACACATACATTGGCAGTTGGCTCGAGCTTCTCTTATTCCGTACCACGCGGCGTATCCTTAATGCGAATTATTTTGAAAACTGCTTCACACACTTTTTGGTCGGTGGCACATTCAAAAAACAATGCACAAAAATTTTGGATATTTACAACAATATTCGAGTCGTATTTGGATTTGTTTGTTTTTCAATACCAATTATTTTTCTGGGGCTTTTCTATATTTTGTTGTGGGCTAGGTTTTTCAGGCTCGTCGCGTGTTCTATGCAGCGTTCGCAGCGGCTGTTCAAAATAAACTGAAAACCAAAAACTGAAAATTCTCCGCGGTCGACGTTAAAAATAGTCAAGAAGACGGCGAGACGAGGCGAGCCGAGCACTCGAACACTCAAACACTCAAACAGACGAATACTCGAATACTCGAATCGTTGTCATTGTTGTTGCTGTTGTTGTTGCTGTCGTCTGCATGCAGCTGCCGCCACAACATGTTGTTGCCTGCAATCTCGCTCTCTCGCTGCCACTCTCTCTCCTCTCTCTCTCTCTTCTCGCTCGCTCTCTCTCTGGCTGTCGCTGTTTTGTCGGCGCGGCCTGCATACTTTATGAATGAGATTTATGTTTAGATTTCAGTGTCACGTTTTGATCCACATATTCAAATAAAACTTACAAAGCAGCGAGAAAGAGCAATAAAAAACAAACAGCAACAGAAAAAGAAAAAGAACAACAAAAGCAGCAGGGGCCTGAATAATGAAACGATCTACAAGCGATCAATTCCCCCATTGCCCATAACAGAACCTTGCGCATACTTTATACGCAAATCGCTCATACGCCACGTGAAACAAGCGCATAAATTAACTTCAACAAGAAAGCGAACAGAGAGGAACAGAGAGAGGGAGAAGGAGAGGGAGAGGGAGAGAGAAATGTAATATGTTGCATGTTCACAGAGTTGACGATGTTGCAATCGGCCAAAAGCGATACAATAAATTAATACATAACTTAGGAGCGCATTAGACTAAGCATAAATATTCAAATTAAATTATGGTCCGCGGGCGATTAGTGCGTGTGGCACGACTAAAATATACCCTGTAAAGTGCAAAATAGTAAAGTAAAATAAAATAAAACTATTCAATTTGAATTGTATTTTTACATGGTAGAAAAATACAATTCAAATTGAATAGTTTTATTTTATTTTATTTTACTATTTTGCTAGTTTAAATTTCTTTCCACATATTTTATAACAGCATAATTTTAATAGTGGGCAAAATCAATCCTTCACAACTTTAGATTAATAGTAATATTTTTGTACTAAAGCAGTTGAAATTTATAGAAACATTATTTAATTACAATTTTTTTTTGTAGAGACATTATTTAATTAATTTAATTATAATTATTTAAATCCCATTTTCACAAAAGCAATTGCAATTTTTAGAATCATTATTAAATACTTTAAATTTAAACATTTATCAGTTCTTACAGCTTTCACGCACTTTATGAAATTTGTTAAAAATACTATCTACTTTTTAGCAACATATGATTACATTGTCGCCGCGCTGATATCAATTCTTATCTTAGCCATGTCTCGTCGACCCTCTTGACCAAGGTTAGTCATGCAAAATGCAAAACAAAATATTGATGAATGGCTTTTTTGGTGGCTGTTGCCATAACTTTGAAGTAGTATTGATTAGGTAAGGAAAGTGAAAGCTTAATAAATGACTTTGACTAAAACCGAATAAAAACCTATTTATACCAAACAAATATATGTTTTCGAAGTTTTCGTTGTTGCAGTTTCGGTTGCCCCATCGTTTAAGCGAGCACCCAAAAAGCTTTCGACTTGAACTTAACGGTAGGGCGAGCTAAAAAGCTTTTAGTCGAAGCGCGAATTTTAGAGATATAATATAATTCCATGTTTAAGAATTCATGCGCTGGAATTTGATGCTATGAACTGTTGCCTTATTAGCTGGTTTTATACTGCGCTTGAGCTTTGACCAATGCGCTGCCATATAATTAAATTAAATATTATTCTGTCTCGTATTATGTACCCGATACATTGTATCGCACCGTTCAAAGTATATTATTCAAAAGAGCTGAAATATATATGTATATTTTTCACTTTTAACTAAAAATGATTGTCAGAGACTTGTTTTGTTTTTCCTAACAAAATGCTTAGAATGACTCTTCAAAATTGAACAAAAATAAAATAATTTAATGCCAGCTTCTTTGCACTCTACTTATGTTTCGCGTTACGTCAAACGCTGTAACGTAACGTTACGTAAGAGTTATTTCATACAAAAATACATAGATATATGTACAACAGTTGCTTTATTATGTGAAAAATGTATAAAAAAAAAGAAGTAGGGGGGAATGCAAAAGCGAGACTTACAACCGAAATAGTGAAGAAAATTGAAGCGTCTATTTGTCTTTGCGCAACTTCTGGCTGGAGACCTCGATGGCCTCGAGCCACAGCTTGAGCTCGGCGGGCATCTGGGGCTTGGGCGAGGCCTCCGGATAGGCCTTGAGCAGCTCGTTGACATCACAGTTGGTCAGGCACTGCTTGGAGAGGGCGACGGCGCGCACAAAGCCATCGGCGAGCGTCACAAACTGCTGCTCCAAGTAGATGGCCTTGTCATCCCACCAGACGAGCTTCGTCTGGATCTTGTAGGGATGGAAAATCGGAATGGTGCGACGATAGCGAACGCTGCTCGCCCCCTGGACGGCGCCGCCGCCGCGCTGACGCACTCGCTCATACAGATTGGTCAGCGAGTAGAAGTGGAAGCGGGCAAAGTCCAGTTCGCGGACGTAGCGCGCATTGTTCATGTGCCGCAGGAAGATGTCCACGTCCTGCGAGGTGCACAGCCCGTAGATCGTTGTGGTGTCCGTCACCTTGCGCTTGCGCTGGAAAAGCCGACCGCCGAGCACCGTGAAGACGCAGCGTATGAAGTAGTTGACGTCCCACACGATGTACAAGATGAGCAGCAAAACCAACCACGACATGACGATGACGGAAGATCTGCAGAGAGTGGGAGAGCGAGCGAGATGCCAGAACTGGTTAGCGGCGAAAGTTGTGATGCGATATTGGAAAATAACTGCTTTTCTTTCGGTATTGCAGATTGCGGCAAAGTGTCGGCGTCGATAATCCAGTGGCGAGTACTCACTTGATAACGTTGATAACAGCGACAACAACTGCGGTGGGCAAGAGATCGGGCGCAACTGAAACGAAGACAGCAATAAAAGCTTCTGCCAAGTCCAACACAAAACACAAAACGCAACACAACGAAAGTCGGCAAGAGAGCGACACGTAGAGAGAGAGCGACACGCAGAGAGAGAGCGCGAGTGTGCGTGAGAGAGCGAGCAGGTGAGTGACGGACACTTTGGTGAAAGCGCAAGCGAGACGCAACACCTCAGCTCTTGCACTTGATCGATACGTCGTCGTCGTCGTCGTTGTCGTCGTCGTCGTCGACGTCGATTGCGCTGCTTTTTCACTCGCTTCGCCATGCAAATTTGTCAACACAGCTGATTGCAAGAGCGACTTGCATGCCCGACTAGCGGCTACCCTGTAATAAGCAGGCTGCGTTTACAAAGCCAAATTAAAATAATATTTTACAACAAGACAAAAAAGTAAATTAGTATCGGAATAAGTATTATAAAATAACTCGAACACTGACAGAAACCATTATATTTATAAACAGCGATATCTGTTTTTTTATGTTAACAATTTTTTAAATAGCCTATCCACAATTTCGTCTGCAACAAAACTGAAAGTTTAGTATTCAAAGTTTGTTTCATAAAAAAAAATCATATAGATAATTGCTACGATTACAATAAAGAACATTTAACAAACATTTAATAGAAACCCAAAAAGAGCTTAGATAATGGCAAAAACTCGCTGATGTGATGAATTGTGAAAGTTTGTGCAATATTATATTTGTTCATATTTTTATAAAAACATTTATGTAAGAAAATAAAATTAATAAAACATTTAATAGACAAATGCACTATTTTTTCTGCAACCACATTTTTTGTATAGTTTTCCAAATTTCTTTTGCGGTCACTAAAACAAGTAATATTACTGATCTAAGCTACCCTTTTTGGGCATCCCTTTACAGAGTACAACAAGTGAGTAAAGCTTCTCAATAGTGCAGAACTTGCGATCCAATCAAATGCCAAAGCTGCACATGTAAATAACTTTGTAAGTATGCAATACTTATTTAAAAATACTGCGATACATTTGTTTAAACAACACACATTTAAAATGAATTTAAAACTGTTCAACTTTAAGAAAATTATATTATTAATAATTTATTTCAATGAAGAGTCTATTTTGTTATTTTGGCTAAGTGTAAAATTAGATTATCTTTATGGTAACAATAAGCCAGTCAAATTAAATATTTAAAAAAAATATATACACTGAAATATTGGTAACTTTAAAACATTTGAAAATATCATATACATATGAGGGTATATGTATATACCACTTTGCAGGCAGCAAAAGTACAGGGTATATCAGACTCGATATTCGGCTTAATAAGATGAATTAATCAATAACGAAGTTAGGCAACGCTTTCCACACTCATCAAAAATACAGGGTAGAGCTAGTCGCTACTCTTCAGCGAGCTGACCAAACATTTACAGGGTATTATTGGTATGAGCCAACATTGCATTCGCTGGCTTCAACGTATTTGTTTTTACAGTTTTTTTTTTACCAGACTGTTGACAATTTGATTACAACTTGGCCTTGAGCAGACAATGACTTGGAATTATGCTAATAAGTCTCTCACTTTCACACACATCTCACACCTCCGATCTGCCAGCGACAGGCTCGACTATAGACTGCCCTTGCTTTTAGTATCAGCGTCCAGTATTTGGCAGCACTTTCCTAATCACTCAATCAACGACTAACTTAAATAAAGATTGAGTCATCTTGTCAGCTCTATATATATATAAGATTACGATCGAGAAGTCAATAGTAATAATTGAATATATCATTGATCATTGATCATTGATCGATCTTCACTATAAGCACTTTCCAACGCTACGGATATCGATTGAGAAGTAAATATTAATAATTGAATATATTATTGATAATTTCACATACGATCATCAATTTGATCGATCTTAACTTGAAGCACTTTGCAGCACTACAGATTATGATCGAGAACTTAAGAGCAGCAATGCTTAATTAAATATACCATTGATCATTTCGTAGTTATGATCATTTATTTGAACGATCTTTACTTTAAGCACTTTCCAACATTACCAGAACTCAAGAACAGCAACGCTTTATTAGATATACAATTGATCTGTGATCGATTTTGAAGAACTCAAGATTAATAATTAGATATATCATTGATCATTTTGTAGTTATGATCATCAATGTGATCGATCCTCAATCACTTTCGAGCACTACAGCGCTCTTAAGTACAGTCTCGCAGTGTCCCCACGTTGAACCCCCACATCGCAATTATGATGATTAAAATTTCCCACTCTTGACACTCTCTGTTGACAAACACTTTCCAGCACTGCCCCGCTGGAGTGCCAAAGTGTCGTTCCCATTTCGGCAAACACTCGAGCTGCAAAACAAAAAGTCCCAGTTCAAGTCACAAATAACAATGAGCACAACACGAGTACGATGATGATCACATGCATGCAGATCAAATTCCATGCTCGTCACTGCATTTTCTGAACCAAACAAATGATCACATTCGCCCTGATCAAATTTCACAGGCACACTGCAGGTATTTTGCAGCACTGGACTTTGAAGTCCGCGTGGGCTGACTCAAAACTGTAACTGCAAAGCACATCTACGATAATTTTACGAATTTTTAAAAGTTGTAAATCGAATAATTTTAATTAAAAATAAAATTAACCCTTGCATCGATCGCTTCATATTTGTAAGTTATGCACGAAAAGAACAAAATGTGTACAAAAAATGTTGTAAATTAAAGTCTTTCAGATGTGCTTATAATATTTAAGATTTCTAAATTATTCATCCGATTTCATCGAAATAATTATCTGCCTATTTTTGAACCAATTGCCAGTTAAACATACTATCTAGTAAAAAATCAAAATTTGGTTTAAGAATTTTACGTTTCTTGCTCTAAATGAAGTTATTTGCATTATGTACTACATTTTTTGAAAATGTTCTGCATAAAGTTTTTTTAAAATTTTCCTTCCATTTATCGACATTTATATACATACTCACAAAAATTAACGGAGTATTAAGCTCTATCCGTTGAGCTTGCATTTTTCGTGATTTTCGTATCCACTAATTAATCTTTCTCTATTTATGAATGAGCTGTCAATTATATATAAAATATAATGTTCTGTCCACTGACCGTTTTTCGACATTTGCCTGTAATTAGTATATCGCTTGGGTATCGCTTGAGCTCCCCTCGTATTAAATTTGTAAGAAACACCTCAGAGGTGACTCGATTTCCTGCTCGAAAGCACATAATGTGTTGAACCAAATCATAGCTCTCTAAACACACGTTTCATTCGTGACGCAATTGCATACTTTATGCACTCTACACACACTTTACAGCACTGGATCTTCAAGTTTAAGGTTGACTTAACTCAACTGTTTGCTTAGACTCACTTAAAAGATATATGCGCATATTTTGTGGGGGTAATTTGAATGAGCGACAATTAATAGACACGTACTAATTATAGAGATGCAGGCTTGATTTTTGAGAACCTTTCTGCACCGGTCACTAAATAGCTATAAAATTTGGTTGACTTTAAACTGTAGAAGTCTTGTCGAAGAACCCCAAAATTTGTATTCAAATATTGCACTTAATTGTCTAATTCCGTTGAGTTACTTTCCGCACTTCTTATTTAGTCGACAGCTCCCCTCCATCTTCCAACACTGGTCTTTTAAGTATAGAATATTAAGATGATTTTTTGAAGCACAATTAAATCAAACTAACTCTGGACTTATTCAAGTAAAATAAGTAAACCCTTTGATATCACATCAAAAGTTGCTGTGTCCAGTCATATCTGACTAAATCTGCTCATTCCACGGCCGCTTTCCAACACTGTCCAGTCAATTGAAGACCTTTCAAGGCAACTCGTTCCACACCCAGCCCAACGTAGCAATAAAAAGAACAGCATGATGAGTTGTTGATACATCTAAGCACATATGCATATTCATATTCATATTCATAATCATATTCATAATCATATTGATATTTACTCTAGACTAGCAGACACACACATTCATAACCATATTCATATGCTAGACACACAAACAATTTAAGTTCATATTACATTTATATTCGATAGTCGTAAGTATATAAAATGTAGACAAATTAATTGTTTGCCAAACAAAAACAGGCGCGAAAATTCTTTCTCCTTTCACAAATTGGATTTTTCGATTTTTCGTGAATTTCCACTTATACATTTTCAAAAGACGTCATTGAAAATTATGAATTATTAAATAATTAAATATTTCATAGTTTGACGACAATGAATTGCAAAGAAATCAATATAAAATATGTACAACTATTGTAAGATTTTTGATTTAAATATTGATGCTTTATGATTTTTTATAATAGTTAATACTTTTGCTAATAATACGATTAATTAAAAAATAGTGAAGAAATCAATGTACTAAAATTAATAATTATATATGTACTAATGTAGATTCGTATTTTTGTATGAATTTTGTAGTATTCTGAGAACGACATTTGATAAGAATATTTAAAGTGTGGAAATATGCAAACAAATATAATTAATTTTCACAAAATGTAAAAATTAAATAAAGGAGCATTTTTTTCAATTAGAAAAAATAATAATTATGCACATGATGCAAAAATAAAATAAAATAAAATCTGTCCAATTAGATAAAAATAATTGTGCACAAAATGTAAAAATAAAATAATAGAAAATTTGTCTAATTAAAAAAATACAAAAATAAAATAAAATAAAATCTGTCCAATTAGATAAAAGTAAATTTGCAAAAAATGTAAATATAAAATAAAGGAAAATTTGTCTTATTAAAAAAATACAATTATGCACAAGATGCAAAAATAAAATAAAATAAAATCTGTCCAATTAGATAAAAGTAAATAAGCAAAAAATGTAAATATAAAATAAAGGAATATTTGTCTAATTAAAAAAATACAATTATGCACAAGATGCAAAATGAAAATAAATAAAAATCTGACTAATTAGAGAGATATAATTAAGTTGGAAAAATCAGTTTGCAAAAATAATATTTGTCCAATTAGGCGGGAGAGGTGAGAGAAATGTCAAAGTGCGAACTTCACTAATTGATTGACTAATAAAACATTGCGAACGTGTTGCTAAGGTGCTAACTTAACTTATGTTTCTACGGACTCCGCACTTGATAAATAAATATGAACAAATCGAAATGTTTGTGATTTTTGTGGCTGTTGCTGCTCGGCAAACAATTAATTGACGCACTGTTGTATTGTTAGATGGTAATGTTAGTGTTTGTTATTGGGTATTACATGGCATACAAATAGATTCAGAGACAGAGAGGGAGAGAGTGGGGGGGAGGGAGAGGGAGAGGGAGAGAGGTGCACTTAATGGGGCTGGGCCATTAGATATTCAGACGCCTTGCGAGCTGAAAGTTGAAGCACTCGACCCGTGTAAAAACAAGCGTCAACATTTGCACAGTAAACAAAAGGAAAACAGGCACACACACACAAACACACACACGCACACACACATATAGTAAGTATATTTAGTACACATATAGTTTAACAAGCGGAAACGGAAACGGGAATGTTATCGACATCGACATCGAAATCGTTGGTCAGCAGCCGCCGCGCAAATTCTTGCTGGACATCTCGTTGTATTCAATCCATTTGCTCAGCTCCGGCGGCATCGGCGGCTTCAGCTTCGCCAGCGTCGCCGTCGTCGTCATCGTTGTGGTTGTTGTTGTTGTTGTGGTCACATGTCCGTTCTCCGCCTGGGAGGCTTCCAGCGTGGCCGTCGGCACGGGAGTCGCAGTGCCGAGACCAACGGCCTGCAGGCTCGCCGTCGAGCTCAGCGTGTGCCGCGACGCGTCCGTCCGGGGCAGCAGCTCCGCCATGACGGCGTCCAGCTCCACGTTGATCACACGCTGCCGACAGATGACGATGCAGTGCACAAACTGGTCCGACGGCCGCACAAACCGATGCTCCATGAACAGCGACTGCTCATCCCAGTAGATAATCTGCACAACCATAAAACAATAATATTTATTTATATATTTCTGCATATATTGTATTTTATTGGACTTACGCGGGACACGATCTGGAAGCGGTGAAAGGGGCGGATGAAGCGACGATAGCGGATGGTGGCCGCTCCCTGGAACACCGAGCCGCCCATCCGCGTGATGGTGCGATACAGCTGCGTCCGCTCGTAGAAGTCGACGCGCGCAAAGTCCAGTTCCCGAAAGTAGCGGGCGTTGTTCATGTGGTAGAGCAGCGTGTCCACGTCGTTGGTCAGACAGACACCTGTCAACAATACACGCAGGCTTAGTACGGGGCGCAGCCAACCGGGTTGCAGGGTCACCAGCAACAATGCTCAAGGTGAAGGTGAGGGTCAGGGGGAGGGTGAAGGTGAGGGCGAGTCTCCATCCCCCATCCCCACTAAACTGGCAATTGCACAACCCAAAACACAAGCGGACAGTCTGCTCGACAGCCGCGCTACCCTGTCCTAAATCGTAAGCTGAACTCTAGAAGCTACGCTGCTTGTTTGGCGCTCTAAAATGTAACCGCTTAACAAAATTGTATAAAAATCTAAAGCAACATTTAATAATTTCATTAAATAAATTTAAAAAAATATTTAAATATATATTATCTATTATTGTATTTTTTCATTTCATTATACATCAAAGGCATGCATTTTGCATTAACTTTTCAATACAAATTGAAATTTAACAATTGTATAATAAATAAAAAAATATATATATAAATACATATTATCTTTTATTATACTTTTTCATTTAATTATCAATGAAATGCTTGAATTTTGCTCTAACTTTCAAATAAAATCTGAAATTTAATAAATATTAAAAAATTTGTATGAGAAGCCCTTTTGATTTTTGTTACACTTTCGATAGTATTTCCATTTTGCTATTGATCTATCTACTTCACTTTACAAACTATTCTATTTAAATGTATTTTTTTATTCTTTCCAATTCTAGTTTATCATTCAAAGATGCAAAAATTGTATTTGTAAAGTTTAAATTTGTTGTGTTTTTTTTTTTCACACATTTATTTTCTTCTATATAAAAATTAGAAATATCTGTTAGTCACAGAGCGTCGCTCTTTCGCAAAATATTTTTTTGTTCACATTATTTTGATTACACTTCAAGTCTTCAGCCTTAATAGTCTACAAAATGTTGTCTTGCAGCTTCGTAATAATTATCTTTCGTTACAAATTTTCTACCTAGTCGTGTTTTAAATTGCACAATCGATTACCATTCAATGCAATTTAATCCAATCAAGCGGCCAAAGAGATGAAAGGATCTATCTGTTTTTAAATGACAGCCTGTCAGTAATTACTATATATTTAGTTTTAGATACCACACATATAGTTGCTCAGATCAGACGGACAAATATGTATATGAATTGATATAGTCAAATACTGCTTTTAATCGCAATTAATTTGATATAATAATTATTATTCTAAATAATGCTTTACTAAAATTGACCAAAATATAGAAAGATATATTCTGAAACACAGTTGTCAATATTTTATGTATCGAAATATTATTTTAGATAATTTTTTACTAAATGTGATATATGAAATTATTAAATAAATTAAATAAAAAATAGGAATAGATTTATTCTGTAATACTGATGCTCATTATTGGCCTTTAAATCAAAATTGATTTGAAATACTAAAACGTACTAAATTTGTCAAATTTATATATTGTTAAGTTCCCTTAATTATTTTTTTGTTTGAATCGAAATTAATTTTAAAAAATAAATATTAATTAAGTAAATTCCATACTAAATTTGACAAACTAAATGATTGATGATAATAAATTTGATAACAGATTTTAAGCAATTTCTCAATTTTCATAAATCAAATGATTGACTAATAATTTTAAATACATAACTTTAAGTAGTTCTTTAACACATTTGTGAGGCTGTATCGAATTTATCCGCTATGATTCAAAGCAAGTTATCGAAATTACTTTTTACTAATAAATATTAATTTGATAAATTAATTAAATGAAATTAATTTTCAATTAAAAATGTTAATTAAATAGGTTCTATACAAAATTTGACAAACTAAGTAAATGATGATAATAAATTTGTTAACTAATTTTTATCTTTATCACATTTAATAATGCTTTATCAAATTAACTTTTTAATTGCTTGATTTGATGTGACTAGTTTGAATTTGTCTGACTGATAATTTTAAATATATACAATTTTAAGTTATTCTTTCTGAAATGCGATGGGATTAAAAGGGCGTTACAACTGCGACCAGTGCACCATCAAACCCTTGCAGTCGTGTTTTATGTGGTTTTGGGGGATGTTGCAGCAAGTGTTGCAGCTTTATGTAAGCGGAGGCGGGCGGACTCACTATTGATTGTGGTCGGGTCCAAGACGTGGCAGCGCGACTTGACGAAGCGGGCGAGCAGCACGGCGAGGCACATGCGCAGGAAGTAGTGCACCTCGAGCAGCCCGTAGAGCAGGACGACGGCCAAAAGGCAGCTGAGCGCCACATAGCACAGCTGTTCCATGCCGCAACGGTGACTCAGACTGTCTCCTTTGACTCCGGGTGACTCAGACGCTCAGACGCTTCCTGCTTCTCAATGCTGTTGCTGTTGCTGTTGTTGGGAAGCCTCTCAATCGCTCTCTGCTGCTGCTGCTTCTTCTTCTTGGTGGGTTGTTGTCCTGGCTAAAGCAAAGATTCTAATGCTGGCGCTGTGTTTTTTTGTTGTTGGGAATTAGGTCATGTTGCTGACGTCCACACACACACACACACACACACACACACGCGCGGCGACAGGACAACGCCAGGAGTGGAGAAAAAAAAAAAACGGTGGCTAACAGTTTGACGGCAGCAGCAGCAACAACAACATCAGCAACAGCAGCGACAACACCAACAACAAGCACATCACAAACACCACAACCACAACAACAGCAACAACAGCAACTGCGATTGTTGACGGAAAGAACGCGAACCGTCGACGGCAGTTACAGTTAACAAATTTTCGGTTTTAATTCGCAATAGCCGCACACAAAAAAAAACTAACTATATGTATTGGTTGGCAAATGAAAACAAAACGCGCGCCAAACAACCGCAACGGCAAACAGCGCACTAAAAAGTTTTTTGGCCAATTCGCTCGCCGTCTGTTGCCGGACCAAAAACTCAAAGTCGCCGTCGACGTCGCCAGCGGCAGCGGCAGCGACAGCGACTGCAACTTGGCGACGTCTGCGCGCTGAGAGCGACAACAGCAGCTTCTCGCTCTCTCTCTCTCTCTGTCGTTGGCATCCTCGAGCTTTTGTTGGCGCAGCTTTTTGGAGCGGCCAACCCGCAAAAAGCGCTTTAAGGGTTGAACCTGTTGCCGTCGCGCTGCGCCAGCGTCGCTGCCGGCGTCGCTGCAGCGAAGCTTTTGTAGCCAGCTAATTGCATCAGCCTCTCGAAAAAGTTCCTTACTTGTTTTCAGCTTTTAAGTATTAGCCAAATAGATACAAAGTTCTCCAGCACGTTTGTTCTTTGAGCCAGTCACGCCCTTCCCAGCAACACTTGGCCATAACCGAAGACTATTTAGCTTTGCCTATAATTATCCAACATATCTTTTAACTACCCAATTTAGCATTACTTCAAGTTTCCCACAATTATCAGACATCTTTTTTAACTGCTCAATTTAGTATTCATATTTGTTCAGCATAGTTCTAAACATTTTACACCATCGTTAAATGGGCCTTATTTTATAGCGTATTTCAGATTTAATCTGATACATAATTCATCTTTTCATCTTCTACTCAAGTCTCAGATACCCTTAGCAACAACATTTGTGGTTGTTATTTTTTTTATTTTTGGGCTCTACATTTCCGAAATTTTAATTAGATACCCTAAGCACAAGAACAAGCGGGTATTTGCAGCTCCAAAAATTGTTATAAAATTATCAACAAAAACCAGTTGGATTATTTTGAATTTTTCCATATCTGAAATTTCGAAAACCGTTTGGTAATATCAATCTTTCGATGCTTCAAATATATGTACTATATATGCTAACATTTTTGGGAATAATTATAAAATCGTGCATCGCACATTACGAAAAACGTTGTACAAAAATAGATGGCATTTTATTGGCCAACTTGTTTTGCCGTGTTCGCATTGATAAGGTTCGTCATTTAAGAGACGCGATTTTAGCATGAAATTATAATACGAACCCTAACTGTCCTAACAGCTTAAACTGGTTCCATTAACTTTTGGGTTCGATCACAAGACGAAAAGGGCACCAAGAACAGATAACAGATACAAAATTGTTAACAAAAGAATTGCAATTAACATAATTAAATAATAGGGTATAAAGGCGTCAATAGTAAAGCATAACTGAACCTTTGCGATATTTGTGGTGTTAGCTCTATTTATGGTGCTGATCAATTCAACCGAATGGGCGATCGAAACACGGAACAGCTGCAACGTCGCATACATATCGAATGGGCCTCCGTCTCGACCGATCGAATCTACACTCCAAAGTTGATAGTTCCGAATGAGAAAAGAATTCCAATTAGCAGGCTCTAAAAACAACAAACGCTTTGCACACACACGGGAAGTTTGCTAACGAGCTAACGAACAACAACAACAACGAGGCGGGAGGGTGACTAAAGGTATTATTTCACCTATGTAGATGATGCGACAGTTTGAAATTACATTTTCAGTTTTCACTTTATTTGTTTTCACATTTTTTTGTTTCGTTTTTTTACGTATTTTTTTGTATTTTTTTTTTTAAACAAATTTAAAGGGTTCGAAATTCAAGTCTTTGTTAGAATATTTCGTGTTGCGTATTGTGATAATAATAAGTATAACATAGAAGTGAATATAGTTAGATATATATAGTATGGATATATATATATATATACGTATGTACTTAGAAGTGTTTTTTGTAATTGTTGCTATTTTGGGGGGAAAAAGGAGCATCTTAACTGTGACTCGACTATTTGTTTGATGCATTTGTTTTTCTTTTGTTTTTTGTTTTTGTTTAATTGTTTGCGTTACAATTGTTGTTACTGTTTATAAAAAACACATCATCGTTATGCTTTTGCTTAATAAACGAGCGCAAAAAAAAGACATATGGTTTATATAGATAGTATGTATGAACTAACAAAACAAAATCACATACAAAATAGGCTTAAAAACTAACACAAAATCAAGTTTCGCTTTCGTGTATTCAACTGTGTTCTTTCCCCGGTTTCTCTGATTTTCTTAGTGGTATGTAATTATATATATAGATATTTATATGCGTGTGTTTGTAATCGTTATATATACATATAGTTAGGTATGTACAAGGGCTAAGCAGCTGTTTCGCTCTCATGTATACTTTATAAAGATTGCTAGATAGTTTCGATAGCTATATAAATCGTTATTTTGTGTGTGTGTGTGTGTCGAAAAGGGTAACAAACGAAAGACCAAAAAACAAATAAAGCAATATTTAAGTATTAATAAAAGTAAAATAAAAAATATAGGAATATTTAGCAGAGTATACGTTTGAGTTCAAGAAGTACAAATCGTTATTGTAGATAGTTCTATATATAGTATATGTATAGGCAAAATAGACAATTCTCGGGTTGGCGACATGGCTAGAATCTCTCACTTCCTCCCTCCCTCCTCTCTGCTCGCTCTTGCTCTCGCTCTAATTCATTTACTTGTGCTCTCTCTCTCTGTCTCTTTCGTTTCGGTATTCAGCTGTTTCATTCTGGATTTGGATGGTCCACATTGATTATAAATAAGGCATACAAAACACATACAATTTTTGCTTAAATTGGTTTTCGACTCCACTCAACTTTTGATTTCACTAATTTAGTTTAGTTTTCTTTTTGTTTTTTTTGAACATAAAAAATTCTCTCTCGCTATCATTCACTCTCTTGTTCTCTGGTTTGTTTTTTTCTCACTTTTGTTTTCATATACTTAACGCTATTCCCTCCCTATCCCTATCCCAATATGCAGCATCATCAGCATTATCTCTTGCCCCAACTTCTCTCATTTGTTCTCTTTCACTTTTTCACTCTGTCGACTGTTCTCAGTGTGCTCGACATCATTTCAAAATTCACAAAATTGCGACGAATCCCTCTGGTCATGTTAAATTTCACATAGTTTTGCAGTAGCGGAGCAGCAGCAGCAGCACCATCATCATCATTATCATTATTATCATCATCATCATCAGCAGCAGCAGTAGCAGCGTCATCATCATCATCATCTCTCCCGTCAGCAGTAATCAATCCCAATCCAATTCCCTTGTCTCTCTATCGCTCTCGCTCTCACTCTCGTCCTCATTCCTCTGTTTCTGTCTCTCTAGCTGTTGGCTGCAGTTGGCAGAGCGACTCAAAGTCGCAGCGCTCCACGCTGTCCGCGTAGTTGCGACGCAGCGTCGACAGCGGACAAAGATCGTCCTCCTGTGGACAGCCGGGCAGGCGCACCACACGCTCCTGATGCATCACCAGCACTTGCGGCTCTCTCTCAATGCAACTGCAACAATCAATATTAATATGTTATAGTCTATACATATATATAATTTCTGGGAACTTACTCGTAGCGCACAAAGGCCAAATTGGTTGCGAACGCATCGATTTCACTCGTACGCCACAGCCGATCCTTGCCAAAGTCCTTGTGCGTCAGCGGTCGCTCGTCCCGGGCCACGCCCAGATGGGCCAACATCTTGAGCAGTGTGCCCGAGTGCGTGAAATAGAATGTGGCATTGGCGCGCTCACTTGGCGTACTGTAAAAAATAAGAGTATATCTCATTATTATATATTATATATATGTATATTAATAACATATTTTTAAGTAATAGATTTGTAAGAAATACATCTATTATTATATATTCAATAGAATACACATACATAATTTGTAGATTCATTTGAATTTATGCACATTAAGCAATTAGTAGACAGAGCTGTCATAGCATATAAATTCGCTATCATATGATTTTAATATTATTATGTTAACTCTTTATAAAAAAATAAATAAATGCCTAGAAAATATTTTTCATCTATCAATATTTTTATATAGTCATGAATTAAGTGTTGAGCAATAGATTCATTTAATTTAATTTCGAATTAAGAAACATTTTAATTCTTAACAGTTATTCATATTTATTTGTTTATCTATGAATAATAATTTTATTTTTAATTCATTAAAGTGCATATATCTAAATATATGAAACTGACTGATTGACTAAACTAAATAGCCCAATCGGTAAGAGCAAGGAGACTGTAATTTTTACACAAGATATTTTGCATAAATAAATGATCGATCAATAAATTTTAAATTTCTACTATTTAACAAAATCTAAAAAAATTCTATAAATTTGCGGAACAAGCAATATTAATTTTCCCAACAACAAATATTTACAAACATAATATTTATAAATAGACGAACTTTTCTAATGTTTTTTTTTTAAATACCAAATAATATTTTAAAGTTATGCTTTCAATTGGTTTTAATTTAACGCATTAACTTATTTACTTCTTATGAATAAAGTTTATCATGAACGATAATAATTTAGTTACACTTATGGATTGCAGTAAAAGTTTAGAAAGAAAAGTGAACTCACTCGATGGTCGCAAACATGTCGGCGATTGCCGGGCAGGCAATGCGATGGGTCAATTCGTAGCCGTAGCCATCGTTCCAATAATACTCGAGATCCTCGGCGAACTCCAGCGCGCTCAGCGAGTTCGCGTCGAAGAAGCGACACCAGACGGATGGCGATTTGTGGCGTCGCCAGGCCGTCTCAAAGGCGCACACCGTGTACATGAGTTGGACGTCCTCGGCGGTTAACTCGTCCGATAACTGTGTGCTCGCACGCACATGCTCCACTGCTGACTGCATCGCTGGCTCCGCATAAAAGCTACGTGCATTAAACATTGTTTCAGGATTCTTATCGACGTCCGTTTTCCAGCGGCTGCAGAGTTTATAAAACTGTAACGAGTCACAACAACAACAACAGATGACAAATTAATAATTGAGTGAGAGATAACGAGTAGTAACAACAAATGATTGTAAACGAGTTCACAGCTCAATTCACCAGTCATTGAACGAACATTTCATTAACTACTACAATGATTAATATACACACATGACGAGTGACGAGTAACGAGTAGCGAGTAACAACTAGAGCGATAGACAGTATGAGCTATCGAATAATAATCATCATCGAACTAGCTTTTCGTCAACTGCAATAATGATTCGCTTCTTACACACATGACGAGTAACGAGTAGCGAGTAACGACTATTGCTTAAGTATTGTACGAGCTGTCAAAACTTGAAGCTACCATTTGAAGAAACAGCCAGAACGAGTAGCGAAATAATGCTGAATAGTATTAGCTGTCCAACGAGTAGTTTAGACATTACTACAATAGTTAGAGACACAGCTTCGTTTACAACACACAACGAGTAGAGGTATAGATTGAAAGAGCTACAAAATTATTGGAAATGTTGAAGAAATAAAGTTCCCCTCCTCTTGAGCAGATCTTACCTGGTGTGGGACTGTAGACAGCGACCGTGTTGTCCACAAAGCCCACCGCCAGCTGGACATTGTACGCATGGAAGGAGAGGCACGTGGGATACGGGTTGCGCGACCCCATGAATCCCTCGTTGCTGCGCAACACGCTCTGCATCGAGCCGCTCAGCGAGTAGATGCAGATCTTGGAGGCATTGCCGCAGGCAATCGCATTGGCCAACGGATGCGTGGCCATCGCCGTAATATCACCGCCCGCCTGCCACGTATGCGGCGCTGACGAAGTCGTCGTCGTCGTCGTCGTCATCGTCGCACTATTGCCGTCCGTTTGCCGCAGATCAAAGATGCACACCTTGCCGGCGGTGCAGCCAGCGACAAGCGTCGTCTCGTTGGCACGCAGGCAACAGTGCAGAATGGGCGCCGCATGATCGCGCAACACACAAATGCGCAGATCGCAGCGCTTGTCGAAGAGCCGCACGCTGCCATCGGCACAACCGGCGACGACCAAATTGCAGCGAGTGTTGGCCATTAAGGGCGAGAGGACGCGCACACTTGTGTCGCGTCCCAGCTGCAGGTCCGTCAGCTTGAGCTCGCGCTCCACATCCCAGATGCGCAGATAGCGATGCGAACTGCCGCCGACCACCAGATGTTGGCTGTACTGCTGCCAGGCGGTGACGAGGCCCGAGGAGGCGCCGTTGCAGCTGCCGCCCGCCGAGCTGTGCAGACTGTTGACGCTGCCGCTGTTCGACACAATGCTCGACTGGTTGGCCATGTTCGCCACAATGTTGGCGGCCAGCGTTGTCGAGTTGTTGCCCACATGGCTGCCTCCCACACTGGCGCTACTACCGGTGGTGGCGGCAATGTGATGATGCAGCAGCAGCATATCGCTCTTGAGCAGACGCGACAAATAGGAACTGTTGTTCAGCGAACTGGCCGCCGTCGCTGCCGCCGAAGCGCCGCTCGCAATGCCCGTCGAGCTACTACCGGCTCGTGGTAGCGCATCCCAGGCGCTAATCAGCCGCCTGGTGGCCGGTTGCACGTCGTCCTGGTTCGCTGCCTGCCACACACGTATCACGCCATCCTCGTGGGCGACCAGCATCAAGCCCGTGTCCTGTGCATTGAGCAGCTCAAAGCTGCTGACGCGCGCAAAGCTCGAATGCCGGTTGCTTGAGGAGGCCGCTTTCAGTGTGTTCGGTGCCGCCGCACTCGCCGTGTGCTCGGCTGTTGTGTGCTCGCCGTAGCTGAGCACCGAGTTCTTCACAAAGTCATAGACCAGCACCTTCTCTTTGTAGGCGACCGCGATTTGCGGCTCGTAGGGCAGCAGCTTTACCAGCGACGGCGTGAACTGCGTCTTGCGCACCCAGTTGTAGGCGTCCAGACGCTGCACCCGCTGCTCGTGCAGCTGCCGCACGGCGGCGTCGCGTATCAGCTTGTTGCGCTGATAGCGATACAGACGCGACCGCAGCTCGTTCGAATTGCGATCGATGGGCCAGCGCTGTTGACGCTCCTCCGCCTCGCTGCCGCCCTCCGCGCTGCTGTACCGCTGATTGCCCGGTCGCGTAAAATACGAAATGGCCCAGGGTATGAACTGCGTTTGCACAATCGGTTGCAAGCTCTGCGGCTTGCTGCCGTCGCCGGCGAAATGCTGTTGCGCCGTCTCGCTGCCGCTGCTGCGGGCCGAATGGTTGCCATCGCCGCCGGTACCAGTCGCAGGGCCCACGGGCGGTGCATGCGCCGTGGCGCCACCGGCGCCGCCATCCGTCTCGTCGTTCATCGAGCTGGTGCGCAGCTTGCGTTGCGACTCCGAGTTCGCGCCGCCCGACAGTCGCAGCTTCTGCACCCACTGACTGGAGGCTGCACCACCGCCGCCTCCTCCTCCACCGCCAACGGGACCGACGGGCGGCGACTCGCCGCTGGCGCCCAGATAATTGCAGCGCGTATTCGGGCTGGGCGGCAGGCTGACACTCAGGCTGCTGTTGTTGAGCTTCTCCAGGTCGCGCGTGACGCCCGCCGACGTCGAGCAGCTACTACCGGCTGTGGCGTTCGTCGCCTCCTTGGCCGTGATCATGCACAGCGCCGCGTCGCGCACGTGGGCAATGATCTTTTGCGCTGTCGCCGCCACCTGCGGATACGGATCGTGGCCCAGATTGTAGATGCCCTGCCACAGTCGCGTGAAGATCGATTGAAACGGTATAAAGTTGGTGGTGTTGCCGGCGGCGGCGCTGTTGCTGCTGCCGCTGCTGCCTCCGCCACCGCTACCGCCGCCGCTGTTGCTGTTGCTGCCCATGTTCGAAATGCTGCTCGAGCTGACGCCGCGTCGGATGGTGACGTGCCCGAAGCGCTCCAGGCTGTGGGTGCCGGAGGACTGCGAGGGCGGCAGCGGCGGCGCATGCGGCATGCCGTGCGTGATGCTGGCGCTGCGTTCGCCGCCGCACGACACCGCCGCACTGTGGCTGTGATGCAGCTGCTCCGACAGATAGACGGTGACGAACTGCGTCTCGAACAGCAGCACCATCCACTGCAGGGCCGCCGCCAGCTCGAGACGCACCAGCGGCGACATATCCTCGCCCACCGTCTCCAGCAGCGTGATCGCAATGATGCGATCAATGTTGTTCGCCTGCTCCTCGCTGCGATCCGTCACCGAGCTGATGAACGTGCCCAGCGCAAACACCGCCGCCGCACGCACCTCCGGAATGGGATCGTGCAGCAGCACGTAGAGCTTCTCGTGCGCCAAGTCGCGGGCGCCCGACCAGCGAGCCTTCTCAAAGTTCTGCCACAACATCCCCAGGCAGATGGCCAGCCACTGGCGCAGCAGCCAACTGCTGTCGTTCAGCTGCTCGAGGCAGATGGAGAGCAGGGGGCCTTGGAGGGCGCTCGTCTGTCCCAGCAGGAAGTTGTGCACGATGGAGGCGAGCACGAAGGCGCTCAGCGTGCGGTGCTGCTTGCTGACCGCATTGTCCTGCAGCACCGACAGAAAGTACTTGTACTCCTTGACCAGATCCACCTGGCAGCTGGGATCCACCGCCAGTATCTTGGCCCAGATGAAGACCAGCACGGGTCGCAGTTCGCGCGTCGAACTCTGCAGCAGCTTGAGCACATACGGGAAGATGCCGACGCCCAGCGCAAGGTTGACCGCCCACGGACCCAGGTCGAGGAAGCGGGCGAGCAGCTCGAGGGCACGCAAGCGATGCACCTGCGAGAGCAGCACCTGCAGCACAATCGGCAGCTGCTCCGGCGGCGTACGCGACTCCGACTCGCTGTCCAGCCACACCTGGAACGCGGTCAACTGATGCTCGAAGAACGGCAGCTGGCGATACGGCGCTTGCTGCTCCAATATATCCGGCAGCTGTTGCAACGCCAGATCGACGACCAGATCCCAGGCCTTCCACATGGCATGGCGATGACAGGCGGGTAGCGCCGGCAGCGAGACCGGCGTGCAGTCGTGACTGCGCAGGATGCGCTCGGCCAGCAGGAAGTTGCGAAACAGGCTGGCCACCAGCAAATCCTGCCGGAACAGGCGCTGAAAGAGTTCGCGCGGCAGCGTGTTCCACGCGATGGTGTCCGTGATGGCGGTGAAGATCCAGTTGAGTTCGCCCATCATGGTGCGACGATCGTTCACCTTGCCTGGTATCTTGTCGATCAGTTCGCTCTGGATGCGCGGCACCATGCCCAGCTTCTCCTGCATCGCATACCACTTGAGCGCAATGTTGATCGGCGTCGTCAGGCAGCTGGTGAACAAATCCGCCGGCAGCTGGGCATTCATGGGCAGGATTTCGTTGGCGGCACACGCCGCCAAATGGATGCAGTTCTTGTAGCTGACCAGCTGGGCCGCAGGTGCAGCGCCCGCCGCCTGAGCCGCCAGCGCCTTCTCCAGCTCGTGTTCGTGCTGCTCGGCGAAGGGCTGGAACGAGTTGATGATGATGCCCGCATTGGAGCAGTCGTACACGTAAATCGACGGCGCCGCCATCCAGTTGATCAGCTCAAAGATGCTCAGCGGTATGTACTGCGTGAACGTCTTGTTGAACACCCAGATCTCGCCGTTGGCCGTCGGCTTGGGCACGCCATGGCCGTTGTAGTGGAACAGGATGCGTTCGCCTTTGGCGTTGCGACGCAACGACGTGCACAGCTTCTTCACATCGTCCACGGTGGGATCGTTGCACTTCTTGTAGCGGGCACGCGGCTGCCAGCGTTCGTATTGCATCTGCAGATTGCTGCCGATCAACTCCATCGCCTTCGGCACCGACACCGAACTGGGATCGATCCAGCACTCGAGGCGGGAGCACGGCTGGATCTTGACCACATCGGGGGGATCGACGCCAATGTTGAGGCACAAAACCAGCGCCACGCTGGCGGTCTTCATGCGTTCCCGGATGCGCCACGGAAGGCGTTCGTAGTGCAGCGGTTCAATCTGTTCCTGATGCCGCTTGGCGGCAAAGCTGAGCGCAATCCGTTGGTCCAGCATGAAGTCGAGTTTGCCGTCGCCGGCGATCAAGTGTCGCAGGCTCCGTGACGACGACGACGACGTCGACGTTGAGCTGCGAGATTTATTGATGACAACGCCGGCGGCGGCGGCGGCGGCTGCATCCTTGTTAGTTGCTGTTGCTGTCTCGCTCTCGCGCTTGTGTGCAGCGGTGGCAGTGCTGCCCATGCTGCTGCTGGCAGTGCTGCCATTGCTGCTTTCGCTGGCAATCGCAATGCTCTCTTTGTACAGCGATTCCATCATCTTTGTCTCTTCAATGTGTGTGAACTCTAATCGCGTATATGTATATATATATAGTTTCTGTGTGTGTGTGTGTGTGTGCGTGTCTCGCTATTTACAGTTTATTGCAGTTGGGCAGCATGTGCTGCATACGCTCATCTCGCTTATACATAACCCAACAATTTGGCACCTAACCCAAAGGCTGCCGACGACGACGGCGACGTCGACGGCGACGGCGACGCAAAATTTACTTTTTTTTTTTAGCGTTGCGCGTTATGATTCATTTTATATTTATTATTACGCTGCGTTGTGTTTTGGTTTCTTTTTTTTCGCGTTCGCGCTGCGCACAAATTAATTGAACAACAAACAAACAATAAACAAATGCTTGGCTGCAAGTCGAGTAATTTGCACACACACGGAAAATAAAAAAAAAAACGTTGTTGGAAACGCACGCGCTGTAAACGCTAAATAACGAAATACGCATTTGCGATATTCTTCTTCTTCTTCTGCTGCTGCTCTGGTGTCCTTCTCTCTGTCGCGGTCGCACTCTCTGTCTCCCTCTAGCATGGTCAGCAATGATGCCACCTTATGCATGGACAAGGTGCGCAATTCAATTATTTGCATATTTACGCATACAACTTAATACTAGTTTGCTAACAAAATAGCAATGACATCAAATTACAATAATAATAATGAAAGTACATAATTTGTATCACAGTATAAATAAAAATATTAACCATAATCATTTCAATAATTTGCATTTTTTACTATTCCGAAAGGACTTAGTGTGACCGCAAATATTTTAGGGTCACACTTGAACTCAATTAAAATTAAATAATCAAGACTAATGATGCCATCACAGAGTATAACGAGCTCAAAAATTGATTGTCGCTAAACATAATATTTTATTATACGAAACGTACTGAGAATTTATGTCAGCTGTCTTCTTTTTATAAGCAGTTGGTATAATTTCGGTATTTATGCGCGCTGCCACGGCGATGCCAGACTATCAGATTATAATTATTTACAACTAAATACTCATTTGCTCAAATGCTGGCTGTAAAATAATAAATGGGATTGCATTTGCAACTTACCCGCAGCACAGGATCGCGTTTCAATGGTCGCGGATAGCTGATGGCGTGTATGCGATGGCGGCCAAACAAACCGGTGGCGAAACTCTGAGCACTCTTTAACGTACGCTGTGTAGCCGTATATTTAAAGTAATACGCTTCGGGATTATAGAGGTCCGGTAATATGGGCGCAAAACGCAGCTGCATGCGTTCGGCCAACTCGATAAGTTCATCTTCGCCCTCAGCAACTAGCAATTTCTCATCATCCGGCTCCAAATGATCCCAATTCCAGCGACGCAATTGCTTCAAATCATTGGCATCAAGATGCGGCGGCGGCGCTTTCGTCTGGTGCAGCAGCAGCGACTGCAATTCAACCAGTCGCGCCTTGGCATGCATTATAACGGATTTGCTGGGATTGCGAGTGCCATGCCGGATGATCGACCAAATGCGCGTCGGGTGGCAACCTTGTGGACAAAACAAAAACAAAAACAGCTGATGCCATGCAGAGATTATTTGTAACATAATTGATGCGTGTTTTATTACCCTGATAGACTGGCGCCGTGTCATTGTAATTGGCGATGGCACGATATGGCGTCTTGGTCGAAAAGCTTCTTTCAAGTGCATTGCGCGTCAAATCAGCTGTTGGCGCAACTGTCAGTTGTGATTGCGTTGTTGTTGTTGTCAGCCATAGAAGCGGTATTAGTAATTTGATTAAGTAGAGCATGTCGCCGTGTCAGGTAGTTGAGAAGTTTTAAAATTGTTACAAAATAAAACAAAACATTGAAAAGTAAAGTTAAACGACACACGCACGCTCCCAAAGCAGCACAATTACAAATACTAGTGCTCGCTCATACTCATGTAATATTATATACGGTCAGCGTTGCCAGCTAGTAAAATTTGTACGTATTGCTGCCAGACCTCCCATCAACTAAAAAATATACTCGATGCCAAACGATACTACTCAATTTCGCATCTCAGCGCTTCGATATTCCGCGCGTATTCCAAACAATTGCGTATTTTGGTTTATTGGACGACTTAAAGATCGGCCGCGCATTGGCAATTGGCTATTGCCGTTATGGGTAAGCGAAAACAAAACACACACTGCTCTCGGTGCTCGCATAACATGACGAATACTTGGCAGCAACTGACGCTCGAAAGACGCGCGCTCAACTGAAGGCGGAAACAAATGCGCTGGCTGATAAAACGCTTGCGGCCAACATAATGCAAATCATTCCCAAGCAGCCATCAAAGCCAGCGACGAAGCTCCGCAAGCGGCAAATGGAAAGCAAGCAAATTGAGCCCAAGGCAGCTGAGCAGCAGCAGCAACAGCAGCAGGAGAATGAGCAGCCAACAACAACAGCAACAACAACAGTTGGCATGGGGAGAAGACGCAAGCAGGAAGGGCAGAAAGCTGCTAGCGAAGGTTCCAATGCTTCCACAGTGACAGCAGACCACAAGGCACGTGTAGAAAGCAAGCGCAGCAAGAAGAAGCCGCTGCCCGTCGAAACAGTCAAGAATATTAAGGAGCAGCTGCAGCAGGAGAATGAGCAGCCAATAACAGCAACAACAACAGTTGGCAAGGTGAGAAGACGCAAGCAGGCAGGGCAGGAAGCTGCTGGCAAAGATTCCGTCGCTTCCACAGCGACTGCGGAGCACAAGCCACGTACGGAAAGCAAGCTCAGCAAGAAGAAGCCGCTGCCCGTCGAAACAGTCAAGAACAGCAAGGAGCAGCTGGAGCAAAGGAATGAGCAGCCACCAAAAGCAACAACAACAGTTGGCAAGCTGAGAAGACGCAAGCACGAAGCTCTCGAAGAAGATTCCGACGCATCCACAACGACAGTGGAGCACGAGCCACGTGTGGAAAGCAAGCGCAGCAAGAAGACGCCGCTGCCCGTCGAAACAGTCAAGAATAACAAGGAGCAACTGCGCCTGGCATCCAGTATTAATAATAACAACAGTGATTACATTGATATGGAGGCACAGGAGGAATACCATCGAATTGTCAAGCGCAAAACGGAGGAGCTGAAGGCGTTGAATGACGCACTCGCTGTGCCGCCACCGGAGGCAGCCAAAGTCGGCTATACACACGAGCATCTTCAACAGTTTCTGCTCAACTCGAGCTTGAGCAACAGCTTTCCCTTTGCACTGCAGCCTCAAAGCACCAGCAAGGTGAGTGAGATGCTTATTTAAATAATATAGAACACAATGAATGCATATTAATATTTAGTAAAATAAAATTAATTTTATTTTGTATACTATGTAAAATGCATTGTGCTGATTCAATGACTGAACGATAAGAGTTATCAGGCTGCGATTTGTACGCATTGTAGTTGACACCATTTGATTGTGCAATAAAAATGCATTTCTCTAATTAACAACTTCAACTATTTAAAATAAAAAATTAAATCAGAAAGACACAGTAAAGACACAAACCACAGAATGTATTTCAATCAGTGCTTAGCGAAGACACGAACCAACTGCTCATCTTTCACACAAATTTAAACATTTTTTTAAAACACAATTTCTTTGCAGCTGTTGCGTGGCTTCATTGCCAGCGTGTATGCTTTGAAGGCTGTGCAGCTGGATGAGCTGCTCGACCTGTATCATCTGTGCATAATGATGCAGCATTACGAGCAGCTGGACACGCATTGCATGAGCTATCGTTGCCAACTGTTGGAGGCCGTCTGTGAGCTGGCAGTGGAGCTGCAACCGAAAGATGCCGACATCATTGGCATCAGCTTGTGTGATCGCTTCGTGCTGGGCAGGGGCAAGGCGCGCATGGAGCGTGTCATCGATATGCACAGCTCGATTGTGCTGCTCATCAAGAATGGCGACGATATCAATCGGCGTATTGCCATGACAATGCTGCTGGCCACATTCTCAAAGGTCTCCGGGCAACCGAACCCGGATCTGCAGACTGATGTGGTGAGTGACAACTTCATTCAATACATTTTAAATATTTCAATTTATATGATAAGATTATAGCCTGAAACCTTTTACAATATGTTATTGTGTATGTATTTAAATTAACTCCGTCAGAAAATAATGTACCTCAAACACTAAAAAACAATTTTGCAAGTTATTTCGAACAGACAGCAGTGACATTGTTTACAACCTGATAAATAAACATATTTATCGCTAGCGGAATACTTATATAGAAAAATTTGTTAACTAAAACTAACGAAGATTTCATGTTAATAGAATAACTTAAATTTAATCAATCAATTAAGTTAATCATCACATCATTCATGCATTAATCATTAAAATGTTATTCTTTTAGCATAGCTTATAATTTGAATATTAATTGAATTACTTGAATATTTGTGTTGGTTAATTAAAAGTTTTTTGAATTGATCAGTTGGAACTTTGGACAAATTTAAATTTAAACAAATTTATTAAAAGGCAAATTTCCATTCAAAAATATTTTGAATCTTAAATGGAAATTTGGAAAACTTCTAAATGTGGAAATGTATTTGATAATTCATATACCCATTTTCACCACCAGCTCAAGCAAGCTTTCGAGATGGCGCAACGCGTGAACTGGACAAAGCTGGTGTCATCGGGATGCGAGCCGGATTTGTATCTGCTCGTGCGCAGCTTTAGCTTGATCCTCAATACACAGGAGAATCGCCGTTTACATTCCGATTGGGACAAGCAACTGGGCAGCGAAATTCACAAGTATTTCATGACAGTATTGCGCACTGTGCGCTTCTCCAGAAACTACAATTTCTTTGCCATGATGGTGAGCAAATTTAATCTTTTAATTTTCGCGCAATTTCGTTATTGAATTCATCTTGTTTATAATGACAGGTCGAACGTTATATTGCTTTCTGTGTGGTCCGTGGAGCTACAGCGCGGTAAGTTAATAATAATTATACATACATAAAACGTAATTTGTTTGTTTATATAAATATCTCAATTCGACTTGGCGTAGATTCGTTTGTTTTATTTTTTTTTTAATATATGCTAAATTGTCCAAATGTTAATGTTTCTGAAACTTGAATTTTTATATGCATTTCTTCAATTAATTTTATAAAATATAAAACACAAAATATTGACTTCTCAATTTTTTCTCTATTCGCTTATTTAATTTAAACATTGTCAACTAACATATTTTACAAGCACTCTATTTTTTAAAATGTTTGCTAAAACTAGAATGCTAATAATTCAATACAAATTATCGACTGCCTGTTTATTATTTATTACTGACTTCCTATTTATTTATTTTTTCCTTTAACTTACTCGCTATTTATATAATTTACTCGTCACTCGCAAATTGTGACTTTTAACGAATTAAACAATATTAACTTGCAAATCATTTTATATCTTTACAGTGCTCACACAACCGAAATGCTTCCCGATTTATAAACACACGTAAAGTCCAAATATTCTGTAAGCTATGTTTTTTATTCGTAATTTTGTGAATTATTGTTATGAAGTTAAGTTGGTACAAAAACCAAAAAAAGGAAGAAGGAAAAGCAAAGGCAACTCGTCGTCTCGGCAGCGATGTCAACAAGTGTGCGAAAGCTTTTGTTTGAGTTGTCAGCTTTTTGGGGCCAGAAAGCCAAAGCCAAAGACAAAAAGCTCTTCACCGGCCGGCCGCCCATTTTGGATTGGGGCAGTTTTGGTCGTTGGCTTAACGCCTGGCATTTTGATTAAGTTGGCTTTGTGCACGCACTCGGAATCGGAACATTTCGTTTTATTCAGTCGCGCAAAAAGCAAGCACACAGTGTCGCAATCGCACTCGCTTAACCGACAACCACATTTCAAATACTAACCAAATCGAAAAGTAACATTTTATTTAATTTGTGTTTTTTTTTTTGTTTAAGCTAGGCGAATAAGTGTAAATATTGCACAGTTGAATAAAGTGCTAATTAATTGTTAAAACAAAAACATCCTTTTGAAAATCCTTTTGTGTGTGAATCGGGATTTGTAGCATATGGCGCCGGAAAATGCGCCGCCGCACGTGCCAGCTGATTATTATTGCGCCAAAAACTAATAAGAGGTAAATGCTCAACGGTCGTTGTCCTGTCCCATGTGCCCCACACCTCCCTGTGCACATAATCTGCGTAGTTTGTTTGTGCTCTCCGCCATTTGGGATTTGTAGTGTGATTTGTTGCGCCGCTGCACGCAATAAAAACTTAGTTCCATTTGCCACGCCACCTGTTGTTGGCCGCTCGCCTTTCAAATACCGCGCAAAAGCCTCGATTAGCCCCACGACAAAAACTGATCGATATAGTTATCATATTATTTATGGCATATTACTTAGTTATCGTTGTCGAAAATAAAACAAGAATTGCGATAAACATCTATAGTTGGGATACACATGTAACAGGATTTATATTCACTTAAATCGGTTGGTGAACTATTCTAGAATAAGTCCACAAAATTTCAGAAGCCAATTATTTGGAAAAATACATGACAACAAGTGCAACGAAAACTTTAAATATATTATATATATATATACACAAAATATCGGACTTAAATTCTATTTATTTAGAATTAAATGAGAGCGTCAGATTTATATTTGTATTTGTATTAAATAATATATATTAAAATACAATGACAATTACTTTAATTTAATTTTAATAACCTGATTTTAAATTCGGCAAAGCGATCGTTAAAACAGTGTTGGTAAATGCCGTGTGACGTGACGCCTCTGGTGGATAATGAATTGTTTGCTGCAATTAGTAGAATATTTATTTTTTAACTCGTATATTTTAACGACCACACTAATTACGAAATGCACTATTTGAATTTGAGTTGAATGGCAATCGATAGCAAATACACTCAACGAAATGAATGCACAATCAATCAGAAGGATCGGTAAAAACGCCTTTAGTAATTGAAAGTTGCCACGCACTTGTGATTTAAGTGCACACTCCGCTTTCTAACCTAATCAATTGCAAGCTGCGCATCAGGCAATTGGATAAAAAACGAAACGGAAACAAGACTAGTTGACTGTGAAATACCCAATGCTCAGTATTAGAGAATACAAAACACATATCTGATATGCCTAAGAATATACGGAAATATACAAATATATTCCAACAATATACCCAAAAATATACATAAATATATTGGATAATATAAATTACCAATGATTTTCGCATAACTTTTAAGTTTTCCATTCGATCAAATTTCCACAAAGCTGTCATTCCCTTCTACGTTATAGCGTAGCGGGTATCAAAATACTGCGCGTCGCATTCAATTTTCATTGGGTTTCCTCGCCCGTATAATAATAATAGTAGTATGTGGGAAAACGTGTAAACAATGGCTTATCAATGTTATTAAATCTCAAGTATCTCTCAAGTGGCCTAGCATCAAACAGTATATGAATTTTGGAGTATGATTAATCTAAGCCAAAACCACAAAATTGTTTTTGTTGTTATGGCGCCTTATCGTTAAAACCGGCGGTAATTAATTTTTGTTGTTGTTCTTATTGGTATTGTTGGACAATGGACAACATGAAAATTGTTGACAATTGACAAACACGATGATCATGCATTGATAATGCCCCCCACAAAAATAAACGAAGGATGACGAATGACAAATGTCGGCGGTGAGTGACGAAGAAGCAAAAGCTGACAGTCTAGAAATGCGTTTTTTTAAAAAGACATTTAGTAGTGTAGCTCCAATATTAATTAAAAAAATAGTTTTTATTTTTCAAAAATTTAAAAAGGAAAATTCAATATTTTTGAACTCGTTTTTCTAAAGAAACCTTTTATTCAGTTCGAATCTTTATTTAGGTTAATAGATTCGAACTGACTAAAAGGCCGAAAATAAAGCTATATTTTTTGGAATATACGACATTTTCTTTTTTTCCAAAATAAAAAATCCTCAATTCAATAACAACATTTTTTTAGTTACATTTTTGGAGTTTTCTTTGGTTTCTAAGAACATCAATAAAAGATTTAAAAAAACATTATGGAACTTATTTAGTTTTTTTTATGAACACGCTCAATTAATTGTACGTAAAGTTAAGTCGTTTCATTCGTTAAAAAAATAAGTTAAACTAAAATTTAACATTTTCTTTCGTCTCAAAAACAATAAAATATTGAAGACAAACGTTGTAGCAGTTTTTGTATTTTACTTGATTAAATGCGCTTCTTTGGTCTCTATTTCATTAAAAACAATAATTTAATAAACATGAATTACATATATGTTTAAGTCTCAAAAAACAATTAAATATACAAGAAAAACGTTTGTAGTCATTTTTTATTTAGTTAGATAAAATGTATTTCTTTGGTCTCTATGTTGTTAAAAAAAATAATTCAATAAAAATATACAATATTCGTTAGTCTCAAAAAAGCAACAAAATATTTTTCCTCGTTTTCCTTATGCATTTAATTAATTGTAGGTAAAGTATTAAGACTCTGAAATGATTTGCGTTAATTTACCAGTCCATCATTCAAATAAAGAATGCAGGGGGAGGGGGGGAGAAGGGGGCGGGGGTCCCCTTAAGTGTGCCCAAATGGCTTTCGTGAACTAAGCAAATAGCGCCTTTAGTTTTGTACGCGTGTGTGTGTGTTTGTATTTGTTTTTGCTTTGCCTGCACTTCCTCTTGCTGCGACAGCCGAGAACGAAAGGAAAAGGAAAAGAGCTTTTTGTATATGTATATGTATGTGTGTGTGTGTGTGTGTGTGTGTGTGTGTGTGTGTGTGTGTGTGTGTGTGTGTGTGTGTGTGTGTGGTCGTCGCGTTTGCCGGCGCACGCTGTGTGTCCAAATATTGCCCGTCTGCGCTGGCGTCGCGTCGCTGCCGCTGGAAGCCGCGACAGTTGCCGCCGCCTGCTTAAAAGCTAAGGACAGTTCGCAGCGTTCAGTTCGTAACGAGAAGTCGCTGCGCGCGGTTTGGCGGCAACCCAAACAAACAACACACAACAAACGGCAACAACAACAACACACACACACACACATGCACACGCTAATCGCAACACGCAAAAGCAAGCGCAAAATCTAACTGTTGTTCAAAACAAAAATAAAAACGCGGCCAACGAAGGCTATAAAAATAGCTACAAACAAACAAAACACAGTAAAAACATATTTATAGAAATTACATTACAACAACAACAAAACGGGCAAAGGCTTTTAAGGCGCTACAACAACAAAAAGTAATGCCAATTATAGTAATTATATATAACGCCAACTAACAAAAAATTGCTTACCAAATATTCATTAATAATCCAAATATTTCATGTTGTGCCTAACTTGTTCTTTTTTATGTGAAATGCAAATGTTTCTTTTTGTGTGGTGATTGTATTCATTTTTTTTTTTGATAATTCCTTTTTGTGTGGTGTATTTAATTTGGTTTTCACGTGGCGACAACAGTTTAAAGCGGATTTGCATAAAACGCTTAAATTGTTAATTCGCTTTTTAAATTAATCACGAGATCAAATTAGTGCGCGTCTTTTTTGTTGCCGGCTAATCAGCCTTTAAGTCTCCACCCGTCAAAGTCTCCAAAGTTTTGTGGACGCCGCCTGCGCAGGTGCGGCCCATTTATGTCTCCATCTCCCTCTTCCGCTCTCTCTCTCTCTCGCTCCCTCGCGCTCTCCTTCTCCGATCTTTGCATTTTTATCTACGCTTCTGATTCTCTCTGGCTGAGAACTAGTTTCAGTTTGCAAATTTTGTTTTTTTTGTACAAATCTCAATTGAATTGTGTATTTAAACTTGAGCAGCATTTTTTTTTTGCATCTCTCTCGGCCTTTTCGGCCGGCAAACATGTTTGCCATGATCGTGTCAGACAGACGGCCAGACGGCGGGTCTATCACATTATGGGAGCGAGAAGGAGAACAGCAATATTATATTTACATATTATATATTACAATAAGGCTGGAAGAAACAAATTAAAAACAAACACAATGGAAAAACAGCTTCGTTTTGACGAGCCTCCAGCTCAACAATTATAGGGAAATATTTTTGGGAAATTAATATTAGGATATTACTATATATTGAATTTGCAAAATAAAAATCTCCAAACGAAATTACTAGGAAATAAAATGAAAATAATTAAAAGATATGCAGATGAGCGAAACTGATAAAGAATCTTTAAACTAAATTGCTATAAATTAATTAAATTAGTTGAAAATAATTTGAATATATTACCGATCATTCAAAAAAAAATCAATTGCTATATTAAACATTTCAAATAAAAGAATCTCTAAAATTAATTTAAAAAAAATTAAATATTAATAGTTTAAGAATAGTTAGAAAATAACACATAACAGAAACTAACAGAAGAAAGAAAATAGTTTCTAAAATCTATTACAGGAAATATTCAAATAATTTGAAAATTATAAGAAAATTAAAATTAAATAAATGCTTTCTTAAGTGTGATTAATTGAATATGCCTTTTTTTAGCTGAATAATTAAATTTATATTTTTTCATGTGACAATCAAAAAGTCATAAAAAAATTGAAATCAACGCGAAATCTTTGTCACATAATAACTCTCATATCGACTGAGTTTATCAAGCAAAATTTCTAAAGCGAAAAAAAAAGAATACGATTTAATGAATTAATGAATTGGGACAGAAACACGTTTTTTGAGCTATAGTTCCTATGACAGCTATATGATATCATAATCCGATCTAACCAGTTTTATTTATATGCCAGTTTCATCAACAAACCTATCATAATCGTTATGTGAGCGGCTCGAGTTCAAAGTCTCTATAAATATTACTCATACGACCCAGGGCACGAGATGCGTGTGTTTCTCAATGGCAGGAACAGGATGAAATTTATGCAACGATATTCTGAAGATATATAAAATAGGCAAAGAAGAGGCGCGAAAAGTTCGCAAATATTTTGCCAGATATAGAAAATAGTTTAAAATTGGATTAGACTTTAAGAGTGCAGCTGAAAATTAAGTGTTTTGAGGGATGCTAAAAATATTGAACAAATAGATCGGAATATTGAGACTATATTTGCTGATAATAAGAATAAAATATGAAAATGTTCTTCGAGTATTTAGCAGTTACATTTACCATATTATTATAAGAAATTAAAAATTTTGCAAATATGGAAAACACAAAATGTATATTTAGAGCAAATTTTTGCATAATCAAAAACGCAACGTAAATATTTGTTGTTACTACGATTAACAATTTAAAGTGTAGCATTGATAGCTGATTATTTATGGTACTCGCTCTTATAATTATAATTGTAATTTAGGACCGCTGCACTCTGGAAATGACAATTTTCACTCCTCATATCCGCAGAGCACGTGTCCAGTTTAGAAGAATTGTGGTTGAAGAATTCCAATCGAATTGAATCGAAAGACTGTTGCGACTGTTCTCATGTGGCTGTCAATGCGAAATCAGCGAACTTAACATGTTGTCAAACTCGATTTAGCGCCGTTTCGCTTATTCAATCTGTCTGTCAAAATTCACAAGTGCTTAAGTTGCTTAACACGGTGATTTATTGACAAGCTCAGATCGTTTCATTTACATGTTTATCGTGTGACGTTACGTTGGTCCGACGACGCTGCCACCTTGTGTTTTTATTGCAATTGTTAATTGATAAATACCTACAGTAAACACATATTTATTGCAGTTGGCAGTTGAACATTGGCAGTATGTAAATGGCAAATATTCAAGAAATGTGCACAAATCAAGTAACACACATTTGAAGTATACTTCTCTAGGAACGTAGAATTTAGCCTGCATTTCTATCTTAACTAGAAACAAATTATAATAAAGCATCTTAAAAGAATGAATATTTTTTGCTTGCCACCAAAAAGAATTTCAGAAATAATTATTCCATTATAATAGTGTGTTAGTTTGTTTAAATTATATCAAAAAAATTTAAAAAATAAAAAGATTATTTGATTGCTAAATAATTATTATTGCAAAACTGGTTTAGATTGCTCACATTAACTAACAAAAAAAAAACTCTTTAGCTGGCTTCAATTAACTGGAAAATAAAATTTATAAAATAAGCATATTATTTGAAGAAAAAATAATGCATAACAGCAAATTAATTGAAAACAAATAACAAATAATGGTAAAAAAATAATTTGGAAAACAAATGATGCTTAAATTACCTAAACAAAAACTTCAAAATGTTAATAGATTTTTGAAAAACAAAAAAATGAGAACATAAAATTAATTGAATATAGATTACAAATAATGGTAAACAAAAATAATATTTAGAAAAAATAGAAAAGTGCTGTAAACTATGCCAAAGTTCTGAAATACAACTTTAGCTTTAGCGCTGTCCACTCGTTAGCGAGGCGCTGCCCACTTGACAGCTGAAATCATGTTGGCTAACGCTTAAGCAGGCTGCATTGCCTTCAACTTCAAAACACGAGCGCGATTTTGCTGGCTGACCACATGTGACCACAGCACTTGGAACAGTTCAATGATAATGCGTATTAAGTTGCTTATATGTGTTTTTTTTTGTTTTTTTTGGTTTTTTTTTGCAGTGCCGACAACGTGAAGAGCGCGAAGCTTAACTGGCAAAGCCGCAGCGTGGACAGCTGGAATATCATTGCAGATTACTCATAAGCCGCCGCTGTGTCCATAAATCAATAGCGAAACTAAAGGCAACTGATAAAAGTCAGCAGCGAGTGCGATATGTTGGCCACGCCCAGCGGCGGCACAGCGCCCACAAGTGACAACAAACTGAACAATGGTTATCTGCAGTCCAATGCGCTCGACGAGCTAAATGCGACCGTCGTATCGCCGCTGCTGGGTCAACAGCCGCAGCAGCAACAACAGTTGCCGCCACAACAGCAGCAGCAGCAACAACAGCAGCAGCAGCAACAGTTGCCACAACAGCAGCAGCAACATAAGCTGCCAACTGTTGTGTTCCTCAGTCCGGATGGCAGTGGACGCAACGCAACTGTTGCTGCCCCATCGAACGTGGCCAGCGATTGGCTGCTGCTGAAGGAGACGCAGCAGCGGCGCCGCCTCTTCGTCCTGGCCATCGCGTTCACGGTCCTGGGCGCCGCCATCGGCGCCTTGGCCATCTACTTCGCCAGCCTGCACCAGCAGTGTCAGCTCTATCAGCGCAGCGAACTAACCGATGCAGGTGAGCCAAACAAAACACAACAAAACAACATTTGAAACGATTGCAGTTAAAGTTTCATCAGCAAAAATAAGTTGAAAATAGCAGCTCGCTTAAGCGACACAGGCATTTAGGCAACAAATGCATTTATCTGTGTCTTGAATGCAAATTGTTTAAAATCTATATTTTATATGCCGTATAAATAATGCATTGGCTGTCGCACAATTAAATTTGCATTACAACTAGTTATGGAGAAAAGATTTAAACAGTTTTATTAAATAGTTTTAAAAAATTAAGATTGAAAGTAAGTTTGGGGTGAAAAAATATAATTCGCACTCTGCTTTTGGTATATATATTTTTTTGGGCACATATTATAATTGTGGAATAATTTCAATCACTTTAATAAATTAAAATCTTCACTTATCTTAGAGAAATATTTTGTGCTTTAGAAAAATATTGCTGATAGACAATTTGTCTGATAAAAATCAGATTAAAATGTCTTGAAAGCAAGTATTAAAATAAACTGTTGGATGAACGGTAGAATTTATTGTGACATTAACATTTATTTAATTATAAATAAACAGAAGAATAAACGGTAGAATTTATTTTAGCAATAACAGACGAATGACTAGACGGAATAACAGTGAAGTTATCCAAAAAATAAACAGAAGCATTAATATTAAAATTATTAAAAAAAGTAACAGTAAAATTAAAGAATTGGCTAAAAAATTAACACAAAAATAAACAGAAGAATTAACTGCGAAATTGTCAGTAAAATTAACAGTAGAACTAATTACAGAAAATACAGAAAAGTGAACACTAAAATTAACAGAAGAATTAAAAGTGGAACTATCAGAAAAATTACCAGTAGAATTAACAGTAAAGTGAATAGAAGAATTTAAAAGAATTCACTGAAAAATGAACACTAAAATGAACAGAAAAATTAATAAACAGAAGAATTAATAGTGAAATTAAGATTGAAGATAACAATGGAATTAACAATGAAGTTAACAGTGGAATTAACAGTGAAGTTAACAGTGGAATTCTCTGTAAATTGAACTGAAGAATTAACAGTCGAATTAAAGGTAGAAGTAGAAGTTGAGGCAGCAACAAGAAGATTGCTGGAACCTTTTGCTGGATGCAACAGCACTTAAATTAACAGCAGAATTAGTTGTGGCAAACGGCAGTTGTTGCAACAACAACAACAGGCAAGTTGCAACAAGGACAAGCAACAGGGCCAAATTGGGTCAGCAACAAGAGCAGCAGGCAATCAGGCGTCGGCATCCGTTTGTTGCTGCCACCGTTTGCTGTAGCATTGCATGTTAAGTGAATTCTGTTGCCGCATATCGAAGAAAAAGGGCGGGACGGGGGGCGTGTCATATCCGCAATGCTCAAAAACACAAATGCTGCAAAAACTCAATTTCCTTTCAACAGCAGCAGCAGCAGCAGCAACAGGCGGCATTCAGTCATTCATTCATTCAGTCATTGGGGCAGCAACAGGCTGCTGGCATCTTGTGTGGCAGCCTGTGCACTTGACAGTGCCACACACACAACACGTGCCACACACACACACACAGACAAGTACAGCTCGCTGAGGCGCCTTTCATTTCCGCCTGCATTAAATGCCCCATGCGACGACGCTTTGAAATTCAATTATAAAATATGTCAAACAAGCGGCGGCGGCGGCAACAGGCGGCAACAATGCCAGCGCCTGTTTCCTGTCTCACTTTTGTGGCTCGCACATTCCGCATCAGGCCAGGCCACAACCTGCCCCTGCCCCTTCCTCTGCCCCTCCTCCCCCCATTGTCCCTTGGAGGCGCCTTTTGTGGCATTGCTCATTGGACTCAGCATTTTGCATTCATTCACATAACACAACAGCAGCAACAGCATTTTCTTGCTGCCCCTTCCCCTGCCCCTCCCCTGCCTCTCATTATGTGCTATCTGCCCCTTCAACATCTGCGCTTCTCATTTACATTTCGGAAAAAAAACGAACCCATCAATTGTCCCTAGGAATTTTCGCTTGTTGCGGACTTTCAATCGATTCCCAGCGCAAGTCTATTTAATTGAATGACTCACACACTCACACACACACACAAACACACACACACACACACACACACACTCCCTCACACACACACTCCCTCACACACACTCACACAAAATACAAAAAATAAATAAATAAAAAACATACAGACACAAAAAACGTGTTTGTCATATTTAGAACATGAAAATTCATTCATTCATCGCGTCCCTTTTCCATCGTTTCACCTGTCACCTCCGTGCCACGCCCCCTTCTCCTTGCCCGCCCCTAAACACCATCATCATCATCATCTTCATCGCAAGCCTATATGTGAAACCCTAAACGCCACGCATTTAAAAATAAGTGTGTTATCTATAAATACCTTTGAAAGGCTGCGAACAAAATAAACACAACATTTTGAACGTAAGCCATTGAATTTCAGTTTTCAATTTGCATTATTCATTGATATTGATATAATACATACAGACAGATTATAATCATAATCACAATCACATCTGGGAGGTATTTAGTGCGGCTTTATTTTCTCAATCGCAATTTCACTATATATATTAACTGCTTGTTGCACTGCTAATTGAAAATCAATTTAAAGATTTACAATTTTTATGAACATTGTTCTTTGAGCAACTAAACAAAATTTGTATTTAGTTTAAATTTACAAAATTTTTTTTGTATGTCTACAGAAAGTTTGTTAAGTCTTTGTTAAATTATTTATTTTTTTTTACAACTTAAAAGGAAGGCTTTTATTTTAAAGATTGCTATTCAAGCCTTAGAATAAATACACACATTAATTGAATAGAAACTTTTCAAATATACTTTTTGTAATAAAATGTTTTACAGCAACTTTAAAGATTCTAATTTTTGTAATTAAAATTTAAATTAAAAGAGTAATTTTTTTTATATCAACAAGATATTAGGAATAATTATAAAATTGAATTATATACAAATTAATATATTATAAATTTTTGTTTAGCTAAAGGGTAACTTCTTTTTATGTTAATAAGAAATTCTGAAATAATTAATATATTTTAATTTTAATTTTTTTTAGATTTGTAGAAAATTTTTATTTGATGGGTACAACATATAGAATATTGAATATAAGTCCGTAAAATATACACATTCGTTAATAGTATTTTTCAAATTGTTATCCAATTAAAAATATTTGCCGTAACTAGTTTTTTAGTTTTTAAAATATAGTTTCTGATAAGCACAACATATAGAGCACTGAATATGTATCGCAAAAATATTAAAATTTGGAGTATTTTCAAAAACTGTTTTCGAATTGAGTATATTTACGGAATTTTTCTCTGTCCGACATTCCATTCATCCGTATTTTAAATGCCTCCATCTCAGGCACTTTTGAAGCTAATGTCTTCAAATTTGTTACCACTGAATTTGTTGTATTCTCAAATTGTTTGCTTTTACCTTAAATCTTGAGCTGGAATTTAGTTTGCTTTGCAGGGGATTTATTTCGTAACTCGCACTTCGTATTTACGCTGGCTTTCACTTCCTCGGCATTCTGGGAACTCGGTTCACTTTGGCCAGCTGAACCGAGCCAATTAGATGTATAAACACTTTAGCTAATTACTCGAGCTTCCTTCCGACTGGCGGGGGATGCAACAACAACCACAACAACAACAACAATGACGGTGCAACATTGTGACGGTTGCAAACATCCGGTGTCAAGTTGGCGGTATTAGCGAACGAGGTGTTTGATTTGCCACCGGAAACCAAAGCCGAGAGGAAGCCAAAGGAAACTTGCAAAACATGTAAATTGTTATTCAACCAGGTGAACAACAGCCTGGTGAAGGGGAGGAGGGGACAAAGGGGGAAGGGGGGAAGGGGCACGAGGCAGCCACAATTATTAAAAGGGCCGCACATGCAACATGTGTCGTGTGTCCCCCGAGTGCCTCAATCGATGAGCTATCGACCAGCAGCAGGAGAAGGAGACGCAGACGGAGACGGAGACGGAGAAGCAGCAAAGGACTTTTTATGTTCATTAAATAAAAAATGAGCTGTCGATGTAGAACTTCTCCCCTCTCTCTCCCTCTCTCTCTCTCGCTCTCGCTCTATCTCGTATTTATTTTTAGGGGGTTGTCACTGTTTATTACCCCCAAAAGAACTAAAAACAACATATAAAGCCAACAACCAAGTTACAATAATGTTGTGCTCGCTTAAAGCAGCTAAACGCCACATTAGAAACATTCTTTGAACCAAAACACTTTGCAAGGAACTTTTGCCAGTCCTCTATATAAATAATAATATGCATGATTTTTCAGAGAAATATATTTTATATTAAGTTAGGAGAAAACTGAAATCATTAATAGGGCATTTCTTTAATTGTTTGTATATATTACGTTAATATTATGTTTCCTTAAATACTTTTTTGCATGAAAAATTAATTTTATCATTGTAAATTCATCCAAGTATGGGAAACATATGAATTGAATAAATCAATGTGTTATATATAAATTTAAAAAAATAGAAATACACGTTATATTAATAAATTGAGTTTTATTAAAGTAAATTCAACTAATTTTTTTAAACATATAAATTGATTAAAAGGTGAGCCATGTTATTTAAAAGCAGTCCAACTTTATTTGGCAGGGTATAACAACGTCTTCTTTCTTCTGCATGTTAGAAAAAAAATAGTTAATAAAGTTTTACCTGCTGGTTTAAACTTTATTTTAATTCCTTCGACCACTAACTTTTATTGTGATTTAAAATTTTTAAGCCGCTTACAATGCAATTTAATATTAGCTTGAAATGACTATTATTGATAGTAGTTGTTTGGAACATTACATTTCCTAACTTTGATTTTAATTAATTTATTTTTTGTTTTAATTTTTAGTTATTTTGAAACCGATTTTTATTAAGACTATGTGATTTCTTTAGGCGCAAGTGTGAAATGCTTTTGAGCAGTTTGAAAATAATTGCAGGACACAATTCAACTGATATTTAATGGGTGTTTAAACAACTCTTTTAAAAGCTGCAATTGCAGGGTATGTGCTAGTCGGGCAACATTTAGCTGCGAAGCCTTTAACGCCAAGTTGTGCTGTGCAAATCCGTTTTAATGAAAAATTCAAATTCAATTTGCTTGAGTGGTTTTTAAATCTTCAGGGGGAATTTCTAGAGATCCTTAAAGGTGTGTGTGTGTCGAGGTGTGTGTGTGTGTGTGTGTGAAACAATTGAATAGCTGTTAGCAAAGCCAGCAAACTAAGCGAGAAATTCTTTGCAATTGCAGATGACTACAAGACGAGCTCGGAAGCAGGACGAGGCGGAAGCGGAGGCGGAGGCGGAGGAGGACGCGGAGCAGCCGCAGGACGAGGAGGAGGAGCGCAGGCGGCAGATGGCGGCCAGGACAACATCTGCATGACGCAGGAATGCGTGCGAACAGGTGAGTTGACCATGATGATGACGATGAAGATGGTGGAGCGGGGCAACCATTTGGCTTTCGCTTCCTGACAGCCAAATGGGCGCTGTCAATCAGGCTGTGCCACGCCCCCTTGCGCGTCTTTTCAATTATTTATTAGCAATTAACGTGGTTTATTGGCGGCTCCATTTGATGTTGATTATATGGCACGATATGGCTCCGATATGGCCACGGTTATATGTACATATGTGTGTCCAAGTGCATCAAGCCAAGTCATCAAGCGTCTCAGGCGAGTCCTTGCGCTCCTTTTCCCCTCCCCCCTCCCTTGGACCCCTTTCACAAGTGGAAGACAGGCGACGTTTAACGACCTTTTTATGGGTCGCCACGGGAGAGAGAGCGAGCGAGAGCTGGGAATGTGACATTTGGTTGATGCCACATGTCGCATATGTCGCTTGCCACATGCCACATGCCACATCGCATGCATGCATAACAAATGCATAATAGTCGCCGCAGAATAGTTAATGCTTGCCTCAAAGCCTTCCCCCTTCTCCCCCTCTCTTTCTTTCCCACTCATTCAATTGTTTTGATGCCACAAAATGCGGCGCCTCGAAGACATTCCGTTAATTGGCAGTTGGAACTCGCCTCATTTTGCATTTCCCATTCACTCTGCCAAACACATTTCTTCTCAGCAATTGAATTGAAAATGAAATGCGTCTTCAAATGCTCTTCGATTGAATTATTTCGCACAATGTTGCGTATACGTAACTGTGGAACATTTACGTAACTTCTTCTTTCAGCGAACTATTTCAAATAACGTTACGTATACGCAACTTTTGTTTTTCTACTACAATATTGCGTATACGTAATTTGTTCCCTTCTCATGTCATGCAATATCACGTATACGTAATTCGAAGGTATAAAAAAATACTAGTTAAAATACTGCGTCGTAATTCATTTAAATATTGCGCATACGACTAGTGATAATTTATAAGCAGTTTAATATTCGGGATATTGTGAAATAACATTCGAAAAAATCGTACAAATATGACTAACATTTAAATGCATTTTGATTTTTAAATTAAATATCTCCATTGAGAATACAAATATTATTTAAATGCATTTTGATTTTTTAATTAAATATCTCCATTGGAAATACTTTTTTAGAGCCTGGCACAAACATTTCAAAAAAGAAAAGCATTTTGTGGGGATATTATTTGGAGCATTGCGAACAAATTAAAATTGAGTATCAATGGTAATCATTAGTAAAACTTTTATTTTGCTTCGCATTAATTTCACAAATATTGCACAAATTTAAATTAATTACATTAGTAAATAATTGAGACGCGAAAAACGATATATTTCTTGGGAGTATAAATTTATTATTTAAATTAATAGTTCAAACTGTGCATGAAACTAGCGAATAAATTAAAAAATTCAACAATTTTTTAGAGCATTGCGTATAAATTTATAAAATATAAAGCTATTATTTCAACAAAAGTGACTAAAATGTAAATGAATTATGAATAAATAGAGAATTTAAAATTATTTGATTGAGTATTACATGAAGAGCAAAAGCGGAAGTATTTATATTACGTTTAGAGAACATTTTAAATGAATTATTTTGCAAAACATTTCAAGCTGATTTAGGTGTAAGCAAAGCAGCAAACGCTAAAAATAATTTAAACTCCAAAGCGTTTAATTTATGGAATACTTTTTTATAGTATTACAAATATTTGAGTATCAATTATTTCAATTATTTGAGCAGAGATATGGGAGTAAATAAAAATCCAGCAAGGGCTGTTGGGAAAACTATTCAAAAAAGGCAATTTGCAGGACAGTTTATTGAAATAAATGTAGCATACTTTTTGGGGCTTCTGAGAGACAAAAAAGTCGCTTTTAAGTGCGCCTTTTGAACACATTTAATTGATAAATTAGTGGCAAACTTTTAAAGTGTTTTCCAAGTATTTTCACCGTCCCTTTATAAACACATAGATGGAGTTTGTGTGTGCAATTGTCTGCGTCTGCGTCTATCCTGAGTGTGATTTATAAGCTCCACGTCTCCTCTTCAGGCAGCGTTCAAAAAATTTGAATGTGCATAGTTGCTGTGATTTATGGACGTCGCCTTTGTTTCAATTGTTTTTGGTCGCAAAAACGCACAAAGGGCAAAAAACTCGCTCTGCACAAACTTTAGGCGTAAATTTGAGTGCGTTTTATGACATGAGAACTGGATGAGAGTCGAACAGCTGCAGATAAACTATTGATTTAGTGCATGATTGATTGATTGATTCATTTATTGATTGCAGCCGCCTCGTTGCTATCGGCCATGGACTTGACGGCCGATCCCTGCGAGGACTTCTTTCAGTTCGCCTGCGGCACCTGGAACAAAGTGCATCCGATTCCCGAGGATCGCAGCTCGATCAGCACGTTTGAGGTAACATTGCCACGTTTGCAGCCTTCCAATCTGCCGTACATATGTAACCCTAATAGATCTCTCTAACGATCGCACGATCGCACTCTAGGTGCTCTCCGACCAGCAGCAGCTGGTGCTGCGAGGCGTCCTCGACGAGCCCATCGACGAGCGCGACAACGAGGCGACGATCAAAGCCAAGACCTTCTTCAAGAGCTGCATGGACATACGTAAGTAGTGCCTTTATATACATAAATATTGAAAATTAATACAAATAATTATACCTAAACTACTCAGAATAAGATATTCAAGTATCTTCGACTGTTCATTTTTGATCAATGTTAAATATCTGATTGCAGTTAGTTTTTCAGTCGTCAATTTCTTTAATAGAAAGTTTAAAAATCTGTTCAAGTTATTCTTCAACTTATTATATATGTATTTATGTTTGAAATTATTCTTAGATTATTTATTAATTATATTTTGCAATAAATAAATAATAATTTCAAAGTTGTTCAGAATAGTATATTCAAGTATCTTCGATTGTTCATTTTTGATCAATATTAAATACCTGATTGCAGTTAGTTTTTCAGTCGTCAATTTCTTTAATAGAAAGTTTCAAAATCTGTTCAAGTTATTCTTCAACTTATTATATATGTATTTATGTTTGAAATTATTGTCAGATTATTTATTAATTATATTTTGCAATTAAATAATAATTTGAAAGTTGTTCAATAAGTTCATCAATATTTATTTTCTCTGCAAATATTTTAATTGTATCAAATAATAAATTTGATAGTTGTTTGAGAACTAGAATATTTCCATTTATTGTCAGTTTCATCTGCAGACTGTTTTAAATTAAACAGTTTATATTTTGAGTTGTTGGCTTCACTGACCGACAGACTACATTATCAACCAACAGTCCAAAGGGTTAATGCGCTATAGCTGCTATTTGTAGACAATATAGTTTTTATATATTTATTCAAGCAATGAAATCTTCTTTTAAACTTTCACTCTAACTATATTAAATTAAATTAAATCAATGAGTATAAAATGATTAAAAGCGATATTCCTACTTTTACTATGTTAAATTAGTAAAAGAAAATATGTATGTATATGTATTAAAAGCGAAATTCCCACTTTAACTATAGTGGGTGTGTAAAAAAGGATAAATGGCAAAATGCCCACTGTAACTGTGTTAAATCACTCATTGAAATTACTATGCAGAGACTACTGCGACTATAGTGAAATTCCCATTCCAACTGTGTTAAATCACTGCTTAATAATAGTATGATAACAATAGTAAATGACTGAGTAAAAAAAAGGATAATTAGCAAAATTCCCACTGTAACTGTGTTAAATCACTCATTGAAATTACTATGCAAAGCGACTGTAGCGACTTCTTGTTGTCTCTTCCGAACAGCCCAGATCCGCAAGATAGGCGTCGGCCGGCTGGAGGAGGTGCTGCGCTCGCTGGGCGGCTGGCCGGTGATCGAGGCCGAGTGGCAGCCGCCGGCGGAGCTGGGCGTGGAGCGGCTGATGGGCGTGCTGCGGCTGAACTACAGCGAGGCGGTGCTGATCGAGCTGTACGTGGGCGCGGACGACAAGAACAGCTCGGTGAACATACTGCAGATGGATCAGCTGCAATACGCGCTGCCCTCCCGCGACTACTACCTGAAGGCGAGCAGCTACAACGACCGGCAGGCGTACCACAAGTACATGACGCAGATAGCCCTGCTGCTGGGCGCCAATCCGGCGACGGCGGCCGCCGAGCTGCAGGAAGTGGTGCTGTTCGAGACGCAGCTGGTGAACGTGTCGCTGGCGGAGGCGGATCGGCACGACACCAGCGCCATTTATCGCAAGATGTCGCTGCGGGAGCTGCAGACGCTGGTGCCGCAGCTCAACTGGACCACGTATCTGCAGACGGCGCTGGGCGACGACATCCGGCTGCAGGAGGACGAACCTTTGGTCACCTACGGCCTCACGTATCTGCAGGAGATGGGGCAGATTTTGAGCGGCGCCGATCGACGGGTGATACACAACTATATGCTGTGGCGGCTGGTCATGTCGCTGGTGACGCATCTGATCGACGACTTTCAGCGGGAACGCGTCGAGTTCCGCAAAATCCTGATGGGCATCCAGTCGGAACGCACTCGCTGGTCGCAGTGCGTCGAGTGGACGAACAAGAAGCTCGGCGTCGCCGTGGGCGCCCTCTTCATTCGCGACAACTTCAACCAGGACAGCAAGGAGGTCGCCCTCGAGATGATTCACAACATACGCGCCGCCTTCAACGAGCTGCTCGCCGAGAATCATTGGATGGACGACGAGACGCGTGCGGTGGCCAAAGAGAAGGCCGACTCCATGAACGAACGCATCGGCTACCCGGAAATACTAACGAACGTCACCGAACTGGAGCAGGAATACGTCAATGTGGGTGCCACAGCAATACTTAGCATAGTTCTCCGCAATTAATCTGTATTTTATTTAGCTCACAATTGTGTCGGACAATTTCGTCGATAATGTGCTGAGCATTTTGCACTGGGAGTCGGAGAAGCTGCTGCATCTGCTGCGCCAGCCGGTGGACAAGGAGAAGTGGACCACGGAGCCGGCGGTCGTCAATGCCTTCTACAATCCCAACAAGAACGACATAGGTGAGAAGCCCGCATCTGCAGTTCGAATCGATTTTCAGTTTGTTATAAAGAGTATAGTATGGACTATATATGTATCTGTCCTCACCTCCGTCCGGTTATGTTCAAATGGCATTAAACAACAATGCAAATAAAATTAAAAAAATATATATATATATATAATATGATGCAGTTTAAGTTCACTTCATTTAATGCAATGCTTCAGCACAATCTTATCTGCTCTTTGTTTTATTTTATTTTCGCTGCTTGATTCAGCATTAATCTTTTTTTTTTTTTTAATTTATTTTTCTTAGAAACAACTCATCGCTCACTTTAGCCAAGCTTGATTTTCTCACCTCTTTCTCATTTATTTATGCTGGTCACTTCTTCTCAATCTATATCTTTTATGTATACCATCATTATTCTAAACGCAAATTGTCAACTTGAAACTGCACTTCTTACTGCCTAAATGCATATCTTTAAAGTGTAATTCTTCCATTCCAGTCTTTCCCGCTGGCATTCTGCAGCCGCTGTTCTACAGCCAGCACTTTCCCAAGTCGCTGAACTATGGCGGCATCGGGGTGGTGATCGGTCACGAGATCACGCACGGCTTCGACGACAAGGGGCGCCAGTTCGACAAGGAGGGCAACATGATGCAGTGGTGGAACAATGCCACGATCGAGGCCTTTCGGGAGCGCACGCAATGCGTGATCGATCAGTATTCGCGCTACAAGATCAACGAGGTGGACATGTTCATGGACGGCCGGATGACGCAGGGCGAGAATATCGCCGATAACGGCGGCCTCAAGCAGGCGTTTCGCGTGAGTAATCGATTGCACATATTTGCCATCCATTCACCAACTGATCGATAAAGTTACGTTGCATTCGATAGGCGTACAAAAAGTGGGAGACGCTGCACGGGCGAGAACAGCAGCTGCCGGCTCTGAATATGACCCACGATCAGCTCTTCTTTCTCAACTATGCGCAGATCTGGTGCGGATCGATGCGGCCGCAGGACGCGCTAACCAAGATCCGATCCTCGGTGCATTCGCCGGGCTTCGTTCGCGTCCTCGGCCCGCTCTCGAATTCGCGCGATTTCGCACGCGCCTACAACTGCGATGTCGGCAGCACCATGAATCCGGCGAACAAATGCAGCGTCTGGTAGTCGTCTAACGCTTTCTATAAGTTTATTTTTTTTTTTTTACTATATATATAACATATATCTGTACTATATGTGTATGAAGGGCGTCTATTTTGTTTTGTTATTATTTAAATTCCGTTTTTTTTTCTGTTGTTTTTTTGTCTAATCTCTTTGTTTGGTTTAGCTTTGTTATAGCAGTTATTACTTATATATATATATATATGAATATTGCGCGATAGTACGGACATAGTATACTATATATACTATACAACTAATTGTACTTGTATTTGTAAAATGTAATATGAATGCCATATCTATAAACAGTCGATATCCCACTCTCCACCTACCCCGAACCAGAACATATATAGGAAACGGCATTAATATTCCTAATAAAGTAAAGTAAACGAAGCGAACATAATGCAGATAGGGCACGATTTGGAATAATCCAAGGCAACTTGAGGTATGTGATTCATGCTACGCCATTATTACAAATATTATTCAGATAACTCTCTTACAAAGTGCAGGAAAAAAGTCGGAATGATGTAAGGCGGAAATTCTGCGATTTTTTATAGAAGTTCTCCGATTTTGTGTTTTTTTTTCACATTAATTATGAAGCACTAAAAGTCGATTCAGTTTACGATATGTTTGTGCGAATTTATTCTTGCATATACTTGTAGTTACATCAAGCTGACATTGTTGCTAGTCATGCGCTGATATGTGGCTTATATATAGAGTATATATGTATGTATGTATATATTTATGTATATGTATAACTGGATATATCATGTATATAGTATATAAAATTTCGTTTCGGGCGAGGCGCCGCACTAAAGCTATGTTAGGTCCATGAGCAGACCTTTAGTTTGTCATATGTACTTCGTATCTCATGATCAACACATATCGCATAACGTTCATATAAACATATATACTATATGGATACAAAATCGTCTAGCAAAACACACAGTCCGTATGGTTGAAAAAGCGATATCGCACCTATTATATACTATATTATAGTGAACAATTGGTACAGTTAACGTAGAAAGTAGTTTCAGATTCATAGCCTGTGGGAAAGTCGACTGGAAACCGCTGGCGGGGCTATGAAAATGCATATCGAGAGACAGATAAGCCACTGGAAGCTTGGAAGTGAGTTTGAGCAAAGCTTATAGTGAAGCTGCACAAAGAGTGACGAAAACAAGTCGGGCTGGAAGTGAGTTTGAGCAGAGCAGCATTGAGGCAATATTTAATAGTAGTTTAACAGCACAAAAAGTGACTGGAATGCCAGTTAGTGGAATGCCACTGGAAGTTACACACGTTACACACTTATGAATAGTGGAAAGACTGGAAAGCCAGTGGAAGTTAATGCTAGAAATATGCGTAAAAATACAGCTGGGGGAATTGCCACTGGAAAGGCTAGAAAGGAGCGTAAGTAATGGAACGACTGGAAAGTCAATGGAATTAAAATACGCTTAAACATACGCTTCGCTGAGCTGTGAGGCAGTGGAAAGTGCCACTGGAAGGGCAAGAAAGAACGACTGGAAAGTCAATGGAATTAAATGCTGCAAATACACTTAAAAATACAGCTAGGAGAAACGCTTAGCTGAGCTGTGAGGCAGTGGAAAGTGCCACTGGAAGGGCAAGACGAGTTGCACTGGAAGGTGAGGTCACTGGAAGCGCTGCTGCTTTCTGTTTTGGTATTGTGGCGTAGTTTTGTCAGTGGAAGGTGTCACTGGAAGCGCTGCTGCTATTTGCATTTGGTACCGTGGAAGCGCGAAATACTGCAAAACAATAGAAAGGACAACGACGAAATCATTCCACGCGGAATTATCACACACGCTTTTATGCACTAAACTTAACACGCTGCTCGACGCGACCGCTAAGCAGTCTCTACAGCACTCTCCACAGCTGGGGTGTTGGGGTTGCGACGTGACCAGGACTGCTCGTCGGCGCTGGCGAACAGCAAGTAGATGAAGTTGCCGGCGACATTGAGGACGACGGCCAGCCAGAAGACGATGTGCCACTGGGCGAGCGTCTCGCGATGATTGATGATCAGCCCGATGACGTAGGGGGCGAGGAAGCCGCAGATGTTCGCCGCCGAATTCGTGATGCCGTACATGGTGCCCGCGAATCGCGGACTCAGCGCAATGTGATTCATTTGGTTGCCCGCATAAACGGCGCCGCCCAGCGATCCGACGCCGGCCAGCATGAAGGTGACCCAAAGCCAATCGCAGCCGCCATAGATGATGCCGATCAAGCCCAGCGACGGCACCAGCGACGAGATGCTGTTCCACAACTTGTACGAGTTCAGCTGGCTGATGTAGCGACGGGCCAGCAACCAGTCGGCGAGGGCGGAGCACGCGATGCCCATGAACCAGGAGGTCAGGTAGGGGATGGCGTTGAGCAGCGCGTTCGACTGGATGTCAAAGTGGAGGATGTTGCTCATGTAGGTGGGCAGCTCGGTGAGCTGCGTGTAGAACGCCCAGCTCTGGCCGCACTGCGTCAACAGGATGGCCCACAGCGGCACGCTGCCCAACAGCGATCGCCACGGTATCTGCTCATCCTCCGCCTCCGCCTCGGGCTGCTGTTCCACGTCGTCGTCGGGCAGCTGGAGAGCACGCTCGATGTAGGCGCGCTCCTTGCGCGAGATGCGCGGATGCTCGCTGGGCCTGTCGTAGACCAGCCACATCCAGCAGCCGAACCACAGGATGCCCAGCAGCCCGAAGATGTAGAACGCCGACGGCCAGCCGCCGAGAAAGCGTTGCGAGCAGAGCCAGCCGGTCAACGGCATGGAGATGACGGTGCCAATGTTGGAGCCCGCATAAACGATGGCCGCAAACTTGTTGCGCTCCAGCGGCGGTATCCAGTGGGCGAGCATCGCATGCATCGCCGGATACGTGACGCCCTCGCCCATCCCCTCCAGGACGCGCACCAGCACCAGCAGCGGCAGATCGCAGCGGGCGGCGATCGGCGTGAGCAGCGTGAACAGCGCCGTCATCAGCACCCCGTAGCCATAGATCCGCTTGCCGCCCAGCAGCTCGGCCATCCGGCCTCCAGGCACCTGCGTCAGCACGTACCCGTAGAAGAAGCTGCCCAGCACCAATCCCTGCGTCGCCTCATCCCACTCGAACTCGCCCTGCGTCGCCGCCAGCGTCGAGCTCTGTGGCCAATACTGCGGCATCGTGCGGTTGGGCGACGGCGGCGGACACGTGTCGTTGGGCAGCGTCGAGGCGTTGTCCGCGTGCGGGATCGCCGTCTGGTTGACCATCGCCACGATCGCCACCGAGAGGTTCACGCGCATCGCGTACACCACAGCGAAGCCGAGGAAGCCCATCAGCCCGAAGATGTGGCGCGTCTGCAGGCAGTCGACGCACTCCTCCGCACTCTCGGCCCCTAAAAAACACGATAGATCAGATGGCAATCAGATATATGAGTTAAGTTCAATAGAGAATTATATTTATTTATTTTATTTATTTATATACTGAGATCAAATTTACTTGTTGAATACATCAATAAAGATATATAACGAATTTTAAATGTTGTTTTGCTTTGATAATTAATACCTCAAAACGCTCATTTATATAGTACATAAATCAAGTGGATTATATGCGATCAAATTTACTAGTTAAATAGTTCAGTAGAAAATTATATTACTTTTTTAAATATTGTTTGGCTACGATAATCAATTTTACACCAATATCATATTTTTCGAATTTTATTTCCATTGACTCTATAATTTAAATTACTATTGCGCATTTTAAGTATTTTAATTTTCGAAATTTATTTTCATTGACAATATATAATTTTTAATGGTTGTTTTGCAACGATTTTAAGTATTCTAATAAATGCTATACCATAATTATAATTTTCGAATTTTATGTTAATGGTAGTTGAGAAAAGAAAAGAAAAATTATATTCTCGAGTAATTATTTTTGAAAATTTTTATAAATACATTTTGTTTGCTAAAAAACCTAACAAAAAATTGCCATTTCTATCAAATATATCATTTATATATTAATTAATTAAATATCAGCGAATAATAGCAATTATATCTGATAACACGCATATATTAATGATTATTTTCATTTTAACTATTTTTCCCTAATCTGTTTTGGACTATATCTTTTATTGTGGAGCAAATTAAATGAAAACTAAGATATTTTATAAATACAAATATTAAACATTACAAGAACAGAATTATTTTGATTTTGAATCAATACATGAAATCAATAGTTTCAGAATTTTCGCCTTTTCGCCTTTCAGACCTTCTACAACAAAAATCATTATCAATAATAATAATTCTTCAAGACAGATTCGAAATTAAATAAATAATATTATTTTCAGCTCAACAAAATTGCTTATGGTCTCAAATGCATATTACTTTAATTTTTTTTGTTTACAAAATTGATTTAAATTCCTTTTCTTCTCCTATGTGCATTTTGTTCAGATTTTAATGAATACAATTTGTTAGCCAAAAAAATGTCTGATGGTGTAAAATGAATTATCGTTGACGGTGTAACTAATTTGACTCCAAGTCGATGCCAGGTTTGAGTTCGTTTTTTTTTGTATTTGAAAACTAAGGAGGCAACAACAATGCGTTCATTATGCGATTCGCTTTAGTTCGGGGTATTCACCTGGAATGAGCGGCCTGTCGCCGTCACAGAACGCGGCGCGTTCGTCATCGTCCACATCGGTGTCATCGTCATCGGCATCGGCATCGGCATCGGAGGAGGAGCGCGCCAGCAGGTTACCGTAATAGCAGCTGGCGTCGCGCGATTCGTCCGTCCAGCGGTGTGGCGGCATGTCGATGGCCTAGAGCGATGCCAATTGGAACTCCCAGCTGTCCAGATTGTCTAGCGCGAGTCGAATTGGAACTGCGATATCCAATTGGACATTCACTTTGTTGTTTAGTCGATCCAATTGGAACTCCAGTTGATGATGTTCCCAAGTCAATCAGATTTGCCTTCAATTGTTGCCGTCTAAGCTTTTTAGTTGGTTTTCCTCTTATTGTTGTCGTTGTTGTTGTGTTAGTTCTTGTGCAATTGCCAGCACATTTTCTCTTTTGCTTTTGTTGTGTGTTAAGTGTGTGTTTTTTTTCTTCTCCTAACAACAAACAACAAAATGACGCGACGCTACGACGAGAACGGCGACGGCGACGACGACGACGCGGCCCAAATAGCAAAGACAACTCACCAACAGCTGGCGCGCTCTGCGACTGAAGCGTCGTAATTGTTACGGACAGCAAACAGCAGCAGCAGCAGCAGCAGCAGCAGCAGTGTTAGCAACAACAACTAAGTCTAAGCAGCCGAAAAAGTGCCATGTAACTGTGTGTGTTTGTTGTTGCTTTTGCCGAAGCTTTAACCAGTCACTCTCTCACGCTCTCTCTCCCACTCTCTTTCTCTCTGTCTGTCTGTGTTGGCGCTCTCTTGGTTGTGCTTTTGGCGGCGCTCTCTCTCTCGCTCTGCCTGCGCTTGTGAAAGTAGAGCAACAACAGTAACAATATGGCCGCTCTCTTCTGCGTCATTTAGCGAGCGGAATTGAATGGGAAGGCGTTGTGTTTAGCTCATTTGTAAATTACAAATATTCATTGTTCGGATTTACTCGCAATTCCCACGTCGCATTAAACATTGCTGTATATACATATATGTATACTATATCTATCGTTATGCATTTATCTGCTCTTGAGACACACAAAAAGGGGCTGCAAAACTGTCGACGCATTTGAATTCTAACGATTTTCGTATACTCTAAATTATTTCGCTGTACATTTAATGCGCATTCGCTTTGCTCAATTTCCAACTTGCTGCCACTTTAATACAAAATACAATCAAATGCTGAACACAGTTCGTATACGTAATTTTCAACTTAACCTCAATTATAAATTCTAATAATACTTAAACAAAAAATACAAAATTGCATAAAAAAAAATGTATTCAAAAATTAATAAGCACGAAATTAAAATTTTAATTTAAAGGGTTGCTAAATACTTGTATAACGTATACGTAATATGGCAACGCGTCGTATACTTAAACTTTAAAGCTTAATTTTATAGCAGAAAACCATCAATTGAGATTTATTAAGACTAACTCTAGACAAATTATAATATTTTGCAGAAAAAATAATTTTTTTTTAAATTGTTTGCCGCTTGTTTTAACTTTGCTTTAAATGACTTGAAATATTCATAGCAAATTCACAAAATTTTTAAATGCATTACGTATACGTAATCTGACCAAATTAATTTTAAAAATATAAAATTAATCACACTAACAAAAAAACCTTTAAATTATTGAAACAAAAAAATTGCAGTTTAAATTTCTGAGAATAATACAAATTTTAATTAATTACTTGCAATATGCAGAATAAATTAATTTTCCTATCATCATAGTAAGATTATAGCGTATACGCAATTCGACTAAACTCCACTTTGAGTTGGCAACAATTTGAAATAATTATTGTAGATGTAGTTGTAATTATTTTATAAAGCTGAGTTGCCTGTTGAGATTATCATAAAAACAATAAGTTCAGCTCAATTCAACTTAACTGCATTACTTGAAAGTATTCCAAATATTTGCGCAACCTAAAGAACTCGATTGCTTATCGAATACTCTGCAAAGACCTGTTGATTCACAACGTTCTAATAGCGCGCTACATAATGGAAGCCAACGAACAAAATTGATATGCTGCCGAGCTGATAAGAACCCAAGAAAACCAATCAATATTAATGGGGAAATTCTATATAGATAACTTCAAAACTGTACTCTTTTTGCAGCCTTTGGCATTTGCGTTGAAACTCTGCATTTCTTTTCATTTTTTGGCAACTGGTTTGGCGAACAAGTTTCAAAATAGTTAGTGCTGCAAAATTGTTTTATAATTTCTGAAGCGGAATTGCGATCACATTTTGAGTCAGCAGCAATCCGCTCAATTAGGAAGTGATTGTTAATCAAACAAAAGCGTTATGATCGAGTGGCCCCTATATCATTATTAGTTTTTGGGGTTGAGGCCAACGAACCCGCTGGGAACACACCTCCCTTTTTAAGAGAGAAAGATAGCAAACAAGATAGACAGAGAGGGAGAGAGAGAGGAAGAGAGAGAACAACAAGCGAGATAACTGACCTTGGCAACAGGCAGAGAGAGATAGTTACTATCAGGAACCGTAGTGACTAGAAGCTATATATTATTATTATGTAAATTGTTTTTCCTCAGCGATAAGCAATTTCATAAATCATAGACCATTATAATTATTTTAAACCAAAAAAAAAAAAAATATTGTTCAATTTTTGTATCAAGGATAGCTCTATAAAAAAAAGATTTTGTTTTAATCTGTTTCAAGTCGTTTAAAATGATTAAAACAAAAATTAAAATATGTTGAAGTAATAGTTAAATTCAAATTTTAAGACTATAGCTGATGCTTTCGATTTTTAAAAGAAAATTAAATATTACCAACAAAGCAAATTTTTTTTTAAATTTAAAAATAAAACAAAAATAATTATTATTCTCGGCCCCTGATTATTATAGTTACACTATAGAGACAATTTTGAGTATATGGCAAGCAAAGAAAACCAAACTTAATGTGCACTATATGGAAAGATAACTTTAGACAGATCTAAACAAATAGTTTAAAAAGAGTGAATAAAAAGATATAGAATTTTGAGCTAGAGTTTTGTGTGTATTGAGACAGAGGAAAAAAACAGTTTCGACTACTATATGGCGATAGATTTATAGACAGATCGAAAAAGATATCGTATTTACTCAATAAATGATATATGTTAAATTTTGATATAAACTCGAATAAAAAGAGATACAATTTTGATCATAAGTTTTTTGTGTATTGCAAACAGAAGAAAATAGTGTGGAATACATGAAAACACGATTATAGACAAATCGAAAGAGATAAGTATAGTGTATAGTGATCATAAATTCGATTTAAAAACAGATAAACAAATTTTGGGATTAAGTTTTGTGTGTATTGCAAACAGAAAAAAAAAAAACAAGATACACGGTGTGGACTATATGGAAACTGGATTACAGACAGATCTACACACAGATATGGTGAATATAAATTCTAGTAAAAGCACCTTGAGGTAGGCAAGTAATTTAGTTGCAACTGGCAGCGCTGCAGATCAGTTGGCGAAAATCGTGCCCACGGCAAAGACAATGATCTTGCGCTGCTGATTGATGGTCAGCGTCTCATAGTGATAGCCCCGCACGATCTTCACGTCGTTCTTGTTGGCCTCGTGCGACGCCAGAATGGGCGACAAGTCGACGTTGTAGCAGTTGAGCATGAACGTCTGCTCCTTGAGCAGAGCACACACCTCATAGGCGCTGGCCAACTTCTCGTTCCAAATGCTCACCGCGCCATACTGCAGCGTCTCCTTGGCATTCACCTGGGTGGCCTCCTTGGGCGTGCGGAACGTGTGCATCGTGATCACGCCCGTGGGACCGTCGCCCAGGAAGTTGTGCGTCAGATCGTTGACCAGCATGGGCGAGGCATTGGGCGACACCAGCTTCGGGTTGCCCACAATCGTGTCGGCCTTGAGCTTCTGCAGCTTGGCCAGCGTGCGCAAATAGCTGGGATGATTGGCCACCTGGGCGTCCAGCTGATGCATCTGCTCGACCACACGCTCGACGAACGTCTCGCGCACGCTCTCCTGCACCAGCAGCGTGGCGACCGCGCGCTCGGCAAACGGATCGTGCAGCGAGCTCACCAAGTGGTGGATGGCCGAATTGAGATCGCCGCCATCGCACACGATCATCAGACTGGGCGAGTTCCAGTTGTACTTCAGCTGCTTCTCCTCCTTCTGGAGCTCGCCGGTGGCCATCGAGGGCGACGTCGAGAGATTAAGGTGCGGCGACGAGCCTTCATCGATAGCGGAGGGCAGCTATAAAAAACAAATATGAGAAAAACAAGTACGAAAGTGATGCGAGTCGAGTGCTCGACTGTGATATACCCGGCAGCCATTTTCATAATACTTTTATGCCCACTAATATACCAAACAGTATATTCAATATACCATATATTTGGCCTTTTGTTTCTTGACTAACTGCTAAGTTTTTTATCCCATCGAAAATAAATTCGTAGGAATATTACATACATTTACCAATGGCACAAGCCGAAAATACCCTTCGACACTATGGCTACCGGGTATACGAACGCACAGAGATAACACATGTGCTTTTTGTATCTCGTTTTTGATGTTTATCGCACTTTACTTACGGTCACCTTGCGCTCCTGCTTGCATTCCAGCTTGTGTACCATGCCGTAGGTGATCACTGGTGTGCATATCATGGGTAGATTCAGATTTACGTGTTGCGGCTGCTGCTCCGTCGCTTTATCGTCCATGTCGCTCCCACAAATGGTTCAGCCAAGCCAAAGATGCGTGCGCCTTATCAGTTCAGGTTCAGAGGCGCTCTCTTTCTCGCCCATGCACTTTGATCGCGATTAACTGTGTGTGCACGCAGTGTTGCCCTATCGTTGAATTTTAATTGGTAGTTCTTCGAATAGTATATAAATAAGTTAATATTAATTATCACAACTAGTTAATTGTCAAGATAATTGTTTGCATTTCAGCCCAAGTCAAAAAATGTTTACTTAGCGCATTTAAATGTGATCGCGACAGCTGTTGCAGGTTGTGTTTGTAGTGTTGCCCAATCGTTGAATTTAAATGAGATTTTTGTGAATTTCAGCATGTGAGTTTTACAGCAAATGTATAGTGTAAATAACAATGTTTTAAGTTTTTTTTTTATTATCCAGTCAATACAAAGTGCATGTAAATAATATTTTGTTTGTATTTACCAATAAATTGAGCTGCTCTCTGAGTGTGGCCACTTAAAATACTAAACGAGAAAAAATACCAACACACTTTTGTGTTGAACAGCACTGGTTTTGGCGCACGCTCTGCAGCACTAGTGTGACGGATTTCGACGTCGGCGTCGACGTTAACGTTGCTGGGGGGTCCGTTCGTGTCGGCATTTGTGTGCATGTTTTTTTTTGTTTTATAGTCGATTGGCGCTGCCCCATGCACAGTTCACACTCAGATTCAAATTGAAATCGCTCGTGCGCTGTTCGCTGCTCGCTGTTCGTCTGTAGCTCCGTCACCGGTTTCATCCATTTCGAATATTAAGAAGTGCTGTCATTTTATTGTCGTTTTTTTTTACTGTTATTGCTGCAGTTGACGCCCCCAGAAATCGGTTCGGGTTACTAATATAATTGAATATCAAATTTTAAGTCCAACAAGTGTCACGGCTTCCAAATTGCATTCTGTGGATTCTGTGTGGATTCTGTGCGTCTGCGTGTCTGTGTGAATCTTGCGTTTTAGTGTGTCACAGATTGTTGTTGTTACCGTTCAACTAATTGAAAGTGAATTACAAGTCAAAATAGATTTTGAAACACACATACTCACACACACACACACATCGTCGTCGTCGTCGTCGTCATCGTCGGGTTAAAAGTAGAACAATTCAAAATATTTGCACAGCGAAATAACAAAAACAGCTGTCGCAAGAAAACGAAACGAAGTCAACAGTTGTTGCTATTACTGTTGTTGTTGTTGTAGCCGTCTCTTTTTCTCGCACTCACTTGTTGTGGGCGGCGACTGCGACGCGACTGCTGCGCAACTGCATTTGCCAAAAACAACAACATCAAAATGACCGATTTAAATGAACTGATGGGTTCGCCTTTTGTGCGCGTTAAGGTGAGTTGTGGGCAGTACAGAAAAGGGGGGTGGGGGGGGGTTGAGAAGTTGTAATGCAACAACACTTTGCGGGCTGCCCGCATATCAAGTGTTAGATAATGCGCTAAACAATTCAATTCAAGCTCGGCTTCGCAGCCGCGCCCTGTCTCAAGTGTTGCTCAATGCGCTTTCATTAGCACATAACGTAACTGCGCTGCAGCAGCGCAGCGGCGTCGACTGCAGTCCAAACCGCAGCTATTCGATACGTTCAATGAGGGAGAAGAAGCGAAGGAGAAGGGGGAGGAGACATATGGAAGCCCTGTGTTTCGTTGCTGTGGGGCTTCATTTGAGCCGCTTACTCAAACTTGACGAAACTCTATCTAACTCTACTCTACACTCTACACTCTACACACACTCTCTCTCTCTGTCTCTGTCTGTCGCAGGTCGTTGCCTTTGTGCATTTCATTTTCATATCGAATGCGATGCTCGGCAGCTGGGGACACGGCGCCTATGAATTCTACAATTTTCTCTTCATCATCTCCTTGTTCTGGACCATTCACAGCAAGGACTCCATTGAGGCGGTGCAAACGGTAAGTCTACACACACACACACACACACATAGAGAGATTAAGAAGCCGACGCATGCACTCACACACACACACACACACATATTTTAGCTGGCTGGCTGATAAGACTGCAGCTGTTGTCTCGCTCGCTCCTATTGGCAAAATAGACGATTCATCAGCCTTCAATTAATTTCAATTTGTTTTGCGCTAACTATGATAAATAGACCCGTACACAATACAGTGAAAACTCTCTTAGCTGGATTTTTTTTTACATCACAAAATAAAAGCAAATTAAGGACTTTAAAATATGTTAACTGGCACAAAAAAAAAAAGAAAAACCAATTTTATCAATATTAAGAAAAAAATCAATGGATAAAAATGTCTTCACCGTTCTTCAATTTCCATTTTCTTCAGTTTTAATTATTCCTTTAAAAATTTGTGTTCTACAAAAAGGAATTATAAATATATTTTTTCTCACCGTTTAACCGTTCTTCAATTTTTAATTTTCTTGGGCTTAAAAATGATTAATATATTTACCCTTACGAAACAAAAATAAATATATAAAGAAATATTCGCTTAGAAAGTTTCAGCTTAACTTAAATGTTTTTTTCTTCAGTTGAATTCCTAAATTTTGTTTTGGGCTTTTTTTTCACTATTTGTAATTCAATTAGATTCAAATATAATACAAATAAATTATTTTATTTAATAGTCATTGTCACGAAATAGAATTTTCATTAAAACTACACTACAAAAATAGCGATTTCTGTCTGTCCGCTTAAGGATGTTTTTACTGTACTACAATTTTTGTAAATTGTTTTCTCAATATTTGTTATTAAATTAATGTTCAATGAAAGCAAACAAATTTGGTTCACTGTCAACAAGAAGTTTATAGAGCTGTCCGTTAAGGCACTTGTCACTGTAGCATATATTATAGTAAAATGTCTCCGAACCGGTTCTATCGAAATCGCACAATTAACATATAGACGCTGAGATTTCGTTTTTATTTTTTGTGATGTTTTTTTGTAATTTTTTCTTATGTACATTTGTCTCGTCTGTTTGTTTATTTAATAGCACAGCGCGATACTATAAATAATAAATGTGCTCATTGCTTCCTCGCTCCCTCGTTGCATGGGGTCGCCACCCGCTTCTCGCTTCTCGCTCCTCGATTCTCGCTTCCCGATTTTCCCTTTTGCCAGTGGAGAGCAGAGATTGTTTCTCAGCCATTGTTCAGATCCATTGTTGCCCCAGTTTTCAGGCAGCTATCTCTTTAGCATATTAACTGCAGTATCTTCCCTTGGGGCCCAACATCGCGATAAGATTAACTTCACCAAACAAGACAAAGGTTGAGGTTTATTTAATAACGTTAACCAACTACACAGCTACAGTGCAGCCTCGTTGACGTCAACTCCGATTTAATTTATTATTTTTCTCATTCGAAATATTTTCTTTTTGACATTTCGTATTATTTCATTTCTTTTTACTAGAAATGTTTACTTTGACATATGATTTAATAGGCATATTAATGATTTAGGTTTAGATTTGTTACTGTATTTATTGATGTTTACTGAGACGGCCACAAAAACCTCAGAAATCTGGCAATAAAAACGTAAATTAGCAGATTCACTAGAGCTTCCAAACGTTATTATTTTATTATGATAACCATGCCAAATTGAAAGAAACTTGATTCAAGACTTATCTCAATAGGAATTTGCATTTGTCACAATGCCTGCCCCAAAACAAAGAAGATTATGCTGTGGGAAACAAATTTATGAAAGTAAAATTATCATAAGAATAATAACAATGAATAATAAGACAAGTTGTCCGCTTTCAACTAAAATTAAAATGTTGGAGCTACTTGAAACTCTAATTTCCTATATGGTATAGAACTGTGGCATACTTTTAGGAAATCATTTTCACTGAAGTTCAGTTTGTTCCAACAAAATCAAATACTTTATATTAGTGATTGGAAATAAGTGTTATTTTAGTTAAATTATTCTTATAATGATACATTACTTTATTAAAAGCTTTTGATATATTTTTTATGTAGATATAGAGCTTAACAATAGCATTTCAACTGAACAGATAATTGAGAATTTTGTATCTCATAATATAGACTCAAAAAAAGGTCTGGGATGATGGTAAAATTTTATTTAAAAATAAAAAGTTCAAAAACTTAAGAATTCATTTTTTCGAGTTTTCGAAGAGTTTAAGAATTTATTCTTTATTTCATTGTAAAAATTCCAAAGAGAATTTCAATTGTATATTAAATTTAAATGTTATTTTAACTGCCTATGCGATGAGCTTATGAATAGATCTGCTTGATAATTTAATTGCAAACGTGGATAATTAACTGCCTATACTTTATTTAATTGTAAAAACTGCAAAGAGAATTTAAACGTTCAGAATACATAATAATTTTATATTTATCGGCTTTGATGAATATTTATTACATTATATAGTTTATTGCATATCAAAGCAGTTTAAAATAAACAGCAAACGACTTTGCGCGTCATTTGAATGGATTTCTTGAAGATGTTTCACTTCAGGTTGTAGAAATCGTTCGTCATTCTAATGGATGCATCACTCAATTCAATTTCTCTTACAAGTTGGAAGTTGCTAAAACTAAATGCTTAATCACGGCACAAAAAACAAAACATTTGCTGATTCAAGTTCGCCAAAAATATAAACTCTGAGAAAGCGAAACCACAATGGAAAAAAAAAATGCGTTCGCAATCGCGTACTTGAGACAATTTATAAACTTCAACTGCGGTTGCCTGCCCCATGCAGCCAAATACATATACATATATATAGTATATCGCTTATACTATATTTAGAGTTCGAACGAGAATATATATATTTAGTTCTAGGCGTTGCTGCCTAAGCTAAATGTGGATTATACACGACGTGGTTGTTCGTCAGTGGTTGGTCAGCTCAGTGGTTTTGTTGCTGCCGATTTGGCAACCGGTTCGCAAAAATGTTGAAATATTTTGGTTGTGGTGGAACACGTGGAGGCATGCTAATGCTAATGCTCTAGACGCATTTGGCAAAAAGACTTTCGAAGTCGGTGTATATGGCAAATGGCGAAATGGTTCGATGCATATCGTTATGCGTCGGCTGGCGTGCCGCAGTCTAGTTATACGAGGTCCGATTTGAACTTTGACATTACGTACGCAGCTGTCGTAATCCTTGGCGTAAGGCACGCGAGCCGACCTTAACTGGCCCAAACATGAAATACAATTTCATTTCGCCTCCGCCAGCGGTCAGTCACTCGAACAAAAACGCAAAGCCCTTAGACGCTACCCCAACTCCTCGACTTTTTCCCGGTTTGGGGCGCGTTTTTGTGCTTCGCCTTTGCGAGTCATTAGCAACGCCTTTTAATCAACTCAACTATGCAAAAGTCAAACGATGACCCAAAAGCCAAAAGCACACGACCCTTTTTTTAATTGTACCGGTCGATTCTGTACTACACATAAACATATAGCACACACGACCTCTTTTATCCCATTCCCACGTCCAATTGGTAGCGAGTTGTTGACTTCTTGGAAATGTGCGCTAAAAACCATCAGACCAAACGAATTCTATACATTTTATAGCAGCTTTTCTATAACTCGTCGAGTGCGCCTTCAAGTAATCGGAAAGTTAAGTATTTATAAATATGAAATGCCATTCCAAGCAATTGTTTGCTTTTATGGTGCGCCTAAAAGTTGGCTGCATTAAGCAATCAATTTCACTGCGATATATTCCAAGTTATTTTCGATTTGTAACTTTAGTCTCTAATTTTGAAATTTACATTAAGCTAACTCTTAAATAGATTTTGAAAATTACAAACTGCATTTGTTAAGTAACCCGTTTGAGAATCGCCAAGAAAGGAGTTCAGAATTTGCTAATCAGTTCAAATTGATATTAAAAAAGGTCAAGTTAACAATTTGAGAATCGACGAGGGGGTTGAGAGTTTACTTGTCCACTAAAAAAAAACCACTAAAAAATTCAATTACAAAATGTACAAGCCACATTGCCAATATAACAATTTGAGAATCGACTAGAAGGGAATTAAGAATTTATTTATTTATTTCTTGCAAATCAGATTCGTACGCCCAAAAGCTAAAAGTCCTTGACCAGTAAATACTAAAAACGCTCTTTGCAAATTCACAAATTTACGCCTTGGCAATTTATTCATTTTTTTTGGTTTCTTTTATTACGAAATTAACTAGTAATGAATATTTAAATGTGATTTATGAGTGCTAAAACGTGCACCCAAAAAGGGGAAGGTTTTTTTGACCTCTTAAGGTCTTCTCGGCACAGTCAAGAAACTATAAAACATCTATTTTTATACAAACACATTAAAGAAAAGTTTAAATAACTTATTCCCTTTTTTTTTAATCTAAGCAGATGGTTTAATTTTAAAAATAATTGACTACTTCAACCTTCTGGAATAAAGTATTTAAAATAATTGTCAAAAAGTCCCTAACATGATATACATTTTTGTACTTTAAATAAAATAAAGAGTTGCTGTACAATTAAAATAAAATTAACAAATAACTCTTTTAAGGTAATGATTTATAATAAAAATGATAATCCCACGTATATATTGAAAAGATAAGCTGTAACATTTTCTAGAGTTTTGCTGGCGATTTGGCAAACTGGAATGTGGTTTTCTTGAGCCAAATCGCGTATAGAATTTGTTAAGTTACCTAAGCGGGAAGGTGTGTCCAGCTAATGGAGCGTGTTTCGTTGGTGTGCCCGACTTTGTTAAAGTTCAAGCGTTCAAGGTTGCTGCAATTGATTTGGCTGGCCACAAACGCAGGTCGCCGGAAGCCACAAAGACTTTCGCTAGATTGAAGTCATTACTCAGAGAGTACACGATTCATTAGCATAAGCATTAGCATTAGAAATCGCATTGGCAGCATTTGTATCTCATTTGTATTTGGTATTTTGTATTTTGCAGGCGCTTGTGATCAATGCATCCAGCATTTTCTTTGATCTAGTCAGCATAATCGTTAGTTTCAAATATATGAGTAAGTAATTAATTGAATTTTCTAAGTTATCATCATTAATCAATATCGAATTTCTCTTGTTTTTTAGATGGTTGGGCTGTGGCATTTAGCATTATCAATCTGATACTGCGTCCAGTGAGCGTCGCTCTCTTGTACCGTGAGTTCAACACGCGCGGCGGCAGCCTCCAAGGAGGATCCGTGTTCCCGACCTCGCAGCAGCAGCGCAGCTACCAGGACATTGATCGTCCCACGCAGCCGACTCCAACCAATTCGCAGCCGGGACCCAATGTGGCCAGCATTTTCTAGGCGACCTGCAACAACATGCCCCCTTCCAAGTACCTAAACAATACCCCCAAACAAACAAAAACTATATAACAACAAAGAACATTAACAGTTAACAAGTCGCATACAACAAAAAGGAATAACTATTTTTTTTTGTTTGTTTTTTTTTTTTTGCCTGTTAAAAAATGCGAAAAGTGTGGAAGTCAAGAAAAGAATAAAGACACAACCGATAGCCGATGACAATTTATAATAATATCAGAATATATATATATATATTTATTTATATGTATGTATGTATTTATAACAAACGCGCGTAGCGATGGCTACTTTATACATAATGTGTAAGAAACATAACGCCTACTACTAAACTATGTAATCCTAACATCATGATGCAAGCATATTTAATAATAATAATAAAAAAAATAGGGCGTTCCATCCAAGTATTTGTATCTTGTATCCGACACTGTTGTGTGTCAATTTTGCACTTGTATTCGCATTTGTAAGTAGCCCAAATAAATAATTTAAGTCGCTGCCTGCTCAACTATGTACAATGGCCGCCGCCTCGTTGTTCCCGCCCCAGCGAATATTGAATATTGAATGAGACCTTCCTTAGAAGCCCTCCTTGGCCGCTCGAAACTTGTATTGATTGCTGCGTCCATCGAGGCAGGGAACTTGCACCAGATTGAAGTAAATGGAGCCCATCAGCTGCGACGCCGACGTGTTGGTCATCTTCAGGCACGAGAACAGCATATCATCGCAAATGCAGTGCGATCTGCAGTTAAGATAAGTGCGTGTTTTCATTCTGTTATTCTGTTTTATCTGATCGATCATTACTCACTTTGTGTAGAGCGAGTCGTTCATTAGCTCGTACTTGTTCTGGTACGCACGTATCTTGATGGGGCAGAGATCGTGCTGGCGACAGCAGCGATCCATGGCCATTTCGCTGCCCAGATCGCTGTACGTTTCGGCAATGTCGCCAGTGCCACACCACTTGGTGCCTGCAAAAGCAGCGAGTAACAAGTTAATAAAGAATAAGAGAAAAGTATTAAGAGTGATGATGAATATAGGACCTAACAAACAAACGAGTACAAATTCCAATAAGTGGGGAATAAATAAACTCATTAAAAAATCAGCGAGTTAATGTAACGAGTAGTGTTCTTCCCTATAGCAGATTGGTCCGTTGGCAATTGAAATGGTAACTAGTAAGTTGAATTAACGAACGAGTGAAAAAATAAAAAATAATAAAAATGAATAACGAACTAACAAATAAACGAGTTATACGTGGGGAATAAATAAATTCATTCAAAATTCAGCGACTAATGTTTTTCCTTATAGCAGATTGGTCCGTTGGCAAATTCAATAAAGGCTACAAAATCTAACCAGTTTGTAAAACAGCGAGCAAACAAACAGCTCCAGCGAGTAGATCAACTAGAAAATTGAATTAACTACCGAGTGGACAATGCACTCAAGATAAATTAACGAATTAATAAAATAAACAAGTAAATAAACTGGGTGATTTTTTAAATGGGACACAATAAAATATTAAACCTCTAAATATTAAATCTCTAAAATTAATAATGAGAAATTGGGAATCCAATATATTTTTGTATGTGATCAAAACAGACAACTGAACGAGTAAATGAATCGACGAGTAGGTGAACTAATAAGATGATAAACTTTGGTAGTTTTCGATATCGCTGAGTAGCGAAAATAGGTTCGAGTTTAAAAAAAGGTTGTTTAACTAAACTATCGAGTTAAAAAGTAACGAGTAATTTGAGTCAACAAAAAAGGCTGAGTTGAATAACTTATCTAAAGAGATAAAAAAGCACAGAGTAATTCAAGCAAACAAAACAAAGCTGAGTTCAAAAACTAAGCTAACGAAATTAATAAAGTGACGAGTACTTAAAAAAGTAGATGATCCGATTGATTTAATCAGCAAGTTAATAATAATAACGAGTAAATAAAAAAGATTTTCCGATTGGTTAACTGAGCAAGTTAAAAAAGTAACGAGTAAATAAAAATAACTAAGCTGACGAGCTAAGAAAGTAACGAGTAAATTAAGCAAAGAAAAAATAAAATAGCCAAACGAGTTAGGAAAGTAGCGAGTAAATAAAGTAAACAAACAAAAGTATGTGTAGATTGACTAACGAGTTGACAAACTATGAAAGTGTGCGAGCTGGCGAGTAAAATACTTAAGTAACGAGTGATCAGAAATTGTCTCTGCGCTTACCGGGTATAATGCCGCTTAGCAACGAGAATGGGCTGCGCGGAAAGATATTCGCCGCGAGCTTGAGGGCAACGCCGTCCTGATTGGAGGCCCCACTGCCATTGGCAGACGACTCGCTGTTGCCGCTGCTGCCGCCGCTGCTGCTGCTGCGCTCGGAGCCCTCGCTGTTGTAGCGAGATCTGTGCTTCGCCGCATAGCTGAGCTTGTCGACGTGCTCGCACTGATCCATCAGCTTGAGCATCTCCTCGAACTTGATCTCCAGCGGCCGATTGTACTGGGAAAGCGCCTTGAGCAACACTTTTCCCTCCTTCTCGTTGCTACGTTGGAATCGGGAACGAGACAAGCATTAATTATTATGGTCATGGGTTGGGATGCGAACTGCGCGTTCTTACTAGATTTCGATGAGTTCGCAGCCAAGCAGCAGCTTCTGGGGTCCCAGCTCGGTGACAGCAATGGTCAGATCGTGATAGTATATCATAATGAGCGAATCGTTGCTCACGCGATTGCCACTACAACGATACGATTTAAGAGTTGGGTTGGGAATTAAACGAGTGGAACGCTTATGGGCACATGGCCGCAACCACAAGCCGCGATTATGGCGGCTACGTGACGTCCATGACAATGACAGCAGCTATCAAGCTGGCAGGCGATTGCACGCCAGCTGATTACCGATAGCATGATAGCATCGCTGCAGACCTCAACTCACCTGTAGGTTTTCATTTGACGCAGACTGCGCTGCTCGATGATCTGCTGTGTGAACGACTGGAACGAGGGGAATCCCTGCAGTCCCTGCGGCAGGCTGAACGACAACGTTGGCTTCGCCAGCGCCACCGACGAGCTCAGGTAGCCCATCAGAGCGCAGAACATGAGCGAGGCCAGCAGCTGCAGCCGCCGCCGCTTCAAGCCGAAGCTCTGACGCATTTGTCTAGAGTTCTAGGGCTTCGGACAGTTCGGGACTTCCGAATGGGATTTTCAGTTCAACTCACAATTGGTCAAGACTTCCTGAGAATACCACAGTATTCCAACAGTGTTGAGGCCTTCCAGAGAGTACCGGAGAGTTCAAGACTTCCGGTTGGGTTTGAGAGTTCAAGACTTTGGAGCACTACCAGCGACCTCCAGAGGGTTCAAGTCCTTCAGCGAGTTTCCAAGACTTTACGACTTTCAGCGAGTACCGAGGTGTTCAGGAGACTTCCGAGCAAAAGGGTTTCGAACCTTTGGCGTACCTCTCAAGATCGGCATCCCTGGGACGCGAACTGCGGGCGCACAACGAAACGTGATACGCTGGGCAACGTGTGTTGGTTCCGACTCAATTTCCGGTTACAAATTACCTGCCACAAAATCCAAAATAAAACATTTACATGAGCGCAATCGTCAACGTGTTCGTATTCGTATATTCGTTAGTGTCACTCGTTGTCACTCGCTGTTATTTGTTGTTGTTGTTGTTGTTTTTTGTTGCCCCCTAAAAAATTCAAAATATTTTATTCATTCGCCGTTGCTGTCGCGACGGAGGCGCGTCCTCGCCACACAGCTGAGCCTGTTCACAGGACACGGCCAGGACCCAATCGAAACCAATCCAATCCTATTTCTCCTCACTCCCAGTTGACCACTTGTCGTATACTTAATACCGAGTTCGATTCCCATTAGGCGGACACAAAAAACAACTTTTCAATCGAATTGAATTCATTCCCATTTTCGTAATCGTCGCATGCCAATTTCACCCAGAACACTGAACATTTTCCTTGAATTTTCCTCTCGGCTGGGAAGCGTTTGCCCCAAACACAGATGTCTCAAATAGTTGGCTATTATGTCGCAGTTAAATCGAATTATTTTAACCATTTCTTATTGCGAGCTATTTACTGAAAATTGCCAAGCAAGGTTTTCCATTTTCTTCTGCCTTGCAATGCATGGCACAAGAATTAGTTATATTAATTTCATATAATTTCAAAGTACGATCACTTAATTTACTTCTGGGTATAAAATTATTGAATTCATTGTTTATTTTGCAAACTACAGAATTTTTATACAATTTAAAAGAAAACAAACTTATTTCATTGAATTCCAAGTTTTCAAGCCAGAGATACTTTGAAGAGAAATTTAATTTAATGTACAATTACTCAAAAATATTTTAAATACTTTTGTAACGTTTTTTTTTTCACCTCTTTGTTTATTTATTCATTTAATTTGTATGTAAATTCTGATGTGAATTTATACTACTTTTAAAAGTTTTCTTAATAGTTATAACTGCAGTAAATATTTTTATTAGCTTTGAAACAGCAATCTGCATAAAATATAATTGTGATGCTAGTCGTTTTTCTAATATTCTTTAATTGTTGTTAATATGCTGGCATTGATAGATTCCCCCTTTGGGCAAACTATTAAACAGAATTATTTGTGCTCGTTAAGGGCAACGCAATGTGTTGCAAGCAGCGACTGTAAAGATTAAAATCTTTTATAATAAACAAATTCAAAAAAAAAATTTATATTTCAGTTGTACTTTCAGAGAAGATTTTAGTGAAGTTATTAAAAGAAAATTGAAATAGAAGTTTTTTAAATGTTGTTCATATATTATTTGAACAGTAAAAATTGCAAATGAAATGAATGATGAAATTGCGATATTACTTTTACAATCGAACTAGAGTAATTGTTTTATACTTATTTTAATGAAATAAAAACTTAAAATTTCACATGAGTGCAAAAATAAAAATTTAAAAATAAAATACAACAAAATCGAAAAGTTGTGGTAAAAAAATCGAAATCCAATATTTATGTTACAATTCTCTCTTTACAAAAAACAACAATTAAGACAATTAATTAAGTTACAAAATTTATTTGCTACTTTAATTATTCGAATCATCTTTAACTTCCTTTTTTGAAACTATAATTATAATAATTACTCAATTTTAATTTTAATTTAAAAGTACAAATTGCAAATATTTTAATAACATTTAAATTAATTTTTCGTCAACTTTTACTTGACAAAAGTTGCAAAAAAAAATAGTTTGTGAAATATTTGTATTATCACTGTACACAAATTTTAGTAAAATTTTTTTTAAATGTTAATTTCTGCAAACAAAAGATATGTTTGCTTTCCACTATTAGGGGCGAAATCCGATAAAAAAGTGTGACAAAAATTGTTAATAAAATTCCTTCCAAAAATAGTTTGTGAAATTTTCCATTATCACTGGACATTTTCATTAAGTAAAATATTTTGAAGTTGCAAAACTCTTTAAATGTTAATTTCTGCTAACAAAATTTAAGGTAGTCTTTACGCTTCTGTTTGCTTTCCACGACAAGTGTAAAACAAATTTTGGCAAAATCCTCAAAAAATGAAAAAAAAAAAAAAAAAAAGAAAAAAAGTGTCGTGACGAATCGTGAACAGAGGCCTCAGTTATTTATTATGTGTTGTACATGTGAATTGATTACGCCTAGTGTCGAGAGTCGAGTGTCGCAATTTTCGCGTCTTCTGCCCACTTTCTCCGCCTCTTTCTTTGGGCCATGACTAGCCCTTTTTGTTGTTGTATTTGTTGTTGTTGTTGGGCTTGTTTGATATGTAGCAGTTTTCAATTCCAGTTAATAAATCGTTCACGCCAGCGGGGAAGAGGGGGCAAGAATCAGAGAAAGGAAATGAATTGGCCATACGCACGAAACATGCTAATCAAAATGCTGTTGTTTGTTGCCCCCGAAAAAAAAGTAGAGTTGATTATTATGCGTATAACGCAAACAACACACTAGAAAATATATATAACATGTATATATATTTATATTATTTGGCAGACATATAAAAAGTATAAGCATTTGCATTGTTTACTTTTCGTATGACTTTTACGAATATATATTTTGTATATATATGTTTTTGTCGTTGCCCCAAACACGAATGGCCAAGTCAACAAGTCAAAAGGGGGCTCAAAGGGGCACGTGGGAGTCACCCAGAGGGGGGGAGGGGATGGGTGAGAGGGAGATGCGCAGAGGGGTTGCTCAGTGAAAGTACTGTTACTGTGTGCGCATTGTTATTGTGCTCATTGTTGTCGTATTTCACTTGAATACCCACTACGCACAGGGTGTGATAACCCAAAGGCAGTCCGCACTTTTACGTAACACGTGAGCTTCACATAAATACTATATATAAATAAATATATCATATTTAATTTAAATAAACAAAATATTCTGGGGGTTACTTTGTGATCCTCGATCATAGAAGCCGAAATTTACTCTTGACTTTTATTTGAGACCAAAAAATTATTATTATATGTAATAATTATTTTTGATATTTTTGTTCACTCAATAGTAATGATCTATGATAAACGTTTTATAAAATAAATTCAATACCATAAAATAATCATCATTATTCATTTTTTTGAAGCTAACTTGTATCGAATAATAGACAGTCCATCAGTCTGTATAAAGTTGCAACCAAAATACATATTTTTATTTTTATTATATCGGAAATTGGGAATAGAAATTGAAAATTGAAAATTAATAATTATATTAAAGTAACTTTTAATGTAGTTTTTTTTACCAAATTAAAAAAATGGAATAATTACCTAATTTTTAAATTTAAATTGATATTTGGATTTTTATTTTATCAAACCTAAAATAATACTGTTCAACTTTAAAATAGAATTTGAGCTTTAATAATTTTTTTCAACTCAACACTTGCTTTAAAATAGTAATTTACCAAACGGATTTGTATTTTAGCAAGTGAAATATAAATAATATGGTTTAACTATTAAACAGAAATTGAAATTATCAGAACTTGTAATTTGATAATTTGGAAAAGTAATTTTATTTTTCTTTTAACTAACTTTTAAATGGAAAATTAAAATTTAATCACAATTTGCATTACAAAAAATAAGAGTTGACATTTTCCTATTATTGCCGGCATTTAATAATTTCAATAATATAGTAAAAATAATTTAAATTCCATTTTTGATGGCAAACAAAAGTAAAAGGTTGAGGAGTATTTGGCAGTCGAGCACACTCCACTGCAACTTTCTTGCTCATTTTTAGTCATTTAATTTTTCGGCAATTTCGTGCGATTCGAATTGAAACTGTGAGGAAACATGCGAGCATGATGACAAATCTCGCAGTTGTAGGTGGAGGCGTCAGTTGGGATGAAAGGGGAGTGTCAGCAGAAGTAGGCGAAGGCATGCGACATTGTGCGGCATGTTGTCCGACACCGACACCTTGACTACATGCCATCGCCCACACACACACCTCTGCACACACACCTCCGAAAAATCTCAGTTACTTAACTGTTGGCCAACTGACCAGCTGGCTCACTGCATGACTGTCTTTTTGGTTATTTATTTATCTTATTTCGTGACTCTATTAGAGGTTTGCATCGCTCAATGCTAAGCTCTGTTGGCGGGTTAAGGTTGCAGCTAACGGTGCCGCAATCAGCCAAGTTTAGGCTGCAGCTTATGTAGTTAGTTGTACTATATATCAAAAATGTTTGCTCACTTTGGCGATTTCTTCGCGAACGTGAAAATGCAAATTGTTGTCCAGGGCAAAAACTAAACGTCAGAGAAACTGCGCTTCAAAAGTATAACAAATTTTATATACACTTAGAGAGTGAATTTTATTTGGGAATTCATAGCATAAAAATCATAAAATTAGAGTGGCTAAAGAGAGTCAAAAACATATAAAACAATTATTAAATTAAAATTTTTGCTTAATATGTAGACCATTTTTTTTCGATAAAGTAAAGTTGCCTTCGTTAACAACTTTTAAATGATTCTTTTTTTAACTACACATTTATTATTTTTGAACTATTTACTTTAGGTTAAAATTTAAAATATTTACTTTAAATATATTCATAATTAAGGTAGACAAATTTGCACTTGAAAATAATAAGCAAATTTGGTTCTCCACTTTTTTTTTTTACATCTAGAATTTTTACATTTATTTATTAAAATCAAAAGTTATTATTATAGCACAAAACTGCTCACAATATTTTCTCTGAAATGTGATGGCAGCGTCAAGCAATAAGTTTGTTGAGAAATAAATTAATAGCAAAGAACGTCTTTATTATAAGCTGTTAAACACTGAGGTATCAATGAACATATAGCAGGACTGCCAAAAAAAAATATTTTCTAGGAAGATAGCAAAAATTCCCTAGGTTCTGCTTAGTTTCATCAAGATAACTGCAAAATCAATTGACTAGGCTGCTAAGAAACAGCCGGACAGACAGACAGCAGGACTGCTAATCAATCTAATCACTAAAAGGGTTTCAACTTCGCTAAGTTTCATGAAGAAAACCGCAAAGCTAAAAATGGCAGTACAGATGGAAAACATTCTGCACACGCTGTTCGAAAGCGAGATGAGAAGAGAGATCGTTTTACTTGGATCGAGAATTCTTGTCAGCTAATCTAAGCCAAGCTGACCCCATAAATAAGTCACATAAATATCCGCTTTCAGCGATGTCAGCATAACTCAGTTGAACGCAATCTAAGCCACAAGCTCAAGCCGCATTTCTTTTCTGCATTGTTAACCCCCTTTGGAGAGTAAGAGTAGAGAAATTGTTGGAACTACAAGAATCAGTGTGAAGCCCTTGTGCTCACCTTGTATATATATATACTATATGTTTGTGTTTTTTTTTGGCGACTTGTCTGACCGACTAACCGGATGCACACGACCCAACTGACCAGTTTTGTTTCGCTATCACTTGAGTCTCCCTCTCGCTGCTCGACATCATAATTAGCAAATACATAATCTCGTTTTAACCCGCATTAACCCACAAAATGCAACAATGACTGTTCATAGTTGAGTGACTTTTACGTTGTGTTTCCTGCTCCCTCGCGCTTTATATATGCATGCATGTATATAGCTTTATGGCTTTAGAGCAGCTGATGATGATCGCCGATTTAGACTTCCGTCTGGGCCAAAACAAAACGGGGCAAGAATCGCGAGAATAAACGTCAGGAAATCGTTTGAGGCTCGGCACAAAAGAGAAAACCCGATTACAAAATCCGCATACAAATTGCGCTGTGAAGAACGCGGAAGACTGAATCAGAAGACGCTTGTGAAGCTGGCTTTCTGCCAGATAGCCAAGGCACTCTACAAGTTTTCCATGACTGCCAGCAATTTTTAAGGATAGCCAAAAGCTATAAAAATGCCTTAAAGACCGAAACATTCTGCAACATTCATAAGACGTTCGAGATTAAAAAGAACTTGGGGTAAAACTTAAACCTTAATTATTACTAATTTACAACTTGAATTTTTAGTAAGAGATACAAAAAACTTTGTCTTTTTAAAAAGAGCTTAAAGAATTTGCAAAACATTCAAGATCGAAATGAATTTGGAGCACATATTATTCTTTTTATTTTTCGCTGTCATTTTAAGTCACTGTTATTTTTTACAACTTGAATTCAATTTTGAAAAAGGGATAAAAAAGAACATAGTTTTAAAAATAGCTTAAAAAACTGCCCAACATTTCCGAAGTAAGAATTCTGCAATATACTCAAGACGTTCAAAATCAGAAAGACTTTGGTAGAAGCCTAATATTTTTGTTTAATACTTGACTTCAATTTTTGGGAAGACTTTCAAAGCTAAGCAAAATATTTTGTTAAATAGTCTAAAGATCTTAGTCACTTTGGGTATAATTTGAACACTAGAATTGAATTCCAAGTCGTGAATAAATATAAAGTAAATATTTAAATATAAAATATATAAAAGTTTAAGCAGCTTGCCAAAACATATACTTTTTTCATAATATTTAAATTTGTAGAATTGTGTAGAATTATTTGGAATATTATGGATAAAATATAGAGACTCTCATAGACTACTAGATATTATTATTTTTTAGCTAGTCAAGACTGTCAAAACTTTTCCAAGGGAGCTTTAGCATTTGTTCGTTTAAACTTATTCCCTTAAAGACTAATAACATCTTACATAACATTTGGAAGAACTATTATTTTATGAAAGACTTTCTGAGATAGACAACAACTATATTTTTTGCTAGCCAAGTTTTCGTCTGTTTCGAGTTTTCAACGAAGTCTCTGGAAGTTCATTTTTGGGGACTCATCAAAATGCTGCAATCTTGGGAATTTTGGATGGCGGCAAAAGCAGCAACTGAAAGCGAAAATGAAACTTGGCCAACTTGAACTTGGCGCCGTGTTACAGTCGATGGGTTCAAAAGTGCAAAGCTTTGCATAAGCACGAAATACCATCAATAAAAAAGCAAAACCAAAGAAAAAACAAACAACAACGCGTCCGAATCCGAGTCGAGTTGTTGTCTCTTGGCATAGGTCAGTGAAGCATGAGGTTTTGGTCAGGTAAAAAAAAAAACAAAAACCAAAACCAAAATTAAAGTCGGCCGTGGGCGAAATTGGTTTCGTTTCGTTTGGTTTCGTTGTTGACCCGCTGCAAAGTTGGTTGCAGTTGATGACGATGATGATGATGTGGTGGTAAAAGTGGTGCTGCAGATGCGCCAGGGGGGGGAAGAGGAGGAGGAGCTACAACTAGCAACTGGTTTGCAGGTTGGCGGTCTTAACTTTCACATTGGGCGCGCACGCTTAATTGTGGGCTTTAATCTTGCTTAATTTGCTCCAGTTTTTCGATTCGAACCACACGCCAGACGGCACACGAAATACCGATTAAAGCGATGCGACGAGAGATGCTTTCAGTTGCTCATCATCGCCAGCGATCAGCAGCAGCATCATCATCATTATCACCATCATCATCATGATCAAGTTGTTTATCGCAGCTCTTTCTATTTGTATTTCTCAGTCACTGACACTCCCAATGCTCTACTCGTTTCTGCGTGCTCAAGTGATTGGCAACACAGCAAATGCAAATCATGCAAATCATGCTCGGCACGCTATGATGTAAACCACAACACGCCATTCGTTGTGTTTAACTCTCAACTCTTGGCCCAACTCGTCGCTTCTACTTGAAGTAAATAGCGTGCTTTAGTTTGTGCATTTATTCAATGCCTTTTTGAAAGCTGTACTCGAGTGGCAATCTGTTGCAACGCTCTTTAAAAGTACTCGGTACACACTTGTACGTTTACTCGTTACTCGTTACATTTGCTCGTTATTCCAATAGAAATCATTATTTGCACTTACTTTATTGAAATTTAAACTAAACTTTAACTTTAAATGTTGAAGCTTTTAATAGTTTGACTTTAAACTTTACGATACTCGTTACTAGAACTCGTCATTTATAGGCTGTTATAACTTTTCTAGTTACTGCATTTTCATTGCGTTAAATATTAAAATAGCTATCGAAATTAGCATTTATTTAAACATTGAATACAATTGGAACTACATTTGAAATTTATATTTTAAACTACTCGCTACTCGTTACTGTTGAAATCTTTATCTACTGCGTAAAGTATTGAATTGAATTTATTAACTGTTGAAAGCATTGGCTTCATCTTATTTATTCGCCTTTATACCATAACTCCTCGCACTTTTATTGCAATATAATTCAAATTAAATTTACTAGCTTTTAAATTGATTGAAATTTGAAAGCGTTGATTTCTGGTTAAAGTAAAAATGTGACCAGCTACATTATGTGCTATTGCTTAAATTATTGTTTTTTTTTTGTTAAATTCGAAAGTGGTAAATAAAATTACTCGTTGTCAGCTACTATCACTTATTAAATTGTGTGCAGCTGCTTAAGCAATAATTAAAACTACTACCTTCTAATTACTAGATATTGATTACTAACTATTTGTTACTCGTTACTTACTACTCGCTACTCGTTATTAGCTATATGTAGACTGCTGTAAAGCAACTTTTAGCTCGCTTGATGTTCTCGTTATAATTACTCGTTGCTCATTTAGGATTATCTCGCCTTGAAAACAATGTGATCAATGTGATAAAATAACAAGTTATTAATTTTGAGAACTCCATTAGCGAACTGCACTAATAAACAAATAAACTACATGACGAACAAGAAGTGAATGCCCTCAATTTTAAGAGGCAAAATGTTTCGGTTTCGAGTGGCATTCGACATTGCTTAATTAATGAGCTCCACTCACTTCGGCAAATATTTAGCTAACAAATTGAGGCGTCGCAATTACTCATGGGAAGTTCAAGTGGTGTTAGAACTTCGCAAATGGAACGAGTGCAGAGCGCGATACACTCGCTTGAACTTGAACTCGTTACGGCGGCGACAGTTTTTAACGAGTATGTTTCGTTTAATAACGCGTGTGTGGGTTTCACTTTAAGGGTACTTAACGAATCGTTGTGGGCCGAAACTATAACTTCGCACCAGGTCGCTAATCATGGGAATTGATGGTCATAATGATGTTGAGTTGTTGTGCTGATGTGACGATGACAGTTGCAGCTTGTGGCATTCCCACAATTCCATTTCCCAGAGAGTTCGATTGTCTTTTGCCTTTTACGCCAGTTTTGTGCCAGTTTCACAACAGCATTTTTTGTAGGTGAAACTCGGCAACAACAACAACAACAACAACAACAAACAACTTGACAACAACTTCACTCGATTCCATCTGCATCTCTTGCAATTTTGACTCGGCAACAAATTCGAATTTTTTTGCCAACACGCGTTTTACTTTTGCGCTAGAACTAGTCGTTAATTATCATAAAATATTTTTACCAAACGCGCCAACTTCAGTCGGTCAGTTTCACTTTTCAAAAAACAACAACAAAAAAAATACAACAAACATGAAAAATAACGACAAAAAGACACTCACACACACACACACGCACACACACACATACATGCACGACGATAACCGAACGAAACATACGATGTCGTTAAGCTTGGGCTTCAGCTTTTGGGCGCATGCGCGCGTGCGTTTGTTTCTTGCAGAGTTGGGCAAACCGTTCGCTGCCGCGCAAAGTCAGCAACTGATCGATGAGGCCTCAAGTGCCGAAGCCGCCGCCGCAGCCGAAGCCGATGCCGAAGTCAATGCAGAGCCGAACGAGCGACGAACGAACGAGCGACAAACGAACGACGGACGACAGAAGACGACGAAAATGTGTCAAAAGCAAAAGCTGCGCTTGAATAGTCAACAACAAGTGCTGCAAGTTTTGACTTCTGCATGCGTGTCTGTCCACGTGTGTGTGTATGTGTGTGTTCGTGTGCGTGTGCGTGTGTGAGTGTGTGCGTGGGCCTGCACTGCAATCGAAAGACAGTTTATCGGTCGCTCGCTCGCCGGCATCGCATCGACGTCAACCTTTGCGTCGCGTTTAGCGCCCAAGTGAAAACACTTGAAACAACTTTTACAATGTCGCCGAAGTTGTTGTCACTGTTGTTCTTGTTGTTGTTGTTGCTGCTGCCGGCGGCCAAAGAAAAGTGACAGTGGGCCAAATGTAAAAAGACAATTAAAAATGCTCTTAAAGTATTTGACAGACAGCTACAACGAAATAAATACAAAAAAAAAAGTCACATACAAATAACAGATTGTTATCTATGCACCTAAAGGTCCATAAAAAAAAACACTTTACGGCCTAAAGAGTTGCCGAGATTCTCTAACGGAAATTTCACAATAAATACATCAAAATTAAACTGGAGCAAATCTTAGAGAAATTTGATCAATTTGTAGTAATTACAAATTTCGTTTAAACGTTTGAATTTACATATAGAAAGGCTGCAAGTTCTGAAATCTGTCTGTCCGCAGCTATCAATGTAAACAGATCTCCCAGCTTCGCAGCTGTATCAATGAAATTTGGAGGGGATTCCTCTGCTTTATATATAGAAAATTAATGCATAAAATTCGGGTGGATCAGATTACTATATCTATGAGAAATAAATCCGTCTGTCCGCCAATTTCTATGCCAGCAACTCTCTCAGGTCTGAAGCTAGCTGAATGAAACTTGGCGAGAGTTTATATAGGCGAGTTTATATAGGGACACACATTAAATTTATTTGGATCAGATTACTATATCTATAGGAAATAAACCTGTTTGTCTGTGATCTCTTAGTTTTTTACCTATCTCATTTAAATTCGGCAATTCTTATGCTTTATATAGAAAATTAATTTAATATAAATTTAGCGTCTTCGCAAAATCGTGACATTAATACTTCATCTTCAAGGTAGTTTATAGATTAATGAAAAACTAAATAAATAAATAAGCAAGACGAGCAAAAAGTTTATGCAAATGATTGCTATATATACAGGAAATATTTGGTTTAAAATCAAACATTTAAGGTAGAAACTTCTTAGCACAATTTGTATCTTTGTATCTTTGCGATATCGTTGCAAAAATACTTCATCTTCAAGGTAACAAAAAGTTTATGCAAATGATTGCTATATATTTAGGAAATATTCGGTTTAGCTTCTTAGCACATTTTATATGAAAAATACACCTTGATTTTTTTTTTGCATCTTTGCGAAATCGTTGCAATAATACTTAATCTTCCACCTAGCTAATTGATTAATTAAAATCCAAATAAAAAATATAAGCAAAATGTGGCAGTTTAGGCAAATGCCATAAAATTAAAATGCTCACTCGCACTTTTAGCACAAATCCCATGTTACGATGATTCCCAGAACGTTAAAAACTACGAAACAATAACTTTTAATTTTTGTTTTTTATTTTTAAATTTTATTTTGATGATTTTTGCTTGGGCGCTTGAACAGGTTCCCATGACAAAATGTTGTAGCTACATTTGTTTTAGGAGATATATATATATATATATATATATGTCTAGTTATATATATGTATGTATATACTATGCATAGGTATCGTTAGTTGTATAAACTTGACTTACTTAAGTAGTTGTTGCTTATGCGTAGAGGGGGCATGTTATACACACGGATGTCACGAACAACAATTATAGAGTAAAAAGAAATACACGGGGACAAAATCATTTTCCAGCTCAATGGATGGCTCTCAACACGTAATATTTACACCTTGAGAGGATTGCGGATCAAGGATGGGGTAATGAGCGGATAGATTTGTTGTTTCGATTGTTAGTTTTGCCGTACAGCAAACACTATTTACGTATGTCTCTCATTTTCATTTCATATACACAATACACTAGCGATGCAGTAGTAATATTACAATTTGTATAGTTAATAATGTAACACAAACAAAAGATTAAAATAATCATCCCTCGACAGAAAACTAAATTGTAGATACATTCACTATGCAATATATATATATAACTAATTAATTCGTTTCATTTTGTTTTGCTCTGGTTTTTGTTTTTTTTTTTTTGTTATTCTGTTTATACATGCTCTTTATTTTGTTGAGGGTATCGCATATTCGTATTCAAATTGTGCTACAAATTGTTAAACAATTGATTTAACAACTGCTTGGGCTTGGGCTAAAAAAACTATTGAACAACAATATATTTAAATTTATATATGTATGTTATAATTGATTATCAGTTTATCAATTATTTATGAATACACACATGCATTTTGCACATGCATGTATTTATATCAATCACATCATTTATTCGTATTTTAGAATTAAAATATGAACGGTTATTGGACCAAGCCAATGTTGCGTGTCTGTCTTTCTGTCTGTCTGTCTGTCTGTTTGTCGCTTTGTCTGCTTTGTTGGTCTGTGTGTCGGGGTTTCGTGTTCAAACTCACGTAGAATCATCTGGTAACAAAATTAAAGGCCAAAAAAAATGTACAATTTGTGTGCTTTGTATAATGCAAATAATAAATAAAGTTATACAATTAAGTAGTTGACCAAAAAAACAAAAAATCAATAAACAGAAATTACATTTACATTTGTTGTAATCTCCTCACACAGAACTTTTATGCTTACAAATCGAATACAATTTTCACTTGTTGTTCTTGTGTTTTTGCTTCTGTGTGTGACAATTTAAAACGAAAAGAAAAAAAACGAATTCGTAAAAAACTAAAGATATTTCACGTGGGCGTTGAGAGACGCAAAACCTTAGGCCAATTGTTTGTTTGTTGTTGTTGCTTGTCTTCTTACAGTTGTTGTTGTTGATGTTGTCATGACGAATTGCCTTTCTCTCTAGCCGAAAAAATTGGTAACAAATGTATTTTGCTTGAAGCTTTAAGCTAGGTAAATTGGAAGTGTAAGCTATATATACTATATATACGTAAGTTTGTTTTCTAGTGTGTATGTTGTGAGAATGTATGTGTGTGTGTGTGTTGTATGTGTGTGTGTGTGAGTGTGTTGTACAACACCTAAGCGCAATGCTAAATTGCCACTTGGTCCGCTTTCAATTAGCACTCGGCTCGGGCGGCGTCGACGAACTCGAGGCGCCAGCGATTTTTTGCGCTTTGATGCTGCTGCTGCTGCTGTTGTCCGTAAAGAATTTGGCCTTGACCAGATTAATGGAGTAATCCTCCTCAATCGCCGGATAGCTGGACTTCTGCAAATCAACAACAGATTAATTTCATATATTGAATTGCCATAAGTAATGCAAATTGATTTGCTTACGTTTTGGGTTAGATTCTGGCCGCGCAGCAGCTGCCAGTTTTCGAGAATGTGAGCGTAGCGTAAATACTTTTCAAATTCATGGAGTGTCTCATAGACATGGCACAGTCCCAGATAATCGTACTCCAAGCCGGAGTAAGTGCTGCCAAACAAGCGCAAGCCTAAAGAGAAGCATTCATGAAATAGCCGATTAAATGGAAAGAGATGCAAATATGTGCTGCTGTCTTACTTATATCAATGCTGCGCAAATATAGATCTTCGGCCTGGCGAAACTTCTTCATCTGATAGTTGTAGAGCGACGCCAGATGGCCAATGGAGAGTCCCACCTCGTAGTCGTAGGGACCCAGCAGATCTGTCTTGATTTTGATGGCCTTTTGATGCATACGCTCGGCCTCGTCGAAACGATTCATTGTTTGATACAAACGCCCCAGATTGCCATAATGTTTGGCCGTCTGCACATTCACCTCGCCGAACACCTCCAGCGACAGTTGCAAGGCGAAATTGTGCAGCTCCTCGGACTGCAACAGCAGATCCTCCTCGTCCATGCCATCGGCGATTTTGTCGAGCGCTATCTCCTCCAGCAGCAGCGCCTTCACACGCTTCGCCGATGCCAACATCAAATGATTGCTGGGCACCAGATTCTTCATAATGTTGACCGCCTTATCCACATGATCCTGGGCGCAACTGAAGTCACCGGTGCTATATTCGTGCACATAATACGCATACGACAGATCCTCGTGTGCGATCGCCACATGGAAGTTCATATTGCCAAAGATGCCGCGACGCACGGCCAGCGCTTCCTTGTAAACGTTCACAGACTGAAACACCGAATCGACGTTCAGCAGAAAGAAGCCATAATCCAGCAGCGCATCGCCGTATTTTTGATGCGTTGGCCCAAAGTGTTCACTGCAAAATGTAAAGAGCGTAATTAGCTGAGATTCTTTTGCAAATGAAAACTCGATTTTTTAGGTTACTCACCGGGCGCGTCGCACCGCCTGGCAGATGAGCAAATTGGCGCGTGCAAAATCGCGTTTCACCACACACGATTTGGCCGCCTGGCGCAACACATCAATGGCCACGCTACAAGTCGAAAAGAATCACAGCAATTAGCGGCAATTGGAGGAAGGGATTGAGGAGTGATGATCGCTTACCGTGTGGGCGCTGACGTGTGCAGATGATGCAGCGCCTTGACGCTCCACATGTGACTGTTGTTGTACTCGTTGCGGGCAAAGTACATGGACGAGATTTGTGTGTACGCCATCGCAATCAATGGCGGCGGCACATGGCGATCGAGCATTGGCGTCAGTTTAATCAGCTCCGCGTACGTTTGTTGCGCCAGTTTGAAATTGCAGTGCGACGATTCCGCATAAAGTAGGCTGCAATTTAAAACATAATTATTGTTAGAACAAGAAAACAATGGAATGGAAAAATATGTTAGCTTCAAGCTAAATATTATGAAACTATTTCAGCAGCAAATTTGTGATTTTTAAGCTATCTAGTTCTAAATGAATCACAACTTTGTTGGCTCTAGCTGTTATAGATATTGAAAATACCCTTACCGCTGTAGGCAATCGAGACGCGTGACCAGCTTGTTCTTGAAGGGCGGCATGCGCTTCAGTCTTTCGTTGAGGCACGACAGCACTGAGATGCTCTCCTGCATCCATCCCGCCTCGGACAGAAAGCTGCCCAGGCGCAGTCCCAAATCAATGGCCAGCACATCCTGTGCATCCAAATCGCTCAGTTCGGCGTCCGTCTCCTCCTCGTGCTTCACTGTAACAGACGGCAGTTGGTGTTGATGTTGATGATCGCTTGTCGTCGCCAATGTTGCTGATGATGATGACGATGAGCCAGCGAAGTCGGCGTCGGTGGAAATTTGTTGTTGCTCCGCTATCTGGATTTTGCTGTACTCATCACTGAACAGCTCCTTGTCCAGGTTATCACTACAATCGCCATGTTGTTCGCTCGGTTCGGGCTCTGTTTGTGGTGCGACACCAAAGTGCACTTCATACGCCTCGCTGAGGCGACGCGTCAGCGACTTGTTGCTGGCCATCAGCGAGGCGACAATGCGCAACAGCTGATTGCGGGCCGATGTGAAGCGGACGAGGCATCTGAACACCATCAGTTTGGAGAGCTCCTCCATGAGTGTGTCTTTCAAATCATCACGTTGCGAGATCTGCAAGGGAAAACAAGAATATTAATTATCCACACAACCATTAATGCCGATAGTCTGCGATAGTAGTAAAATTAGATAAGCAATATTCCGATAGACACCAACATATGATATGAAAAGTTTCGTTGGTTCAAAGCATTTTAACGATAACAAATTCTGAAATTTGAACTAAATGCATTTCTCGCAAAAAACAACCATCGATAATTCGATACTTGCATCGATAGTTACTTGAGCTCGACTATCAAGTGCAACAACGACTATCGATAAATCGATAAGCGCAAGAGGGAGCGGTAGAAGAGGTAGATACGAACACGAAGAAGAGGAAGATGAAGATAAAGACGAAGACGAAGGTTGGCGACCAAGTTCAATGATCAATGATCAGACGACAGCAGGACAACGACAACAAGTGGGAAAGAGTGCGCTATATTTAGCCCAGCGGCAACAACAACAACAACAACAGCATCAATTGCTGACTGCTGCTTCATTGTTGTCGCTCTTTCATGATTTATTATTGTAATTGCAACGCCATTATGACAATCTGGATGATCTATTGATGCTTTTTGTGTATGTGTTTAGTGTTTAATCCCAGCTACAGTGGATAAACAAAAGCTCCAAATTCCCAGATATCATATCGCAACAAAAAAATAAAGATATTACGTTGATATACAATAATAACGACGCCATGCGGTTTTCACACACACACACACAGGCACATAGATATTAGATAGGTGTGTGTGTGTGTGTGTTCACAGCTGGGCTCGTGTGACAAGAGGCGGAAGCTTCTAGTAGCCGTAAACATAAACAATGCAAAGCTCTCGCGCGAAGCTTTCAATTCAATCGAATTGGAATTCAATGCAAGACAAAACCATAACAAATACAAAATATCCTCCCTAGATAACGGCACAACAATAACAAGTTTAATAAAATGCTGTAACACACACACACACACGCACACGCCTAGCAGCTGATTGGGCTTTGTTTGTGTGAGTGTGTGTGCGCGTGTTTTCACTTTTGTGATTCGCATATAGAATACAGTGGATGTTTGAGGGGGGGGGGGGGGGGGGGGGGGGTTAAAGCAGAAACTTACTCTCTCGTAGACATCGATGAGGAGATTGCGGGGCAACTCCGGCAGTTTGCTGATGCGCTCCAAGGCCGCCACTTTGCAGTCCAGGCCGTTGACAACGGCGTTCAATGCCAGGCCATAAAGCGGCTCCGGACTGTTGTTGTTGTTGTGACCGGAGGCCGATGACATCAAAGCCAGCAGCTGTTGTTGTTGCTGCTGCGCAGCCATTTTGTTTTCTGTTACTGTTGTTGTTGTTATTGTTATAGAAGTTTCTTGCGTTTCCTTTCCGTATATTGTGAATTGCCTATTGTGAACTAAATAAAACTCGCTTCGTTACTGGGCGAGCGGGGGGGGTGGAAGAAGCTCTGCAACAAGTTTCAATTCAATTAGAAAACAAAAAAAAACAAACGCAACGCAAAATTAAAACATTTATTTTGACGTCGTTTTTTTCACTTGCCACACGTGCGTCAAAAAAAAAAGAAAAACAAAAAAAATTGGGTGCAATGTCACACACACACACAAGCACACGTACACAGTCGCATACACATATACACGCGCAAACTTCACTTTCTTTTAAGACCGTTCGTCGTTCTTCGTTTTTCCTTTCCCTTCTTTTTTTCGTTGTTTGCTGTTGTTGTTTTTGTTGTTGTTACTGCTGCTGCTGCTACTGCTGTCAATTTCACTGCTCTGCTGCTGCGACAAGTTCCTCTTTGTTACACACACACACACTCGCACAAAAACACACATTGAAAGCCTGCCCAAACCTTATTTGATTTGATTGTATTTTGTACACACTTACACAATATCTAAATCATTTCACGATTAGCACACGCCTGTTTCTTTCCCGCTAGCTGCTGATGCCACTGTGCATTACAATATAAACGTATGCTATTTTTTTTGCTTCGATTTTATGCAAAAAGAAATTAATATTTGTGTCTTGGGGATGGCAGCCAGCGTAACCGCACTCCCATTTCACAAATAATCCCAACGCACACAATTTGCTGCACAGCTAGCTGGCCACACTGCAAAATGTATAATTGGTATTTTTCGCACGATCTCCTTGTGCTAGAAATGCTTAACTATAAAAAAAATAAATACAATACTTCTAGATATTTGTGTAGACGGCGAAAGCAGATATTACCTGTCTTTTTGCATGCGATTGCAAATATACCAAAATGTTGAATTGAGAGTAATTAATAACTGGTACAATTGGTATGTTGCGCACAAAACGCATTACTTGAACAGCTGTTTTTGTGCAGTTAGTATTTTATGGGTTCCAAATATACCGCAATCGATAGCTCCTGTTAGTTAACAGCGACAGCTTTTTGCGTTAACAGACTGCGCTTAAAATTAAAATGGTGAAATAGGATAAAATGCCGTTATATGTCGCTTTATTGTTGCTGGTGTTGGTGCTACCGAAAAAAACAAAAAAAATAATATAACTGGACAATTTTGAAGATGTTAGAAATTGTTCCTGTTGTCGGTCACGGTTCTTTGTACGCGCAATCAAATTGAGGCGGCTCAAAATAGCTGAAATAAATCGTCGTCGACGTCGAACAGACCAAACTCAATGGTGCTGCCAAACATCCACCAGTGCCGCAATATGTTCCGTATGAGCAGAAATCGCGTTGTCACAAACTCAAAGAAGTGAAAGAAGAGCGCACTCGATGTGAGCAGAGCACAGGACGCAACAAACACTTCCTGCACCGTTAGCTGTTCGGTGCTGCCCTGATTCAAGTTGTCCATGCAATGCAAGACCTGTACACAATGAAAAAAGCGCAGATAAGCATGCAGTGTAACCATGATCACATGCTCCAAAAATCCATCAGTGCACGCGCTCACCTGCTGCAGTATGACATGGGCAAGGGGCATTAGCGAGGCACTGAACAGCACATGCTTCACAATCATTCCGCAGCAACGTCCGCAGCAGAAGGCGCGCAGCATTTGCTTGACGCTCGCCCGATCCGTGGTGATGTCGAATGTCGCATGGCATACTTCACAGCGATTATCGCGTTTCACCATTATCCACATCTTCAAGCACGTCATATGTATGTAGCCCTATGTGTGTGTGTGTGTGTGTGTGAGAGTGAGCGGGATGGCAGATGGCAACAAAGTGACCACAAAACTCACCACACTGCCTTTACACTTGCATGGACAGTTGATGATCTCCATGTCGACGCGATTCACGCGACAGATGCGACAAGAGTTGCCAAACTCATTCGCTGAATGCACGCTCTCCTGCGTCGGTTGCCCAGGTGCCAACGCTGCCGCTGCTGCCTCATGATCGATGCTCTCTGTTGTTGCTTCGCTCTGTGCCGGCCTCGATAGCGATGTGCCGGCCACAACACTGTTCAGCAGTCTCAGCGCCGTCGCTTCGGACAACTGTTGCTGCACTTCCTCCGGCTGTTGTGACATTTCTCCCATATAAAAGAGAACGCGAAAAAAGGAAAAAGAGCAAAGCTTGGTAACCAAAATGCGGTAACGCGATTCGTTTGGTGAAGCCTAAGTGTTTTGTGTTGCGCGCGTAACGAACTCAATTTTGCGGGGCTGTACGAATTTCACACGTAATTTTGTTTGGACATTTTACACAAAACTAAACGTTCGACTATCACAGCATGTCTGAGAGCATATATCTGAACTGTTTGCTTCAAACGAGCCCATTTGCCGCCAAAGCCAACTGCGTTGTTCAAAATCAGTGTGTGACCGTAAGTGTGAACAAATTATTTTGTATATACAGGCAGTATGCCCGTTTATGTATGCTATGTTTTTTTTTGTAATTATCGATTTGTGTGGAAACATTTAGTGTGCAGTGTTGCCCCATCGTCTGCGATAAAGGATCGTCAGGCAGTGTACCCATTTATGTATGCAATGCTTTTTATTTATTTTGGTGTGGCAACACTACCATGGCCGCCATTTAGGTAAAGCAAAAGAAAACCACATTTTTGTTGTTCAATGTTAATATTAGCTGTAGATACATTTTTATTTTTGTTGATATCGCTTGCCGCTGCTTGCGAGTTAGTAATTTGCTCGTAGTATCGCTCGCTTTAATAAATGTAGTTGGGTATAAATGTTTCTTTTCTTCATGAACTCAGCGGGGTTAGTAAATTTTTTGCGCCTTGCAATTGTTGTGCTTTCTTCTTTGCTTTTGTTTTTATATATTTTTAAAATTATGACAAAAAAAAACAACAATTATTGCATAGTTTTTTTTCGTTTTTTTTTTTCAATAACAAATAATAATATAATAATTATAATAGAATTACGAGAAAAAAAAAATGTGATAAAAAAAAGAATATGATAAACAAGCAGATATAAAAAAAAACGTACAAATGTTCTTGCTGTTTCAATGCGACGACGAGGCTGCCATTTGTATAATAAGTAATCAAATGTGGGATTATAGTATGTAAATAATATAGTTATGCCAACCGGGCGTATACGTAATAATTCTGTCTGAAGTGGGGGAGGGTTGAGAAGGGGGGACGACTTGCTTATTATGTAATGAATAGATGCGTAGTTGTTGTTGTTGCTGTTAGTGATGGTTCACTGGCAATTGCGGAAGCGGCGATAGATGCTCTGCACATAGACAAAGACGCATTTCCAGTCGGGTCTGCTCATCTCCACCATGTCTTCCACATCCAGCAGCGGCGCAATTCCAGCCTTCTCACTGCAATCGAAATCGAAATGTCAATCAATTTATCGCTCGTTCGATCGATTGTTCGATATGTACTCACTCAGCAACGCTGAAGGCCAGCTCGAAGTTGTGTCGTCGCGTCTGTTTGGTTAGTTGCGTGTAGTCGAAGGCATCGGGCAAGAAGTGATGGATGAGCGCACAAAAGGCCAAGCCGTCGGACCAGCTCGAGCTAAAGTTGCTTATTTGCACGTTCTGCGAATTACAGCAAAAGATTGTGTGTTAGGTACGTTTGATCGATGCAAGGGGACGTGGTGTTGGGCGGGGGGCGGCGGGGGATTAATATAACTGTAGCACAGCGCTTGCATTGCACATTTCTAATTGTTGTTTTTCTATTTCAGCAGCAGCAGCAGCAGCGGCGGCGGCAATTAAGCGTTAAGTGATTTTAATTTTTTTTATTTTTTTTTTGGTGTAAAATCCAGCCCCAAAAGCAAATTGGCGATAAAGCGGCAAAAAACACATGTAAGTTAATAACGGCGCTTTTTCTTCTTCATCTTCATCCTTGCACTTCTTCTTCATCAAGCTGCTTGCGTGCGTTTTGTGTGTGTGTGTGTTTTTCTGTGTGTGTATGCATGTGTATGTGTGTGTGTGTTTGTTTGTGTGTATGCGTGTGTAGATGAGTTGCTCAACAACAAAAAAAAGCTCAGCCAAAGGTTAGACATTGTTGCTGTTATTGTTTGTTTTGTTTGGGCCTAAGCGTTAATTTATATATATAAAAAAAAACGAACGGCAAAAATGAAAATTAAAAACAAAAATAAATGCAAACAAAAAGGAATTGTAACAAATATAACGGTTGGTGGCTGTAGCTTCTCTGCGCGCGCTTTGCATTGCATTTCGGTATATTGTATGGTATTTTTTGGGCAATTTGCTGTTGGTATTTTTTAGGTTGTGGTGGATGGATACCTCATATTCCTGCGTTTTGTGCTGACACCACTGTAGAAGCTGATCCTTGACAGTGGCGGCGCGCGCATTTAATGCCGGATCGGTAAATTTGAACAGCGGTTGTGCTGAACCGCCGGGGGTCGTGGGTGTGCTTGTTGTTGTTGGAGATGATCTGAACAAAATGATTCAAGGTTGGAGGGGCAGACGTTTTAGCGAAACTCACACAATTTTTTTTTTGCTGTTTTTTATTTTGTAAATACATAAATGTTGTACTTATTTTTTGGGTGTTCGAATTGTTTACCTCGTGTATGTGTGTGTGTGTGTGTGTGTGTTGGTGTGTTTGTATGTGTTTGTGTTAGCAGGAAACAACAACAAATATGTATATTAGGTTTATGTTTTTGCTGTTGTTGTTGTTGTGTTTGATTTAATCGCATTTCTTATTGCTGTTTTGGGAGAGACACAGACAGAGAGAGAGCGAGAGAGATAGAGAGTGACAGAGCGAGGTGCGTACATAAGGTAAAGAACAAGAGCAGAGCGCCCAGTGGCTAGAGGGAGACAGATAGCTAGGAGAGCAAAACGGTTTTTACAATTTACCTCACATACATTTTACAGATATACCTAGGCACAAGAAGGACAAGATATTCGATTTAATTTGCGTTCACCGACACCAGAAAATGGCAGACGAAACATGTGATTCAGTATTGTTGTGTGTGTGTGTGTGTGACTGTGTGTGTGTAAGTGAGAGTTTATTGTGAGCCTGCACCGAATGTGTGTGTGTGTGCCAAAGAAATGCAAACAAAATGGCCCCTAAGGCGTTGCCGGATCAACAGTCAACTGCAGTTGATCGCCTGTGGCGTTGCCACATCAACATTCAACTGCAGTTAAATTTGAATTTAAATTTAAATTTGAAAAAATGCGCATTTTGTTTGCTTTTGCTTTGACAAGTGTGTGCTCTTTATATATGTATATGTAATATGTATTTTTATTTGTATATCTGAATTGTTTTACTTACTTTTGAGCCTGCTGCTGGGCAGCTGCCTTGTCGAGCTGCTTAAATTTGGCCAGCGGCGAAATGTTTTTGGCGGCTGCGCTGCCGCTCACAGTGCGTGTGGTAACTGCAATAAATGCAAATTCAAATTAGTTTTACATCTTAAAGCATATTATTTTTGTGAAATACCTTTTGTTGTGGTTGTAGTGAGAACTGCGCCGCCATCCTTTGACTTTGTCTCGGTGCGTTCACTGGTCGTTGAGCTTTGTTGCTTGTGTTGTGCTGTTTATGAAGAAAGGTTTTAGACGATTTGTTTTTGGTCGGCGAGCGAGCGAGAGAAAAAAAAAACGGGGAGAAAAAAGAAGCAATAATTACAACAATTAGTCAAGTCACAAATTAGTCATGCAATCGTAAAACATTTCAACAATAATGGTATATAAACAAAATTGGTTAAAGTTATTGAAAATCTCAGGAAAAAAAGATTATTCAGATCATTTTTATTTTTTTGTATCTTGTAGTTTAGACTAGTCTAAGGCAGGCAACTACATAAATGTGCACTACACACGGCAACACAAATATAAGATGTGAAAATACGTTGAACATTTTGCAATTTGAAATTTTTTTGATTGTTTTTTTTTTTAGTCAACATTCGTCATACGCCACTTCAGAAAAACCAAATTTATTCACAGTCTGGCAACGCTGCCAAAAAAAAGCAAATAACAGATCAAAAAACACACAGATACGAAACAAATCAAAAAGAAATAAGTTAGAAAATAGTATGAAAAACGAAAACGAGAACGAATCGTGGCCGCTGAGATGTGAAGTTTGCGGCGTTGCTGTTGGCGATTTGTGGGTGGTGGGTGGTGGTTGGTGTCTGGTGACGCTGCTGGTGCTGTTGATGCAACTGCTGCAGCTACAACTACTGTATACGTCTACACTTAATGCTAAAGAAAACATGCACAAATCTTATTTACAAAAGGAACACAAAAAAAAAAGGATAAAATCATGCGAGTAAAAAGTTTTTGCGTAGAAAGCAAAAAAAAAACAGCCAGCACAGCAAACTGAGGGGACAGTTGTGGGGCTGAGCTGTGTTGCAATTATCAAAAAAGGGACAATGGGAACAGGGGGCAGGGGACGGGGGGCGTAAAGTATGTACAAAAAGACTGAGAGAGAGAGAGAGTGAGAGAGAGGGACAAAAAATAGATACAGTCCAGATCAGGAGGGACAGCATGGGAGTTAAATAATTTAGTGTAGTTCTTTTTATTTTATGTTTGTTTTTCGCTGGACCAACCAATCAAACAGCCAACGTAACGCAACGCAACGTAACGAAATGAAACGAAATGGAGAAACGTAACGGCAGTGAAAGAAAACAAAACGTTTAAAGCGCTAGCTAAACTAACTTTTGTACAGTTCTCGATGGTGAGGAAGAAGTGGGCAGGCAAAATAAAAGAAATATATATATATATATACGAATAAATTTTTAAAATATACAAAATAGGCGAATATATGTAAAAAAAAAAATAAGTAAAGTTGCAGTTAGGCCGGGCGGGCGTTTTTGGTAGCAAAATAAATAAATATGATGGTAGTACATGGAACGCGCTAATTAAACAAGGTGGCAACGCTGTTTTGTACATTTCGTGTTTTTTTTTTTTTTTTTTGGGTTTTGTTTTGTTCACTCACAAAGTACTTTTGCTGATTGAAAACTTTCTTTGCATTTTTTGCTGATTTCTTTGTTGTTGTTCTTGTTGTCGTTGTTGATGTTTTTGGTTTTTTTTTTTTATTGGCATCCTGCGGCAGCAAACTCGGCAGTGTGTATGTGTGTGTGTGTGTGTGTGTGTATTAATTTATTAAGATTCTTTTTTTTTTGTGTGTGTTTTTTTTTTCATGTGGTCCCTCCTGCTAGTTTGTTTTGTGAGACTCGTCGCGAATTGAGCGCAAGAAACAATGTTTTGAGAAACGTAACGTAACGTAACGAAACGAAACGGAATGAAACGTTTCGACTGACTAGAGAAAATCTCAGGGGAAGAGGCTGATGGGGGGGGGGAGGGAAGGACGAGGTGGGGAAAACAATGCCTAAGTAAAGAGAACTACGCTCAAAATAACAGTAGCGAGTAAACACGTAAACAGTAATCGTTAATCGGTAATCGGTAATCAGTACAGTTACAGTTACAGTTGTGAGAGAGTTGTGTTTTTTTTGTTGTTTTTTTATTGTGAGTGTCGTTTTGGTTTTTGTTGATTTGTTGGGTCCAGTTGCGTCTCGCTGGGCGGCTCCAACTGGAATGCTGCTGCTGCTGTTTAGCTGATCGTTCGATCGATAGGTCATGATCGATAACAAATGATTTAGGCGCCCAACATCAGCTGTTCGAACGCATCCTCCACATTGCTCTCGTCCAACAGATTGAGATGCGCTATGTGCGGCATTGTTGCACTGCGACTCAAGCCGCCACCAACACCAGCGGCAGACGGTGCGGTACCGCCCACCATGCCACCACCCACACGATACAGACTTGCGGCTGCCACATTACCATTCGATTGCGAGTTCAGCGAGCTCAACGATTTGCGTGCCGCCGACAATTTTTCACTTGTCTTGGTCCGATTTATCGCCGATTTGCGTTGCGACGTCGTTGTCGTTGTGATGCTGCTACGCAGCAGCTCGTCGTTGCCCGTTGGCGACTTTTGACCCGAGAAATAGGCCGCCACAGTGCGTTGCTTTTGACCCACTTGCGCCTTGTCTATGCCCGCCTCATACAGCTTGGGCACCGCCAGCGAATGCCCCGATTTTGTGCGTCGCAATTCGCCGGGCATTGTGCTCATCGGTTGATTGTAACCGTTGACGTTCGATGGCGGCTGCTGCTGCTGCTGCTGGTTGCAGATGTGCGTCCACGAATCGCATTTGCTGAGACGATTGATACGCGAACCGCCGCCCGAGCTGTTGTGCATGGTCTGTTGCTCCTCCTCCTGGTGGCGTCGACTCAGCGAGCTGAACGCGTTCACATTGTTGAACACAATGTTGCGCGGTATTTGATCCTCGGGTGGGCCGGCTTCAGCCGCATTCGTTTGCGGCTGCGGCGTCGCTGGCGTCTCCACAATCAAGGGTTTCAACTGCTGATGTTGTTGCTGCTGCTGTATTGTAATGCTGGTAGTGCTGCTGTGGTGAAGGCTTTGCTTGCTGCCCACCTGGGGGCTTTGGTAGGCGTTGGGCACATAGTGATGTCTTTGCGGCGGTCCGAACTTCTTCAGCAGCGGCGCCTGCTCCTTGGGCAGCGACGACTTGACGATGTCCGGCGTATCCGCGGGCGCCGACGATTTGTAGGTGGTCTGCTCGTAGTAGAGCTTATCGCGCTGCTCCAGCACATTGCCCAGACTCTTGCGGCGCAGCTGCTCCTGCTGTTGCGTCGTCATCGTCGTTGTCTGCTGCTGCTGCTGTCGATTGTTGCTGCTTAGCGTTTGCTGCGACATCACGCGCTGTTGCAGCGTGCTCTCCATGTGATTGTTGCTGCGTGGTTGTTGCAACGGCTGCAACGGCTGCGGGTCGTAGTTGGACTCACTGATGGTGTGACTGCGTGTGCTGAGCCGGGGACGCGACTGTTGCGGCGCTGTTGGCACCGCAGCAGGGCTTGGTACCGGTTGCGGTACTAGCTTCGGTACCAGCTGCGGCTTGTTACTGCGATCCACGGGCGGCGGCAGCGGCGACGTCTGCACGTGCATCGGATTCGCTGTCCAGCTGGTCATGCTCAGACTTGAGCTGGCATTCGAATGCTCCGAGGTGCGACGCACACGCTGCAGGCTGTGCAACGAGGCCTCCTGCTCGTCGGCCGAGTCCTCCATCGGGTAGGTGACCACATAACTGGTTTGGGTTTCGCTCGCATAGCCAGGCTGCGGTTGAGGTTGATGTTGTTGTTGCTGTTGCGGTTGAGATTGAGTTGGCGATGGCATTGATGGCATCGCAATTGGCTGACTTTGATACTGCGGCTGGCGCTTGGCCTCAAAGTTGCTGAGCTGCGGAAAAAGCGGCTCTACCAGCGGTGCTTGGTACAGGCGGCCGTCGGGCGACAGGCAGCCCGATTTGCCACCGGGCGAGCTGGGCTGTGTTTGTTGCGGCGTTCTTAGGGCAGCTGGCTTACTGTTTGCCGCCGGCACATTTGCGCTTGCCGTTCCGTTGCCCAGCTGCTTCATGGTGTAGAGCAGCGATTTGGCCGCTCGCGAGTTGCGGCCAAAGACCTCGTCGTCGCTGACATGCGCCGTGCGACGTCCGGCGACGGTGACGGCCGTTTGGCTGCGCGGTTTACGCATCACCTTGATCTCGGCGCGATATTCGTGCATATTGTTGTTGTTGTGATCCGAGTCCAGATCGAGATCGTCGTCGGTGTTGTCGGTGGTCATGAGCGGTGCGGTCAAGCAGCTGGTCGGACTATCGACCGGACTGACAAAGTCGAAGCGCGACGATGCTGCAGCCGCAACGGTTGGCGGCAAGTACGTGGGATTCGCATTGGTGAGCACCAGGGGGGCTGCAAGCGGATTTGTGAGCGGCTCCAGGGCGACGCTGCTCAGACACGGCTGACTGCGATAGTTGCTCAGGTTTGTGGCGCCACGACGCAGCACATTTGGTGTGTAGTCCGCGTACGTGAAGGAGATGTTCGTTGGCGGCGGCGGCGGCGGCGGCTGCGCTTGCTGAGGCGGTTGTGCTGGTACCACCGCATAAGGCTGCAGTTCGGGATCCATGGCGTTGGGCAGCGATGGACGTTTCTTGAACTCACTGAAGCTCAGCGGCGGCGCCTTCGAGCGCAACGAATTGTGGCGCTGCAGCTGAGCGCTAAACGGCACGTGTTGCGACTGCTGCGGCTGCTGCTGTTGCTCCAGATTGTCGCGCAGCGAACGCTCCTCGAAGTGATGCGCCTTGCGCTTAAAGTCGCTGTTGTCCACACGCGGCTTGGCCACCCACGGCAGTCCGATGGGCGACGACGCCGGCGACGGCGTGTTGCTGTAGCTGGGACGCGGCTGCAGATGTTGTTGCGGTGGCGCTGACGCTGCTGTGGGCAGCTTGTGGCGCGACTTTTGCGCAATGGGCTTGTATATGTTGGGCGCCGGTCCCTGATCGATGGGTCGGAACACGGACTGCGGTGCGTGTATGAACTGATTAAGCGGCGCCGCTGCCGCTGCCGCTGCGGCCACAGCAGCCGCCGCCTGGTCGCGCTCCCGTTCACGTTCACGTTCACGCTCCCGCTCTCTGTCGCGCTCGCGTTCACGCTGCTGCTGCATGCGCAGCTCCATTTCCTGGCGACGCTGCCGCTCCAGCTGCTCCTGCTGCTGTCGCTGACGCTCCAGTTGCTGTTGGCGCTCCAGCTGCTGACGCTCCAGCTGCTGCTCGTAATACTCGCGCTCGAGGCGTGCACGCTGCTCGCGCTCGTACCGGGCCTCCTGCTCGAGGCGCAGCTGACGCTCCAGCTCCTGGCGACGCTGACGCTCGAGCAGCGCCTGCTGTTGTTGCTGCTGCAGCTGCAGCTGTTGCTGCTGCTCGCGCTCAAACAGCTGCTGCTCACGCTCCCGTTCACGCTGGTAGTGCTGCTGTGTGGCGGGAGGCTGTGGCGGCTTGCCCTTGGTGGCCGTGGCTGCCACGCCCGTCTCGAACGTGTGCTTGATGTTGCCGAACTTGTGCGTCCAGTTGGAGACGGAGCGTGCGCCGGCCCAACCGAGGCCTCCTTGGTGGTGCTGCTTGTTGATGAACGCCAAGAACTTGTGATCGTTTTCGGTCTTCGGTTCGAATGGCGGCACCACATGCTGGACGCGCCGCTTCACGCTCACTTGCACCGCCCGCTTGAGTCCCATATTCGGACCCGCGTTGCTGTCCAGCTCGGAGTCGCTGTCGCAATCGGCGGCACTGAACTTGGCCTTGGCCTTGGGTATATCGATGGTGTTGGCGCGTTTCATCAGCTGCTTTTTGGCGCCATTGAAACGCGACGTTTGATTGCTGTCCGCACTGTTGTTGCTGTTGTTGTTGGTGTTGCTGGTGTGGGCAGGCGGTTGTGCTGCGGCCGCCTGATAGTTGGCAAAACTGACGGCATAATCGCCGGACAGCGGTCGACGGTTGTTGTTGCTGTTGCTGTTGTGCTGGGGGCGCGGCACAAACTGATTGGGTCGATACAGCTGGGTGCTGGGCGCACCGACAATGGCGCCCGAGCTGGCATTGCGCTCCAGGGGTACCGGAGGAGGAGGTTGCACCGGGACAGCTACTACCACCGGCGGTGGCGTTGTCTTGTGCTCCAGCAGCAGCATGTCCTCCATGTAGCGTCGTGCATCCGCCAGCTCCTCGCGACTCACACCGACCGTATGCCGATTGTTGCGCTGTCGTCGCTTCGCGAAACGCTGTCGACTGCTCTGCTCCTGATCGGCGACTTCATATTGTGCCTGCTCCATGGTAGGGTCGCTTGCTTCCGACAGCTTTTCGGGTGCACTGAGGCCGGTCTGAAGGCGCGCAATTAGCGCGAGCAACGCCTGACGTTGCCCGCCATCGACGGCCAGCTCTTGGCCCAGTTTGAGCGAACACTCGAGGCGGCTCAGGGAGTCCGTCACCTCCTGCAGGAGGCCGCGATTTGCATCGTTGGTGGCGCCGCTGCTGCGCTGTTGCAGCGTATCGCGCAGCCCGGCGGCGAGTAGTCGCAAATCCTCGCCGCTTTCGGTGCCGGAATCCTCCTTTTGCGGCACACTCAATCGTTTCACTTGCTGCTGTGGCGGCGACATTTCATCGCCAACGTCAACGTTCTCGGTTGTGTCTGGTTGGGGCTTCTGGCTAATGCTATGCTTGCTACTGTTGTTACTGCTACTACTCGCTTTTCTACTGCTACTATGGCTACTGTTACGGCTAAGACTAGACTGACTCAACGCTGTGGCGCCCTCTTTTGCTGCTGGCTGAGGCTGTGACTGTGGCTGTGGCTTTGACTGTGGAGGTGGATGTGACTGTGGCTCACCCTGTTGACCGTCGACCACGCTGATGTTGCTACCTTTCGCTGGTACCACCTGCTTGCTAAGCTCTACTTTGGCCAACTTTTGTTCCACAACTTTGGTGGAAGTTGCAGTTGCAGTTGCACTTGAAGTGGACGTGGAAGTGGAGCTTGTTGTGCTTGACTTTGTTGCCTGCTTTGGCTCCACTTTTGGCGTCGCTGCCTTCGGTTGTGGCTTCGGCTCCGGTTTCTGCTCCTCTTCGTCCTCCTCGTCGCTGTAGTCGGTTACCTCTTCAATTATTTCCTCATACTCGCTGGCGCTGCTCTCCTCTTCGTCGGCTTTGTTGGCAGCGGAATTTGCACCGCCCGCCTTTAAATTTGTCTGCTCTAAAATGCGCGCGCGCGTCAAAATTCGTACAAAATTAAAAGTGGTTTCGTGTGATGAGAGTGAGAAGAAAAAGTGGGAGAGAAAGAGATTGAGAGATATATGTTTTTGTTTCTTTTGGAGCATAATTTTGCAAGCGTTGTAACGAGCACAACAAGAACACAACACGGCAACGGCAGCGGCAACAATAAAACGTTGGGTGGGGGTCAAAGCATGATAAAAAACGGTTGTCGGACGAGTCTAAAGGTCGCAGCATATCCCGTTAAGTTGGGCTGCTCGCAACGAGAATGGGAAATTTGTTTTGCAAATTTTGGAGCGGCTCTAAGGGGGACGAAAGATGACGTTGCAACGAGCAACGAGTAACGAGTAGGCGATAAAGAACGAGAAAACGAAACGAACAACTAGTGCTCGGAGAATGAATTGAACGAGACAGAGAGAGAGAGAGACGAGAACGAGAGCAAACGAGTGAGAGCGTTTAACGAGAAACGAAAAAACAAGAGAGAGAGAACGAATGAACGAACGCTTTAACAACAACAGAGAGCGTTGAACGAGTAGATGAGCATATATTGAATGAATGTTGAGTAACGAGTAACGAGTGGAGAAACAACGAGTAGACGACCAAAGAGTCTGCGATTTGAATGAATTTAATGAATGACTGATTGCTGATGAATGCATAATTGCTTGACGTGACGAGTAATTGCAATACCTGGCCTGGAATATCACTTTATCTAGCTACGAGTATGCGCTGTTTGCATATCTACAAGATACAAATACAGAACACAATCAGAAGCTATAGTTCACAGATAGAGAGAGAGAGACACAGATAGAGAGATATTGAGTGAGCGAGAGACAGCTGAGAAGCGTATATCTAAAGTAGAGACTCCGATAACCCGTTAAGTGTGACCGTTCGTCACTGGTGACTTCCTGGAACTGCGTTTTATCCTTGGGATTAGTGCTTGTGGTATAACATATGTGTGTTTGCTATACACATTATGTTGTGCTGTGGTTAGGATGCCAAGAACTATGCAATAACAAAGCAGATAATGCGACTTACCTTCGCGTTCCGCCATAAGTTCGCGTAAACGTGCACGGATCTTGCGACGCTCCTCGTATGTGGAGGCCTGTTCCAGCTAGATATTGTTTTTTTTTTTTTTTGGAGGGGAATCGAAGCAAATACGATGATGTGAACATTTGTTGCAAATACATGATTGAGAATATTATTAAATTTGTGACAGTCTACTGCATTCAAATTGCCCTTCTAACATATTTGCAACATTTTAATTTAATTGAAATTATGAATTCAAATTGCTCTCAATTGCTGCTATATTTATGTTGATTATTATCACTGGAAATTATCTTAATATGTTCCGAAATTAGATAAATATTTCTAATTCCAATAGCCCACGATTCCAGGTCCATTTTTGTTGAATGAAAGCAATATTTTATGTTGATCGATAAATTTTCAAATTTTTGTAAATTTAATTGCTAGTAATGCTTTTGCTAACATAACATATTTGATGTTTTTATTAAAAAATGGCAAAAGTTGTTGATGCATTTTGATTTCTATTTTAATTACTTTAATAATACCCTTCAATACAAAAATAATACTTTTAATAATTTGAGTTCTAAGAAAGCAACAAGTAAAAAGTATTCAAAAACTTGAATACTTTTGTTTCTGGAATATTCGAATTGCCGTGAATTTTAGTTTCGTATTTTATTAAGCTAGTTTCTTGTTACCAATGAAGCAATTTAAATGACAGACTTTCTGCTATATTATTATAACTTTATGTGTAACTGATTATTAGCTGATTTTAAGACTGTCTTTTGAGTGAAATAGGATGAAAGCAATTTCGGTGGCATGCAACTTACCAATTGCCTAAGTAACTGCTCGTCCCAAATTTCCTCGATGTCACAAGTTGTGCGTGTAACTGGTGCTGAGGATGTTAATGTTGTTGAAGTTGTTGTCTTCCTGTTGTTGGTGTTGTTGTTAGTGCTGTTGTTGCCCGATTTGCTGCTGTAGCTGCTGCTAATGCGTGTCGTTTTCACCTGAAATCGGAATGGGTGCAAATGAAACGGCATGAGCATAATTTGTTTGCTTTTGTTTATCAACCGGAAAAAGAGCGAGAGGCAAATGTAAAAAGTATTGGTCCACAGTGTGTGCCGAAAGGCAGACGCCAGCTGTTTTCCTTTTCTTTTTTTTTTTCATTGGTTTTGGTTTTGGTTTGGCTCTAAATACAGACGATGAGCGCATTCGCCGGCAACGCCAACGAAAAAAAAAAAAAAGAAGAAACAACGAGAAGACAATTTACGTATTTGCCGCACGACCCTGATCAGCAACAACGATGATAAGGCAGAAAGAAATATCAACAAATCACAGCAACAATTTGTCGTCCTTAGCCATGGCCAGCACAAGCAGAAGAAGACGTCGTTGTCGATGTCGATGTCGATGTCGAATCTTCCGGCTGATTCGTCAATTGTCTTTCTTCGCTCTCTCTCTCTCGCAGCTCGCAGCTCGTTTCTTGGTGTCTTACGGGATTGTTGCTGCTGCTCCGACGTTAGACAACAAACTGAACTGAATTGAACTGAAACTGAATGGCGAACGACGAATAGGCAAAGCATACCTGGCGTATGCGTAATGCTGAGCATATTGCGCATACGCCGCATACAACCGACAACAGACAATGAGGAAATACGCGAAAATCGAACAATTCTTTCAGCTCAATAATTACGAGCATTCTTCATTCACATGACTCATTAACAGTTTTCGATCAACTCACAGCTCTTCATCGCCTTTCTCCGGCTGAATTGAGATTGCGATATAGATTTAGATATATGTTTGTAGATATATGTAGATCGATCTGCGATATTCAGCCAATCGAATGACATAAACTTTGCTTAATAAATATTTTAATTGTAAAATGTTGTAAAAATGATTTGCCTTTAACAATCAATTGAAGCTATGATAATTTTTAACATTTAACATAATTATGTGATCGATTTAATGATTTTGAGTTTGTTGGAATTTATATTGTTCGACTAAAGACTTTCGAGTTTATGTTGCTTTATTTATTTTATAAATAATTTGCGAATTTATTTTAATATTTAAACCTTTGCCTAATGTGTTGGCTTATTTAAAGTGATGATGTTTTTCAACCCACAACACTTGACAAAACATTCTGCGGTGATTTATTGACGCAACACTTAAGCGAAAATCAACAAATACGTGGATCACAAAAACATGCGGCAAATTAAAGACTTTAATTCAAAAAAATTGCCAAACATAAATTAAAATTAAAATTAAAATGAAAAAGAAAAATAATGGCGCAATTTGGGAATAAGTAGGCTATAGATTTGAAGTCGCTCCCGATGAACTCTCGGTGACCGTCAAACACTTAAAATACTCAAAGCGTTTTCCATTTTCCAGCTACTTTATCTGATGTACTTAAGCAATGTGCATACTATATGTATATACATATCGGGGGCCATAAAGCGTGTGTAGACCTCAGCGAAATTATTGTCGAAATTGTAGATTAATTAGGTATACGCCGCGTTTGGCCGCAATTGACTTTTTGGTGGCACAAATGCGACGGCGAATATCAGGAAAAATTTTTAAATTCATTTCGTTTCATTTCGGGGTACGTCAAACGCATTTCACCGCCCCCTAGAGCCCCGCCCCCTTTTGTGGTTGAACAACTGACAGCTGTCCGAGTGAACTGCTTCCCTCTGCGGGTGCCTCGCCTCCTTAACAACAATATTTTTGGTTGTTTATAACAATTTGACCAAATTTGGCCAGCGAAATATATTTGAAAAACAGCCGAGGAAGAGCACAAATTTCGAGAGAAACGCTAAACACGCGCTGCTATTTTTAGTTATAGAGATTATTTAAGCAATATGCAAAGAGAGCAGCAAAAAGAGGCGATAGAGAGAGAGAGAGAGAGGGAGCGAGGGAGGGAGGGAGAAAGAGAGGTAGAATATAACGTGCTGCTTCCATATTTTTGTGCTTTTCCGCCTTCACAATATTGAAGACTTTTCACGTTAGCGTATTTTTAAAGTACACACAACCAAGTAACAAGTTTGCAACAAGGGCAGATATTTAAATAATTACAATTATAATTGAAGTCCACAATCTCACAATATTTATAATTTTGTATTATTTAATTATAATTATAATTAAAATGCACATTCTCAGCGCTGTAAATGAAGTATTGCCATTGGAATATTTATATTGTTTTTCATTATTTGATTCAAATTCACAATCTCAGTAAATTGGAGTCCATTGATTTGGAAATATTTCCATTTTATAGTTCGGCAATTTCACAAACAATTTTCTCTCATTTGCAATTTCGTGGCAAATACGTCGAGCATAACTCAATTAAACCAAACGCCCTCAATAATTTTTGTAATTTTTAGCTGCAAACACAAACCAATTTGTTAAACATTTTGCCTCAATCAAAAGCAAAACGCAAGAGGCAAAGGAAAAAAAAAGAAAAAGAAAAGCCAATAAAAGCAGCAACAAGAAGTGAAATAACAAAATAAATAATAAATCTAAATAAAAAGCAATGAAAACAAATAATGTATACATCAAATGCTATAAAAAGCGCGAGAGCAAAGCGAAGAAATTTAAATTTAATTGCGAATTTCATTAGAATTTTATGTGCATTTATTTTTATAATAATTTTCCGTTGTGTGACGTGTTGCGGTCTATTGTTGTAGTCGCTATTGTTGTTGCTATTGTTGTTGCTGCTGCTGCTATTATTGTACTTGTTGCCGATGTTGTTCTAATTGTTGTTGCTGAATAGGCTTGCCAAGTTATTTGGCGCAATTCCGCTAAAGCGTAACAAGCCTCACATCACAAATTGCCCAAAAGCAAACGGGCAGGGAAGCGGGGAGACCGATGGTCAGGGGGGAGAGGGGGAAAATTGGAGTGCGAGTTGAGGCAGCGAAGCATGGAAATCAAAATGGAAATTGCGGGCCAACAACAATTAAAAGAAATGCTGCCGGCAGATGAAAGCGATGGGAGAAGGGAGGGGGGATGGATGTTGTTGTTGCTGTTGTTGCTCAACTGACCAAAGCGAGTGCAGTTGTTGCTGCAGCTCGCATTGGCTTTGACACTGTGTTGCTGCCACAACAACAACAGCAACAACAGCAACAGCAACTAGCTAGCCATATGATTAATGCTTTTGAATTTGTCTCTAGTAAACAAATTTGTTGTTAAATTTAGCCAACAGCAGAAAGGTGAACAGCAGCAGCAGCAGCAACGTGAGGAAGGCCGACAGCTCTTTTGGCTATTTCGATTTCAAATTCAAATAGCCAACAACAAAATAAAGACAGCAAAGCCCAAAAGCCTTCAATTCTCGCAGCTCTTACAACTTTTACAATTTTCCATAGTCTTCCACTCACAACATCTAAAGCAAAAATCGCTCACGCAAAATTTTCATTTAAATTCATTTTACTACTTTTACAATTTTTCACATATTTTTGTTGCTTTCTATAGCATTTCACAAAAATTTAATTTTGTTTATAGTTGCCAATTTATATACAAGAAAATCAAACATAAAACAAATAATCTTTGAAGTAAATTATACTTATGAAATTGCAAATCAAAGAATATTAAAACCACAGTCAACAACTGCATTTAATTGCAACTAAATAAATATTCTGCACAGCAATTTGAATTAGATATAATTATTATATTTTACTACAAAGTATTCAATTTAAAAATCTATTTCATTCGAGTAAATTGAAGTCATTAATATTGTAATTTAACAATTTAACTAGAAAACAAAAATTATTCAAACAACATATAACAACTATTATATTAAAAAATTGAATTTGAATTCAGTTTTAAAGGATGTAAAAACCAAAGTTTATTAAAGTATATAATGCTCATAAAAATGTCTTCTTAAAAATTCAACTTAATTGAATTGCAATTAAATAAAAAATGTTCTAAGCTGTAAACACATTAAAGTTAATTTAAATTCATTTTCATAAAGAAAATTCAATCGCAAATATCGGATATTTCAGCATAGTATAATTTACAGAAAATTGTTAAATGCAACTTGCAGCTTGTAATTGAGAACTTCCAGTGGAAACTAGAGATTGTTGCAACGTTCTTCAATTACAGTTGAAAGCGCAAAAAATGTTCGCATCATTTTGTTTGCATTCAGTTGAGTTTTTAGTTTCAGCTTTTAGCATTGGAATCAAAATGTATCAAAATGAAATTTGTGGATTGCCCACGCCAAAAAGCCGAAAAGCAAAAAGCCTTCAATTTCAGTTTCGAAAAATTTATCCAATTTTCCATGAGTTTTTCGTTTTGAACAAAAAAAAAAAACAAAAAATCACAATGCAAAAGAGATTTTCTTGTTGGCTTTTCCAATCATTGTTGCTGCTGTGGGTTTTTTGTTGTTGAATATTTTTAGATACATGGAAAGGCGGCAGAAAAGCTTTATGAACGGCAATTTTTGACATGCAAAATGAGCGAAGAGCTGAGACAAAGATGAACAACGGGCACAAAACACACACACACAGAGACAGACAGACAGCGATTATGAAACGACGCTGAGCGAAAAAGAAATGAGCAACAAAAAAAAAAAAAAAAAAATAATAATAAAACAAGTAAGAAAGCTACAGTCGAGAGTGCTCGACCGTATGATACCCGCAACCCATTTCGAGAGAACAAAAAAAATTTTAATGATATTTTAACAACAAATATACCAAAAATATACTGAAACTTGTGTTTTGTATATATTTGAAAATAGCGGGAAGAAATCCACAACACCGACATGGTCACACTGTCAACTAAACAAACAAAGCGCGAGCAGCTGCAAGTGAATTTTTCATATAAAATTGATTCATTAATAACTTCCTTGTTTTTAACTCGATCTCAACCAAATTCACAGGAATCATTGAGAATATAATTATTATTATGCATACCAAAATTCAATGCTCTAGGTTTATTATAACGGCTTTTACAGTTTTTGGGGGCGGAAAGGGGCGTGGCAAAAATCTAAATAAACTTGATCTGCGTAAGACCTACACGAATACTGTCACCAAATTTGATATCTCTAGGTCAATCACACACTTAAAACGTCCATATGCATTGGGAACAACAATTTTGATAAATAATTTCGCGAATAACTTTTGTTCTACTTATCCGATTTTTACCAAAATTACAGGGTATATTAAGAGTGTCAAGCGCAGATGGCTTACCAAATTACACATCATTACACAAAGAACTTTTGGAGTTATACGCGATTTACATAAAAAAAAACTTGACTTTTTCTAGATAAATGCTTATTGTGGGCGAAGGGGGCGTGGCATCCAACTTTTGAAATAAACTTGATCTGCGTAGGGTATGAAGGAACATTTTTGCCAAATTTGGTGTCTCTATGTCTTATAGTCTCTGAGATCCAGGTGTTCATACAGACAGACAGACGGACAGACGGACAGACGGACATGGCTATATCGTCTCGGCTGTTGATGCTGATCAAGAATATATATACTTTATGGGGTCGGAGATGCCTCCTTCTGCCTGTTACATACATTTTCTGTTGGCACTAAGTCATAATACCCTTCTACCCTATGGGTAGCGGGTATAAAAAGAAGTGAAGTGAAGAGGTGAAAAAAAAAAGAGGCAACAAGATTTGCCACGCTGGGAAAAAGGCTGTTAAACTAACAGTTAACTGCGGGAAAAACCGGCTCAACTCAACTCAACTCAACTTGGCTCGAAGAGTCAAAGCCAAAGCCACAGACAGAGTCAAAGCCAAAGCCAAAGCCAACGCAAAACCACTTGCCGCTAGCCGCTGACTCTAAACAAACTTTTTTCTTTCTTGCTTTTTGCTTTTTCTAAGCAAACAACCAGCTGAGAGTGTGCGAGTGTGTGTGCGAGTGTGTGTTTGTGTGTGTGTTGTATTTGTTTGCCCCGACAGAAGCTGCAAAATATTATTATAAACATGTTGCGCTCGAATGGCTTTTGTAGCAATTTAAAAACCGGTTCGGAACCGAACCATGAACCAAAACCCCCTCCCGAAATACATTTAACAAGAGTGCGCAATGCGTGTTTTATACGAGTACAACATGCCAGCAGCACAACTTCAATAAAAATAAAACAGTTTAACAACTTCCACTGAAAAGCTCATCCCAAGATCTAAGATACTTTGCCAGCAGATACTTCTGCAAGCCAATTAAGATGCTAATCAATCGATCTAGCTGAGATACTTTAGTTGCTTGGGAGTTCATTTGTCAATCCACGATTGTTCTCAAATTATAAATTTGTACACCAAATTTATGTCAGTTGAGTTCAAAAAAAATAATTAATAAAGAAATATAAATAAATCTATTATATCAATAAAAACAGTTAAAAATCTTTTGATTTTCTTAAGGTATTTCCATTTAAATCAAACTATAAATATGTTAATTCTTCTATTATGCTTCTATATTAATATCTTTATCTTCGATCTGTCTACTTTCAGCTCCAGCCAAACTCTTTTGCGTGGTAAGTGAAACACATTCATTTTACATAAAACTGGGTAGAATTCAAATTTGATGGTGAAAGATGAAAGAACTCTTGATGATAAACTGTTGAGCTTAACGGCAAAAGATCACAAACAGTTGAACAATGCCAAAGAACAGCTGACATCTGTGTGGAGAAACTCTGGCGAATTCGAAATGAGCCCAGGTATCATAAAGATATCAGAGCAGATATAAAGAGCAACTAATTAATTGCTTGTTGATCTATCTCCCGAAAGTCGCGTTTTTGTTTTTTTTTTTTTGCTCCGACTAATGTGCTGGGTCCATTAAGAAGTTCAGCATGCTCCCTTCCCTTTTGGGCTGATTATGAAGTGTATTATTTATAGTTTATTGGGTGACCTATTTCCAATATTAGTTCCATAATTTTTCGAGTTGATCTAAACTTTTCCATCGATCGTCGATTTGCGAGCAAGTTTAAAGTACAACAAACAAAAAAAAAAAAGAAGAAAAAGTAAAAGTATCTTTGCTATGCGAGCGTGAGATATAAATGTATCTAGTCGCTGTCTATAATAAACTCAGAGATGGGGCTTAGTAGGATCTATAAGCAGGGCTGGTATTCTGGTATTTGGTGCACAAGTGAACCAAAAAAAAAACAAAAAAAACACAAATTTTATATATATATAAATATAGTATAAACGGGCTACAGCGATGCACAACTGAAAGTATCTGTGTATATGTATAGATCTATAGCTATAGCTATATAGCTGTGTGTCTGTCTTGCTCTCTTCTGCCCAAAATGCCGTTGCTCCAACACTGCTTGCTTGGATTCGTCTTGGTCGTCTCCTTATAAATAGTGTCTAGCGTTTGCGCTATTTTCGTCGGCACATTTATCGCACGCTTGCGCTCTCATTCATGCAGCAACCCCGCCCCCCTCTTTGGCCGCCCCCTCCTCGCTGCACGCCACCTGCTTTTTTTTTTTTGCTTTCAAAATTTATTTATTTATTTAGTTTGGCTTTTTCGAAAATGCTGCTGCTTGTATCTGTTAGCCACACAGGCTTGTGTTTAGTTAAATATCTGTCGCTCTGTCTGTCCACTTTCAGGTGCATTGTGTTTTGCGTTTGTTTTTTTGTGTTTTTCGCTGTATTTTTGTATTTTTTTGAGGTGTCGTGACAGAAATTCCTCGGCGGCCTCTCAAATTATGCGCACTAAAAATAATTGACAACAAAAACGCTGAGCGAAGAGGCGAATATGCAACAGCTGCTGCTGCCACGCCTTCTTACTGGGAGGCTGTCGCACACACACACACACACGCACACTTATTGTTGCCGCTTTTGACCAAGTTTGGTTAACACACTCGCGCTTCAAACACAACAAACAACAATCAACAAACAACAACAACAAGAACAGCGCTTGCTACAATAACAATAATAATAATAGTGTTGCTGCTGCTGTCGAACAAAAAAATAAACACAACAAGTTCTAGCACAACAAAAACTTGTTGCCTCTGCTAGGCTTTTCAATTTTCCTTTTTGGCTTTTCTATTGATTTTGCACGGTGTTTTTTTTTTAGTTTTTTTTGCTAAGAATATTTTCTTGCCTCTTCGCACGTCTGCCGTCTCGCTCGCTCGCTCGCTCGCTGCTCTCGTCTCTGCGCTGCGTCGCTCGTGTCTCGTCTTTTATTTGTTTGCTTGTTTTTTTTTTTTTACTTTCTTTCTAGCTTTTTTTTTTGTATATTTTTCTTTCTTTCTACTTTTTTTTTTGCTGTTGATCGTGAGCACAAAAGTCGCACAAGTGATCGATGCCGCCTCTGAGTGTGTACTGAATTGGCCAACCGACAAGCGACAAGCGAACAACCGACAAGCGACAAGTCGACTCCGACTCTCCGACACTCTCCTCTCTCCACTCTCCACTCCCCACTCTCCACTCTCCTCCTCTCGTTCCCGTTTACACATTTACATTTCCATTTCCATTTTGTCGCCCGCTTTCGCATTGCCCCTCGGCCAGAAGCTCGCATCACGCACACGGCACTAAAGCGCCCAAAGAGATGCAGACGGAGAGACGGAGCGAGAGAGCGTGCGAGCGAGAGCCACAGCGAGAGAGAGAGTGGCGAAGAGAGCGAAGAGAGAGAAAGGCAGATCGTAGAGCATAGACAAGTGCTAGGCGCACACGTGGGTTCTTTTTTTTTTGTGTCCATTTGCCTCTCTCTTTGCCTCTGCCTCTTTCACTTGCCCCTACCTTTCTCTTTCCCCCAGCTAACGGCATCGCCATGTTCTTGCCATACCCTGTAATCGTCAGACTAAAGTTTTGGTCGGTTTAAGCAAAAACGATTACAAAATTTGGTAGAATCAAAGAAAGGTTTTCAACTCGCAACTTTTTTCGATTTTCTAGATTTGCATTCAATATATATTGGAAAAAGTTTGGAAAGTTCTGTGAGAAGATACTGAATAATACTGATTTCAAATTAAAAAAAAAAATTCAATAACTTGTGTTTACTCAGACTACTCACAATATTCATTATTTTTGTAAAAATTTTAAATTTGATTTAAAAAACAGGTCCTAACATTTGTTTCAAAATTAAGTATTTCTTTAAAGTGGAGAAAGAGTTTGTAGATCGTCTTACAAAAAGGAAAATTGCATTAAAATTTCAAGTTTTTTTACTTAACTTTTTTTTTGGGGATTGAATATTTCTATGTTTTGCCAATTTCCGTTATTGAAAATTAACTGAAGTATTATTTTGCTTTACAAATTCAATGACAAGCTAGAAATTAAAGATTGAGCTTAAAATTAGTTCCCACTTACTCGTCGATCACCTTTCAAACCTAATTACTATACATAAGATGTGTATATGAAAGCGATATAACACACTTCATATTCATATTTATATTAAATTTGAAAACGATACAATAATACGACGCTATCTTCAGATGAATGAAGCTTGAAGCGCACAATCCTCACAATGGATTTAAATATAACAATGTAAAGATTTGTTGTTTTCAAAAGGTTTTATTGTTGTGTATAAATTGCAACCATGCGCTGACTGTTGAAAAGCTGCATCGAAATCGTGAATTTAATAAGTTTTCCAACACATTTCTAATACATAATTTTAAGCGCCATCTATCGGGCTTTTAATCCTCTAATTTCAATGCTTATAAGCGCCGTCTGCAACTGCAACTGGTTCGTGTCTGCGCTGAATAATTGAAGTGCATGCTACGGTTTGTGTCTTTTTTAAGACTGAAGCATTTTCATAAAAATTTAAATTCATTAATTATAATAGTTAGAATACATTAGGAAACTGCTGCTGTAGCACGTGTATAAGTCGCTAACTATGAAGTGTGAATAGAGCCGCCTCAAGTTTTGACTATGTGGGATGTGCGTTAAGTTCACGAAGGGAATCAATAGTTTTATAAGATAGTTGTTAGCTTACCGCTTGACTGCTGTTATTGCTGCTGTTCCTGTTCGATTGCTGGCGTTGTCCGGCTGGCAACATGCTCTCCACGCCCTGCATGATGACGCTGGCACCCAGAAATTTGTTGAGCAAAGCACGTGCTTCGCGATCCTCCGAACTGTCGCCAGGTTCAACGACTAAAGGGAGTGAGAAATTTGATTAGAAGTCTGTTAGATGAGAAATAGGAAATAGAGAACTCACCATTATCGGCATTGCGCATGCGTTCGAGCACATCGTCGACGCTGCTCACGAGACGCTCCTCGCCGCTGGTATTGAGGAAGGAGCGCGTGGAGCTGGAGGTTCTGGTAGTGCTGCTGCTGCTTTGCTTTTGACGCAGCTGCGGCTCCATTTCCACCTCAATCACGCTACACACATCATTCGATTCACTGTCCTCGGTCTCCTCCTCATCGCCCACCTCATGCTGAACGAGAGTGTGCGATTGATTCGAGGCCGTGGACTCTTTGCGTATGAAATGTTCGTTGATTTCCTTGGCGGAACCACGACGTGTTGTCACCGTATCAATGGCATCCAATGGTCCGGTGATCTGCTTAAATTCGCGCTGCAACTTGGTATTCGCATCCGTTTTCGTCTTACGCTCCAGCTGCTGTTGCAGTGTGGCCAACTCCTCGGGATTGCTGGAGTAAATCAATTCCTTGCGTTCGTGCCGTGGCGGCGACTTGTCATCCGAATAGAACTGTTCCTCAATGACATAGCCTGTGACTTCTAGAAGAATACATTTTGCATGAGTTGTAGCCAAGAGAATATATTTCTCGCACTCTCTCACACTTACCTTGCTTTGTCTCACACGGTGGCGCTGGCTGTGACTTCTTCTTCAGTGCCCTTATGCCAAAGAGGGGCAGACCGTTCTCATCGGTGGGTCCGACGCCGTAGCTGGACGTGATGGAGTCCTCCTCACGTCGCTTGGTCGAGGTGTTGTTGCTGCTGGTGGTGCTGCTGCTGCTGGTAATGCTGCTGCTGGTGGTGCTGCTGCTGGTGCGTGCCGTCTTGTTGCTGCTGCTGGTAGTGCTGCTGGCAGTGGAAGGCTTGCGTGGCGTGGGCGACGATGCGCCGGTACCGCGCAACACCTTGCTGCGATCGGCCCAAATGGGACTGGGCTTCGAGGAGCCGACGGGCACGCTGCGTGGACTGCTGTTGCTGCTCGTTGTGGTGCGTGTGGTTACCGTTGTGGTAGTGCTGCTACCTCCCGTTTTGCTGTTCGGACTGCGACGACGTGTTGTCGTCGTCGTTGTCTGAGTCTGATTCTGAGCTGGACTGGCGCTGCGATCGCGTGGCTTCACCGGCGGCTTGCCGTGTCCCGTCGAGCTGTCCGGCTCGGTAGTGCGGCGAGTGCTTGGCCTTTGGGGTTTGCTGTCCGGACTGCCGCTGCGATCGCGTGACGCCGGACGACTGGACAGAGGACTGCGATTGAGTTTATCGGGACTGTGGCTGCGATCGCGCGGCTGCTCTGGTGTGCGGCGACTGGGCAACGGACTGCGACTCGGCGTTGAACCGCTGCTGCTCGGCTGACGCTTGTGGGTGGTAGTAGTCGATGTAATGGTTGTGGTAGTGCTGCCAGCATTAATCATGTTCTTGCGTATCAAACGCAACTGGGCACGGATGCGACGACGCAGCTCGTAGCTGCTGACCGTCTCCAGCAGCTGCTCCAGCTGCACCACATCGAACAGCCGCTCGATGTCAATGTCATCGCTGGGCTCTGAACGCGACGTCGATCGCTTGGGCACATCGAACTTGACGGCCGCATTCGGGTTGCGTGGTTGGTCCACAGTGGTGTCGTCCTCAATCGATGATTTGCGCGAATAGTGCGTCTTGTTTATCTCCAGGGAGTCGCGTCTAATGTGCTCCAGCGAGCTCTTCGTGTGATCCATGTAGGAGGGACGACGGCCAGCAACGGCGGGCTCAACATTGGGATTGGGACTGGGACTCGGACTCGGACTCGATTGCTGCTCAAAGATGTTGCGACGCGAGGCGACGCTGCGCTGTCCAGCGGACTGTGGTTGCTTGGGTCGGCTGCGGTCTAAAAGTGGTTCAACGTGGTGGGTTTCAGTGGGGCTATCAGGGGAGCTGTCGGGCTGGGTTGGGAATGACTCTGAATCAGGTTCAGGTTCAGTTTGTTGTTGGTTAGTTGGACTATGTGTTCGCTGTGTTGTTGTTGTTGCGCTTGTTGTGGTTGTGCTGTGATGGTGGTGCTCGGTGCTGGCTCTAACTACGGTGCTGGCGTTCAGCGGTGCTGTCGCCCTGCTGCCGGTTGTGCTTGGGGCTGGGCGGGCATTGGGTTTGCCAGGCGACGACTCCCGAGTGGGCGTCTCGCTGGTTTTGCTCTTCACTGTCGTCGTCGTTGTGGTGGTGCGCATGGATTTGCTTGGCGTCTCTGGCGTAGCGGGCTTCACCGGCTTGCTGCTGCTGCTGCTGCTGCGTCTGCCGGGAGATGAGGGCTGCGGACTGGCGCGGTAAGCGGTAGGTGCAGGTCCTACCTGCTCCACATCCACGTCCACATCGCTGACCACCCACGAGTCTTGCGTAATGAGCTCGCGACGCTTGCTTGTGGTGCTCTGAATGCTACTCTTGCGTGTTTCCGTCTCGGTGGTTGGTTTGCCACGCGGCTGCTGCTTCTCTAGGGAAGGCTTGCGTGGTGCTGGGGAGCGTTGAGATGCCGGCAACGGCTGATTGCGGTACGAGCGGCGTTCCTCGCTGATGAGCGTGGTGCTTGGCGCACTACCGCGAGGCTGCTTCGGTGCAGGCGTCGTTGGTTTGCGCTGCCCAAAGACCGAGGGACGATTGAGTATGTCCTTCTGTCGCTTCAGCTCGAGCGTCGTCGTGTGCTCCTTGGACATGGGCTGCAGCTCGTCCTCGGACTCGGGTTGCGGCTGCACGCGTTTCGTTGTTGTTGTCGTTGTTGTGGACGTGACGATGCGTTCCGACTCCGAGTCTGACGGCTGTTCCGGCTCCGATTCCTGATCGAGTTGCGGCTCCGAGTCCGGTTCGCTTTGCCGTGAAATGTGACGCTCGATGTTGGCCACGAGACGTGGGGATTTTTGTGGTGCACTCGGCGCCAGTTTCTCGGCGGTATCAATGAATTTGTGCACCTTCTGCGAGACGCTCAGCGTGCAGTCATCCTGACGCAACTCCTCGTCAATGTCCGCGTAGTTGGGACGCTCGATTTCACGCGTCGGAGTTATGGGCTGCTTGGTAATGTTTTCGGCGGTCTTGAGGAAACGATCGACCTTCTGATCGATGCTCAGCAAGCACTCGTCGCTGGCCGAGACCTTGGCATTCTCATCGAACTGGCGGCTGAAGGGCACCGAGCTCTTCGGCTGCTTCACCTGCTCGGCGGTGTGCGTGAACTTGTTGACCTTCTCGTGCACACTCAAGAGACACTCGTCGACATCGATGCTGGTGCTCGACACACCATTTGTCGTCGTCGTCGTCGTAATGCTGTTCGGATAATCCAAGCTCAGAGGCGCCTCCACTGTGGGATTGTCGTGTATGTCCGCCTCGATGCCATTGGCATTGCGCAACTCGGATATCTGGCAGCCGACATACGCATTGGCCTCCTCCTCAAAGATGGGAATGTTGGTGACGAGCGGTTTCTTGCGCGGCTCATCGTCCGGCTCCTGGACAACGTCGGGATAACGCGGCTTGCCCGTATCCAGCTCGGCTGGCACGGGCGTCGGCACAATGCGATCGGGCGACGGTTCGCGGGAGCTCTTCGCATGCTGTATATCGATGATGACGTTCTCCATTTGCTCGCTCAGATTGATGGTCTTGGTGGTGAAGCATTTGCTGGGACGTGTCGGCTTCAGGCTGCTCATTTCGGGTGCTGGCGACGTCTTGGGCTTGCCGTTGACCACCTTGATGACATTCTCGCTGGTCGAACGCGTCACTTTGTCCTTGTCGCGGCGTGTGACACGCGGCACCGGCGCCGACTCCTTGCGCTCTGTCACGGGGAATTTGCGTGCCGCAGGCGTCATTAGTTTGCGCTCCGTCTTGGGCGAGGTGTGATCAATAATGATTTCGGTGTGCACCGAAATGTTGCTGGAGCGACGTCGCTCAATGCCGGGCACACGACTCGGACTTGTGTCCGGTGACGAGGACTCGCCGTCCACATCATCGTCGGGCTTTTGCTTGCGCGGCGACGAGCGCAGGCGATCCTTGATGTTGTTGGGCTCGCTGGGCTTGCGATCCTTGGTCGGCTCACGCTTGGGCAGCGACTCTTTGCGCGGACTCTTTGTGGTCGTCTTCTGTGGCGAGTCCTTGACGGGCTGCTTGCTCACAGTGCTGCTGCTGCTGGTTGTGGTGGTTTTTGTTGTCGTGCGCGAGCTGCCAGTTTGCGGCCTTCTTGGCTGCACCTCTTCGGGCTCGCTGTCCAGCGGTTGCTTCTTCTTGGGCGCCGTCTTGCCATTGCAGTCGATGATCTTTTCGGTTACAAAATGCGTCGGGGACACAGGCTCCTTGGGTGTCTTGCGTTCCGGCGACGGCGATTTCGAGGTTCGCTTCGTTAGCACAATGGTCGTCTCCTCGTTCACGGTTATGGTTTCCGAATTGTCAATGGGATGCTTGCCAGCTGGCGATCGAGGCTTCGCAGGTTCCTTGGGTTGTCTGCCAAATGGACGTGGTTCCTTATCCAAATCCTTCGTTGACTTGCCAGCTGCAGGACGTGGTGCAACCTCATCCTTTGGCTGTTGTCGACCAACTACGGGACGTGTTGTTGGCTTGCCCAACACTTCATCTCTTGAGGTGCGCTTCGTGGTCACTGTTGTGGTCGTTTCTTCTGTCTCGACAGTCTCGTCAACGTCATGCTTCGGCTTGTTGGGCGAGGAACGTGGCCAGGATGGCTTACCAGCCGCTGGACGTGGCTCAGCCGCATCCATGGGCTGTCTGCCAGCGGGTTGCTTAGGTGCAACCCTCGACGGTTTACCAGCTGACGGACGTGGCTCAAACTCATCGTCCTCTGTGATGCGCTGTGTGGTCACAATGGTCGTCTCCTCATCGACAGTGAACGTCTCGGCATCATCCTTGGGAGACTTGCGAGTGGGCTCAGGCTTATCCTTAGGATAACTACCACTTGTGGGACGTGGTTCTTGCTTCTTGGGCGTAGACTTTGAGGGCTTACCGGCAGCAGGACGAGTCTCGAACTCATCCACCTCAGTGGTGTGCTTTGTAGTGACAAATGTTGTCTCCTCATCAAAAGTTATAAACTCTGCGTCATCCTTCGGTGACTTGCGAGTGGGCAAACGTGGCTCGGACTTATCCTTAGGATAGCTTCCGCTTGTCGGACGCGGTTCTTGCTGCTTGGGTGTGGACCTTGAAGGTTTACCGGCTGCAGAACGTGGCTCAAACTCATCGTCCTCGGTGGTGCGCTGTGTGGTGATGATGGTTTCCTCCTCTACAGTAATGGTTTCAGCATCGTCCTTGGGATACTTGCGTGTGGGCAAACGAGGTTCATCCCAAGATGGCTTACCAGCCGCGGGCCGAGGCTCTGCCTCAGTCTTGGGGTATCTGCCAGAAGGTCGGGGCTCTGGTCCATCCTTAGGATATCTATCAGCAGGTTTAGCGCCGGCTGGACGAGTTTCAAACTCATTATCCTCTGTGGTACGCTGAGTTGTAACAATGGTCGTCTGCTCATCGACTGTGAAAGTATCTGCATCATCCTTTGGTGACTTGCGTGTGGGCAAACGTGGCTCAGGTTTATCCTTAGGATAACTACCACTTGTGGGACGTGGTTCTTGCTGCTTGGGTGTAGACCTTGAAGGTTTACCGGCTGCTGGGCGCGTTTCGAACTCATCCACCTCTGAAGTGAGTTTTGTGGTAACCAAAGTTGTCTCCTCCTCAAGAGTGTATGTCTCTACATCATCCTTGGGTGACTTGCGAGTAGGCGAACGTCGCTCGGACTTATCCTTAGGATAGCTTCCGCTTGTCGGACGCGGCTCTTGCTGCTTGGGTGTGGACCTTGAAGGTTTACCAGCTGCAGGACGTGGCTCAAACTCATCGTCCTCGGTGGTGCGCTGTGTGGTGATGATGGTTTCCTCCTCTACAGTAATGGTTTCAGCATCGTCCTTGGGAAACTTGCGTGTTGGCAAACGAGGCTCATCCCAAGATGGCTTACCAGCCGCGGGCCGAGGCTCTGCCTCAGTCTTGGGGTATCTGCCAGAAGGTCGGGGCTCTGGTCCATCCTTAGGATATCTACCAGCGGGTTTAGCGCCGGCTGGACGAGTTTCAAACTCATTATCCTCTGTGGTACGCTGAGTTGTAACAATGGTCGTCTGCTCATCGACTGTGAAAGTCTCGGCATCATCCTTTGGTGACTTGCGTGTAGGCAAGCGTGGCTCAGGCTTATCCTTAGGATAACTACCACTTGTGGGACGTGGCTCTTGCTGCTTGGGTGTAGACTTTGAAGGCTTTCCTGCTGCTGGATGCGTTTCGAACTCATCCACCTCAGAGGTGTGTTTTGTAGTGACAAATGTTGTCTGCTCCTCAATGGTGTAAGTCTCTGCATCGTCAGTGGGTGACTTGCGAGTGGGCAAACGTGGCTCGGACTTATCCTTAGGGTAGCTACCGCCTGACGGACGCGGTTCTTGCTGCTTGGGTGTGGACCTTGAGGGTTTACCAGCTGCTGGACGTGGTTCAAACTCATTATTGTCCTCTGTAATAATGGTCGTCTCCTGTTCGACAGTGAAGGTCTCAGTATCGTCTTTGGGATACTTGCGTGTGGGCAAACGAGGTTCATCCCATGATGGCTTACCAGCCGCAGGACGAGGCTCATCCCCATCCTGAGGACGTTTACCACGAGGTGTGGGACGAGTTACAAACTCCTCATCCTCTGAGGTGCGTTTCGTTGTGACAACTGTCGTCTCCTCTACGGTGGTTACGGTATCTGCATCATCCTTGGGATACTTGCGCGTCGGCAGACGAGGCTCATCCCGTGATGAAGGCTTACCAGCAGCAGGACGTGGCTCTGCCGGCTCCTTGGGCTGTTTACCGCCCTTGGGTGTCGTTTTCTTGGTGGTTGTGAATGTTTCGGTCTGCTCGGACTCTGTTACGTCCACGTTCACCTCGCTGCGGTGTTGGACCTCTGACTCTGGCTCGGATAAAGGCTCTTCGACCTTAATGACAGGCTGTGGTCGTACCACAACCTTCTCGGTTACTCGTCTTGGCTTATCGTCCTCATCATCATCGTCGGGGCAATCTTCGATCTTGAATTCAAACGTCTCCGTTTCCTTGACGATCGTAGTGCTTTCCTCCTCTTCGGTGTCATCATCATCGTCATCATCATTGTCTTCAGGTTTCTGTACGTAGTTACCTTGAGTATCACCATCCTCTTCCATGCCCAATATTTTGCGACAACGATCCTCGAAGGTTTCGCGACGGCTCAAGCCCTTCTTGCGATAGGTGGGCTTTGTATCAGTGTCCTTCTCGTCGGTGTCGGGACTCTTGGAAATGAAGCCGCCGTCGGGAGTTTCGGGTGCCGCAAACGTTTGCGGCTTATCGATGTCGTCGTTATCGGGCTTAGTATCTTTAGGTACTGGGTATTCGGGAGCCTTGCGTGTTGGCTGCATTTTGCTTTCGTTCGTTATAAATTCTTCGTTAAAGTTCTTCGTTGTTGTGTTGGTCACCTTCTGGGTCAGTGTGCTCCTAAAGAACTCATCCTCCGGGAACTGCTGCGATGGCGTTGCTTTGGGTGCATCACTGGGCTTGGTTGGTGCTCCAGCTGGCAAGTTTTTGTCGGGCGTTTGACGTGGCTTATCGTTGGGTTGTGGTTCGCTTGCATAACGTGGCAATTGTTTGTCGGGACTTTGACGTGGCGACTCCTTAGGCTTCGCAGGGAACCTATCAGGACTCGACTCCTTGGGCTGCTCGGGGCTGCCGTAACGTGGTGAATCCTTGTAGGAAGGCTGCTTCACGGGTACATCTTGGGGAGCTGTCTTCCAGGGCGCTAGGCCTGGTTGTTGCTTCGTTGGGCTGCCGGATCGTGGCGACTCCTTTGGCAGCTGCTTCTCGGGACTCTGACGAGGCGATTCGCGGGGCTTCGTTGCCGTTGTGCCTGGTAGTTGCTTATCGGGGCTACTCGCACGTGGTGACGGTTGCTGCTTCTCCGGTTGATCCTTAGGAGTGCTCTTCCAAGGAGCAGTACCGGGCTGCTGCTTTTCAGGGCTACTCGCGCGTGGTGAAGGTTGTTGCTTCTCCGGTTGATCCTTAGGAGTGCTCTTCCAGGGAGCTGTACCAGGCTGCTGCTTTTCGGGGCTGGTGAAACGTGAAGGTTCCTTGGGTTGCGATGGAATCTTTGCTGGCAGCTGCCTCTCGGGACTCTGACGTGGCTTGTCACCACCTTTCGGCTGCGGAACCTTGCGTTGTCCCACCACCAAAGTGCTCTCATCGATGACAATCTGATCATCGATTTGAGCCACCTGGTCGGGCAAAAACTCACGCTCTACCGAAGTGGTCTCGAATGTTGTTTCGCGCTGCATTGTGCGACGCTCGACGCTGGGTGATTTGGAGCTACGTCTAGCGGGGGTTGGCTCATCATCATAGGGATTTGGGGTAGTGCTGTTGTGAGAGGGTTTTCTATGGCTGCTGGGAGTGGATCGATGTGGTGCATGTTGCTGCGGTTGTTGTGGCCTGGCGCCTGCTGTTGGAAAGTTTGGAAGTACATCACAACGTCAGGGCAATTGGGCAAACACAGGGGGTTGTGTGCAGTACAAAAAATGGGAGGCAGCGCTCTACCAGAGAGAGGGTTCGAGTGGCATTTGCAGGATGTGCTCTACAGTATGTGTTCCAAAACATGCCCAGGCTACGTACGTGTTACGTTAATGGATTAGTTACGACTACTACAACAATTAACCGTTTTTGCAATACTTCCGGCAAAGTGGCACTACTACTAGGGAAGGGGAGGAGAAGGTCGTGTTAGCGGCAGTCAATTCAGGCAGGCAGACAGGCAGTTTGGATTCAATCAGGCAAGCAGGCGTTGCAGCCTTTGGTTAATTTAGCGCACAAAAAATACCCGAACACAAGAATTAGTTGGCATTATACTTGGGTTACGTTTCGACAGCTGATAGTTGGTTACCATCTTCTATAACAGCCCGATAACAACAGTGTGTACAGCACTACAAACATTGCCGGCGATAGTATCGCCAAACTATCGCAGCCAGAGAAGCAAGAGAACAATGTTTGCAGTTCACAGTGTCCAAGTCCAAGTGTGCTTCATGTAGTTGTATTTATGTGTGTGTCTCCGTCAGTCTATCCGTTTGATCGCTTTTTCCAATAAACAAAATTAGTTTCTTTAAGGCCTAATTAGTTGGGAGCAGTCCCTATTAAGATGTGTATTATTTTGTTAGATTTAATATATCGCATTATATCAGAGCTCATGAAATTAATAAAAGAAACTTTCATTTTTAAAATGAAGCGTTATTGTCTAGCAATCAACTAAAAATGTAATACTCAGAATAAATCAGCAGACGTATTTTATTTTATTCTAATTTTTGTAAAAGTACTCGAAGTAACTATGAATTTGCAAGGAAAAAAAGAATACAATACCTAAAGATTCTATTTTTTTGATTTTGTATTATATTTAACACTATTATTATAGTATTCGAGTGAAAATCTGCTCAAACCTTTTCACAACTATTCGCAAAAAATCGATTTTTCCGATTTATATATATTTGCTGAAATATACTATTTTTGAAATGACTTTAATAAAATCACCTAAAATTGTTCATTTGAAGAAAGTGTTAACAACCCCGACTAGATAAGAATTGTTCAAAAATATTGTTTTCAGATATAAATTCTATAATTTATATACAATAATAATCTATAATTCTACAAATAATCTTTATATACGGTGTCTGATTTTACGATGGCACTTTCAAATCATTTCTAACTCTAAACGAATTATCTAAAAATGCTTCTAATGACAATTTTTTTGTTTCCAGATATAAATTCTATAATTTATATATATTTCCTATAATTGTACAAATATTCATTATCTTTGATGCCTGGCTTAAACTGTTGCAAAATCAAATCATTTCTAACTACAGAAGAAAAGTATTCAGAGATTCAAACAGTTCAGCCGCGATCACATTATGTCCATATCTTTTCAGTCTGTCTATCCGTTAGTTTGGTAGTGTGCGTGTGTGTGTGTGTGTGTGTGTGTGTGTGTGTGATGCTGTGGTGTCTTTGAGGCAATACATATAGAACATTTCAGAGTGGTATCAAATTGGTTATTTTGTTTTCGGTTTTTATTAGGTTCAAAAGTTCCAAACACAAAAAAAAAAATAGTTTGATTACGTGTAGTAAGGAATAAAGATATAATAGTCATATCATACAAATATAGTACGTGTGTGTGTTGGTGTGTGTGTGTGTGTGTGTGGTAGTAGCAGAAGAAGAAGCAGCAGAACAAGACGTGTTTCTATTGTTCATTCTCTGTATGGTTGGTTGGTTGGTTGGCTTTGTTTTGTATCATTCATGCCTTACCAGCGGTTTCAGTGCTTGTCACCGCCTCGGCAATTATCTGGGTTGGCTCAGCGCCGATTACAGCTTTAACATCATTATCCTTATCGGACGGACCAAGCTTGTAGTAGTTGCGACGCACGCATAACGCTTCTTTCACAGGGTTTAGCACACTCGAGGTTGTGGCATCGTTCGTGCTCAGCTGGGTTTTCGTTAGCAATTCGCTATCAGACGAGTCGTTGTTGTTCAGGTTCAGGTTCTGCGATTTCTTGCTGATCGTGGTTAGTGTTGGTTCATTGTTGTTGTTGTTGTTGTTGTTGGACGGGTTGTTGTTGTTGTTGTTGTTGTTGTTAATTGTAGGAGAAGTGGGTGGTGGCAAAGAGAATATATCGGCTGGCTTAGTAGTAGCATACGTATACTGTGATTGGTTATCTGAAGGATAATACATTCATATACATAGTTTCCATATAGATATAGATATAAGGTTTACTTGTTTTTTTTTTTATCGCTTGTTTATTATTTTGTTTATCATAATATATATATAGTGTGTGTTTGTGTGTGTGTGATTTGAGTTTATTCTTGTGTTGTGTTGTGTGTGTGTATGTGAGACTAATTCGTACCTGTCACTGGCGTTGCTGGGTCGGTAGTAGCTGCAGCGGGTGCAGCTGGTACCGGCTTATTGAGAGTGCTTGTCGTGGTTGTTGTGGTTGTTGTGGTTGTGCTTGTGCCCGCTTTGGGAGTTGTCGGTGTTGTCGGCGATTTGGGCGAACGCTGCGGCACCAAATCGATTGTTTCGTTCGAGCCTTGCACATTGCGTGTCGTCTTCACCTTGGTCACCTGCTGCACATGCTGCTTGCCCACCACACTCTTGATGGCCGGCTGCTGGCCCCGCGTCACCGTCGTCGAGCTAATGCGACTCGTCTCCGACGGCGCATGACTGTCATGCGAGCCCTCGCGTCCATCCCGTCGGTACGTGCGGTTCGACGCGATGCTCTGATGCCCGCTGTCGCGTCTCGCCTGCGGATGATGCGAATGCGAATGCGAACCCGTCGAGGTGGTACTCTCCGCAGGCGAGCTGCTGCGCAAGGAGGCCGCAAATGCCCGATGTGCTGCATCAACTTCGCGCTCCTTTTGCAGCTGACGACGGGTCACGGATGTGGTTGTGGTAGTCTCGGTAGTGCTGCGACCGGCTGCCGGTGTGCTGGGCTTCCTTTGCGGCGAGTTGCGTTGGTTGGGCGAACGTGCCGCCGGAAAACCTTGTTGCAACGGCTGCGAGCGACGCGGCGACTGCAGCGGTTCGACGACGGCGTCGTCGTAATCGGGCGCCAGCTGCGTCTCAATGATGTGCTCCGCATTGGACTTGTTGCGGCTCACCGACGACATCGATGTGGTCGACTGCTGCTGCAGCACTTCGCCGTCGGCCTGATCGCGCACCGACGGAAAACCGTGAGTGCTGAAATCATCGACGATCGGCGGACGACGCGGACTTGCCGGCTGCTCCCAGCTGGGCTGATCGTCGCCAATGTATTGCGTTTCCGTGGTGCGCTGACTGCTGCTCGTCTGCTTCACGTTGCGACTCTTCTCGGACTTTACCACAATGATCTCCTCGGTCGAGGGTCGCTGACTCAGGAACTCCTGCGTGGGCTTGTTCGACTTGACCGAGGGAAAGCCGTGCGTCGAGAAGTCACTCGACGGCGACTGACGTTGCGGTGTTGTCGGCCGTTGGCCGTGAAACTCCTGCGTGGGTTTGTGCGGCTTTACCGAGGGTGCCGCCTGCAGCTTTTGTGGCGATGACGGCGGATTGCGATCGTCGATGGTCTCCTCGATGGTCTCCGAGGTGGTCTCCGTGGAGAAGCGACGACTCGACTTCTTCACCGACGAGAACGTTTCCTGTTTGTGCAGCTCCTCGGCATCGATCGGACGACTACGCACAGTGTCCACATAATGATCGACAACATCGCGCGGTTGCGATTGCGATTGCGACTGCGTTGTTGTATGACGTTGCTGTTGCTGTTGCCTATTCTGGGTTTGGGTTTGAGTTTGGGTCTGTTGCTGTTGACGCACTGAATCGTTGGCGCTGTTCAGCTGCTCGGTTTCGTAGCGCTTGTTCTTGACAATGGTGCCGTCGGGCAGCCGCTTGACGGTCGTGATCATCTTGACATTCGGCTTGGGATACTCCACCGTATTGGAGATGATCTCGCCGGGCTGCGACATCAGGTGCTGCACATGACGCTGATATTCCGGCGACGCCTTGTCCATGTCCACATACCGTTTGTTCTCCTCGAAATGCTGTTGCGTCTCCACGTTCCGGGTGCTCTTCGATTGCTCGCGACTCTCCTGGAAGCGTTGCTCGCGTTGCTCCACAAAATGTTGCTCCTCCCGACGACGTTGCTCCTCGCGCAACTGTTGCTGCTGCTCGATCTGTTCGATCTGTTGGCGATTGTTCGGTGGCTGAGCGTCGAGGAGATAGCGCGGCTTGCCGGCGGCAGCTGGCTCATCGTCGTACTCAACGGTGGAGGAGGACGAGACGAACTTGGAGCTGGATGAGGTGGATGTGGAGCTCATTTTCATTTCGGTACGACCGCTGGCCTCGTCGCCAAAGACGACCTTCTCCTGCAGATGGGTGTTGCTGCTTTCGGCGGCCTTCTTCACAAAGTTCTTGTCATCGCCCTGATGCGAGGCACTCGAGCGCTGCTCGTTGCGACCTTTAAACTCCGCAACGCCGCCACCATTGAGCTTCTCAACACCTGAGTGGGGGGAATGGTGATGGTGGTTGGTGGTAGAGGTGGTTGGTAGTAGTAGTCAGAGGGCACACACAGAGAGGACATACGAACAGAAAACAGTTAGAGTAAAAGGGCGAGACTTGGAGACAGACTAAAGAGACTAAACAGCAACAAAAAAAAAAACACACACCACAATCGAGAAACAACAAACGGCAACTTACCGTCGGTCTTGGCCAATGTCTCGGTGCGATAGGCGCGACCATCGGGACTGACCTCCGAGGAGGTCTGCACATCCCAGCCGGTGGTGTTCGGTTGGGCCAGCGTCATCGAATGGAACTTGAGCTCGTGCGTCGGACTCATCGAGTCGCGCACCTCCTTCGACTTGAGGCTCTGAAAGTCCTGATCGAGCAGCGCATCGCCGTGGCTGGTGACCAACGGATCCTTGCCCCCATAACCGGTCAGCGTGTTGGCATTGCCGTTCGGCTCCGACATGTCCGGGTCGTGACGATATAGATTCCTGAGACGCGACTCCCGCAACTTGTACAGATGCGATCGGATTTGCTGCTTGCGTTCGGAGTCCTCCGATTGCTGCCACTGCAAAACCGTAAATGTCGCATTAATTGCCAATATACATATATATGGAGCAGGTTTTCGGCGTCCTTGGGCCTCAAATGTGTTTGTGTTTGCCTCTGTTCAATGCCCACGCGTGAATTTGCCGCATTGGCGCAAAACGCGCCTTTTATGGTGACGACAACGACGACGACAATTCGAGAGAATTCGAGAGAGATCCGATCTGGCCGATTGAGTCAGCAATTGTTGCAACTCGCTCAGCCGCATTAACAGATTAGCATTAACATCTAACATCCACCCACTGAAGCTGCCTTTCTCTAATCACTAATCAAAACTTGGCACTGTCAACACAGATTAGCGGCAAATATATATATTTATCTATTACAGGAACTCGCCCAAGTGTTCAGTTTGAATTAGAATAACATTTTCTGTTCTTGACCCCAATTTACTTCACTTGAATTTGTCAGCTGCAGTTCCTGAGCTATCGTATGATATCATTTGTTAGAATCAATTGAAACATGGCACTTTTACAGCAATCATTTGGAAATTGTTGCTCCAATGTTGTTGTTCATTAATTTAACACTAGTTTTAGCAAGTTTTGCCAGTGTAAAAAGTGTTGAATTTATCTTGTAAGTTTTAAAGCTGCTTTTGATCGATGATTGCAATTTATGTTATTCATACATTAAATTTTATAGATTTATATATTTTACTATTTTATCATTTAAATTATTTATTGTTTTGCCTTTATGGATTTTTTATATTTGAATTTGTTAACATTTAACTATTTATTGTTTCCCCCTGTTTTTATTTGTTTACATTTTATTTCGATATTATATTAAATTATCATTTATATATTTTCCTTTTTACATTAAATATTATTGATTTGTATACTTTATCATTTAATTGATTTATTTTTTTTTATATATTATTATTGTTGTATGTAATATATATATTGATTTTTTTTATAATTTATATATTTACCTTTTCACATTACATTTTATTGATTTATTGATTTTAATTTGTGTCATTTAATTTACTATTTCATTTGTTGACTTGTTTATTTATGAACTGGTTATGAATTTATAAAAGTATTTGCGTTTGTAGTTCGCTTACACTCATTTATGTATTTACTTTATTTTCATTTATTCGCAATGCAATTATTTATAAACATTCCACCCACTCGAATTCCATAAAAATACCTACATCAAATTCTGAGACAACACTCGGAATTGTTTTTTTTATTAATTTCGTGAATCACTTGTGCAAATTGTTTTGGAAATACGCGCTCAAAGTTTTCGGAACCGAACCGACTGGAATTTCGTAATCAGCAACAAATATGAAATAATTTATAAGAATTTGTCAAGCTCATCTAATGTTTATCGCCGACGTATCAGCTGGGCCCCGGTCTATCAACTACACGACTTTAAAGTGTGCATCTATATGGCTGTATGTTTTGTTTTTTTTGCTCGCTATTTAAGGCCAGTTATCAGAGTCAGAAAACAAACGCTAATGACGCTTGATTTATAAATAACAAAAATTGCAACAATTTGCTGACCGATAAGTTTGATGAGCGGACAGCATGAGCGATTGCGACAAAAAAATTGGGGACTTTGAAGTCGATAATAGAGAAGGAGCTGAGAGCAAAAAATAATTAAATATCCGTTGAAAAAAATTAAAGAGTTTGAAAATTAGAATTACTTGAAAATTCTTGAAAAACAAATTGAGAAATTCCAATAAAATATTCATAGCATAGAAAACAATACGTTTTTGTTTAATAATAAAATACCCGTGAAATGAAAGTGAGATTTTTAAAGTTTCTTTAGAATGGGAAATATTTGATGAAGAAATTAATAAATGCCAATAAAGTTTTTAAATAATAAAGAAATACCCGTAAAGTAAAAGTGAGAGTTTCAAAGTTGCAATTGAGAAAAGTTCAAGAAAAGCTTTAAGGTAGAAATACATTAAGAACAAATTCAGAAATGCCAAGCAAAATATTCATATTATAGCAAACAAGAAATTTTCCATTTTCGTTTCATTTATTTTATTTAAATCTGGGTTTTTTGTAGTTCTATAAAGCTGTAAAAAGATGGAATTTCTCGCTTTAAGTGAAATCCGTTTGCACTTGCACAACAAATGTGTATTGAAAATGCTGTCAGAACAGAAATTTGTTAATAATCGACTGGTTTATCGGCCGGTTTCGCCGATGGCGGGGCTTGAGGAGGAGAGAAGGGGAGGTCGGAGGGACTGACGACGGTCGATCAACAGAAATATCGTTTGGCAAACAAATTTAGTGAAGTTGTTTGTGCTGGCGTGTGAAGCGGTGATATCACCGTCAACTAGTCAAAGTCGATGTCGAAAGCGGAAAACATTTGTATTAACAACAAAAATAATAACAACGGCAACGTTAACAACAAGCAGAAGAACAAGAACAATAACAATAATGAAATTGGCAAACGCTTTGTTAACTGTTTTAAATTTAGACGCCAACAAAACTCTAGCTAAAGACTTCCATCAATCATTCGACAATTCCAACCACAATTTAAATGCTTCGACAATTTTCCAACCTGAAGTTCTATATACATAGCTTCTCTCTGTTTGTCATGATGCAATCGAATATTTCGTTTTATTAAAATGACTCGAGGAAGTCGAAGTAATCTTGCAGTGAAATTATCATTATTCAAAATGAGTTAAATGATCGCCGTCGAAATCTGTTGCTTTATAAGGTTAGACTTGCTGTCGTCATCCTAAGCTAATTTCGAATGTGAAAACACAACTGGAAACTTCTGACGACATGATCGAAAGAGAAATAAAACTCATTCGATGGCGATAGCGAATTTTAGAATGCAATGTGTTATCGGAACTTTAGCTAGATTTCCTGCTTTCAAAATGGCATTTCAATATTATAATGCATATGATGTAGAATTTTTACGAATTACAAATTTCACAAAAATATTTTATTTTTTTCTATCATATATTGCATATTTATTCCATTTTATTTTTTAAAAATATTTTACCCCCCAAGTAAACGTCATTAATTGTCGATTGAAACTAAATAGCATTTTAAATACTATTTCTATTATATTTTATTCATATCTATGTATATATAATATTTTATTCCCATTAATTGTTGTGTTGAGCTCATTTTAAATACTTTTTCTATTCTATTTTCTATGATCATTAATTGCATTTTGAATACTCGTTGCGAGTGAAAAACTCCTTGACTGAAATGGCTATAGAATATAATTTGTTTATATTTGATATAATATGTTTATACATATATGTATATTTGATTCGAATTTCGATAATATTTTATTGTCATTAACTGCATTTGAAAAACTCCTTGACTGAAATGGCTTTCATTGAGCTATAGAATAGTGTAAAAACTTGCAGTTGGCATTGGGATGAGTTGAGTTTACATCGATCTTAACTCCTCCCAATCCGAATCTCGATTCGTTTTTCATTGGAAAATGCGTCATGCTGCATGACAAAATGTTTGGCGTTAATGGAACCCTTCCCCAAGCACCATCAATAACATCTCTCTCCTCATTTGAATCACAGCTGACGTGAGTTGAGCTCTAAACAAAGGGAAGACACAATTCTTTTTTTTTTATTCATTCAGCAGCTCTTAAAAAAATGGGGGGCAAATGTGCAAAAAGAGCAGAAAGAAATCAAATCAAATCAAATCAGATCGAAGCGAAGCGAAGCGAAAGCTTTCACTGCAAAATCAACCCAATAGATGATAATAATAAAAAATACAAAAAAGAAAAAAAACTAAAACCAATGCGACTTAAAAGCTGCAAAGAAAAGAAACAGATGGTGGCTGCAGAGTGGAGTCTATAACAATAACAACAACAATAACAAACAGGAACAGGTCGCGTGGCAGCAGCAGCCGCGCAGTCGCCATGACCGACGCTGCTGCCAGCGTCGCAGTCGTCGTCGCTGTCGCTGTCGACGGCGACGTCGCCGTCTAGACGCTGAGCAGGCGGCGTCTTGCAAATGCCGACGATGCCAAATGACGTAATTTCTAAAAAGCGACCCATGATAACCAGTTGAAGTCGTCGTCGTCGCACCTCCGCTGCCAGCGACAACCTGTTGACGCTGACGGCGACGTCGACGTCGACTGCATTCGCCCCGCTCGCCCCCTTCGCTACACCTTCGCTCATCCTCTGGCGACGTCGTCTGATGATGACGTGACGTGCGAGATTTTTGTTGATGCGAAACTGCCGCGACTGCTGATAAATTATTATATGTATATTTTTTTTTTTCTTTTCTTTTTATTTATTATTTTGTGTGTATTTTTTTTGTTCACTTTGAGCTGAGCTCTCGTGTCAGCTTTGGAGGTCAACAAATATTTTGTGTATGTTGTCTATGCGTTTTTTTTTGTCAAAAATCTTTCGTTATTGAAATTAAAATTTATTAAAATTTAATTGAGTCAAGTCGAGACGCGAAAACGCGAATGTCACAAAAGCACGAAACACGCTAAGACAAAACCGCTAAAGGAAGTGAAAGCGACGCAACTCCCTTTCCCCTCCCCCTCCCCCTGTCCCTCCCCCTCCCCAGCAACACAATAGAGACACTAGAGAAGGGGGGGCGGGCATTATAGTTAAATCAATTTCGTTATATATCAATTCGCTTTGCATTATTAACTTGATTAAAATGGCTTGAGATGGCTTGAGATTTGAGATCAATCAATTATGCATTAGTTTATATTTTGATTAGATCATAACAGCAAAATGCATTTTGAAGCATTCGGTCATCTATTGATAATATTTGATCTATAAAGTTGTATCACTTTATCAATTGATTTCCTCTCAATTGATAATCATTTTCTATTTAATTTCTTCAAATTTTTATTATTATTGCATTTCCTTCCCTCATATTTACATCCCTCAATTGAGCAACATTTTCTATTCATTTCAATGCATCTCACGCTTTAATTGAATTCATAAGATTCATAAGCATAAAAAGATTTGCCCATTTCGATAGGCAAGTTATCGCAATTCTGTCATCGCTTGCGTTAAGTTGTCGCGTCACCAGCAGCGCCACCTGTCGCGTGGGGCACGCAACAGGCAGCGACCATCATGTGGCTGGCCATCTGGCGACCAACAAGTGACAACAGCAGACAACTGCCATTTGACATTGACAATCAGTTCAATTCGTTGAGGAAATTGTTTGTTTGCACTTTGCTGTTAATTGCTCGGCTTCAATTTTTCGTTGTGTGTTGTTTGTTGTTTTTGGCGTCAGTCGTTATTTATAACTATTTCAATTTCATTTCAATTCGCTGCCTCCCTCTATTCTATTCGGTTGCATGCATATTAAAGTGGGCGACCTAATTGCGTTGCCAATTCGCCATTTTGCTAATTTGCTGAATTCGCCGCCGCTTCTGAATTCGCCGCGAATTGTGTCATTTCTCGCTGCCAGCGTCGCTGCCAACGTCGCAGTTGTTTAGCACCTGCGAAGCCGAAATTGAAACCGAAACCGAAAACTACTCAAAATTGCGCATATTCTTAATTTGCAACATACCCTGTAATTTCTGTGGTTTCCAGCGAGTCTACATCAACTCAAGAGTTCGTTCAACAAATTCAAAACAAAGTTCAAAATCCTTTGATGGTGTTTTGATCTCCAACTTTATAGACAGATTAATTCATTTTTCATTCAATAGTATAAAATTGATATCTGCATATTCTTTACTTCTAATAGTCCCTGAATAATATATTATTATTATATTAAATTCAGCTGCAAATTCAAATATTTCCAGCGATAAAAATAAAGTATTCCATATAACAATTTCAACTGAGATGAATAAAATTTTCAATTCTGAAATATTTCAACTAAAGAGCAAATAATGTTCTAATGTTCTTCGTACAATATTTAAAGCCAGAAACACAACTGAAAAATTAGTCTATAATGATTTGCAATTGTCTACAGGGTAGTTGGCAGTCGAGCAATGGCAAACTTTACAATGCGGATAGCAATCTTCAACATGTGTCAGAAGAATTGTAAATTAGCGAATTGCGAGACTTCGCTAGAGGGTATCGCCTAGTCTTTTCACTCTCTTTTTCCCCCTCTCTCTCTGTAGTTTTTTTTGTACTCTCAAGTTCTGTTTATTTTCAGTTTCAGTTGTCGTTGGATGTGAGTGTGTTTTTATTTTTTTGTGGGATCTGACATTGCTCAGGTGAATAAAACATGCGGCGTCTGTTCTTGAAATGTGGAGCGCTTTCGAGGCCTCAACACCGCGCATATTAATCAGCAAGAATTGTGTTGTATTGAAACGAGTCCAAGTTGCAGACACAACCTGAAGATTATGTCTTGGACATGTGTTTTTGGTGTGTGTGGGAAACTTTGTCAACTTTTGATCGATACTCGCTCGATTTGGGTTAACGCTGACATCTTGTCAACTGACTTGAGACTGAACTGCAGAAAAAGTTCCCCAGCAACAACAAAGATTTCCCACGGTGTAAAATATGTATAGTCAAGCCGTTGCAACTGAAACTCGCCATCAATCAAATTTCAAATACAAATGGGGATCGTATTTTTCAAAAGTGATAAAGTGCTTCCAGAATTGAATGGTTTTAAACTTGGCTCATTAAATTGCATTCAAATATATAAACTTTTTCAGCAAACTGTACTAAAGTGTAGAGAATCGTATGTCTGTCATTAAAACTAGTCGAGTATATTCATTCGTTCACTCGATCTGTGAACGAGACATTCAATTATTGCGAATCGAAGTGAATCGTATAATTTATGCCCATTGTTGCAACCGACTGTTCTATATGCTCTTAATTACAATCCAGAGTGGGTGGCATGATCATCTATTGAGCCCTAGGCTTTATTTTTGCAATAATTATAGAGTGATATCTAAATTTCAAGTGACCGATTTCGATCTTAATTTCTTTTGGCTATGAAATCTCGTAGAGCACTTCATGGGCAAGGCCAACAACTAGCTGGCGAACAGGTTCCATTGTAATTAGATTCATTTTCAAGATTTGCATTGCGAACCGTCGGCCAATCAACACCCCCGCGCTCTCTCTCTCTCTCTCTCTCTCTCTCTCTCTCTCTCTCTCTCTCTCTCTCTCTCTCTCTCTCTCTCTTACTCTTTCTCCCTACCGCAAAAGTTCCAAGTTGAAGATCTTGATAAAAAATATGACAACACACGATATATGTATGTGTGAAATTCGCTTTATGGAAAATCTTGATATTATGCTGAATTACGATACTCACTGTATTTACGATATTCACTTTACGATACTCGAAAATACGATACAAATGTTCTGTACTGAAAATCTCGATGATTTTGCTGAATAAATATGAATATGAAAATCTTGATAATCTGTTGAATTTAATGAATACATGAAATGCAACTTGCAGATATCAATTTTATAATAAAAGCATTCAAAACTAAAAATCTTGAAACAATGCTGAATTTAATAAGTTAAGGATAAGATATAAAATTTACGACCCTCTAAAATACGATAAAAATGTTCTGTATTGAAAATCTTAAATAAATTATATTATCATTGCAATATTCGCTTTACGATAAAATGAAATCTCAATATTATGCTGAATTTAATGCATAAATGAAATGCAACTTTAAGATATCAAATTTACGATATTGACTTTACGCTATGATAAAAGTATTCCGAACTAAATTTCTTTTTATTATGCTGAATTTAATGACTAAATGAAATGCAGTTTTAAGATATCAACTTTACGATAAAAACATTCAGAACTAAAAATCTTGATATAATGCTGAATTTCGCTTCACTTTACGATAAAATGAAATCTCAATATTATGCTGAATTTAATGACTAAATGAAATGCAGTTTTAAGATATCAACTCTACGATAAAAGCATTCAGAACTAGGAATCTTGATAAAATGCTGAGTTTAATAAGTAGCCGATAAGATATCAAATGAACGATCTTCACTTACGATACTCGCTATACGGAATTCTCGCTTCGTGTTCTGTTCTTCGTTATAATGCGTAATCATATCTTAAGTAGCCGAAAGGCCCCGCGATAAGGTTCTTTTGTTTGTTTACAAACTTTGACGCCGCTGACTAACTGCGAGTTATGCAAAAACAAAAACGTCGCTAGCAAATAAAACAACAATAAAAAAAAACATACAAACAAAAGTTGCAAAATTGTTGTTGTGTGAAAGTTATTAGCGATAAATGCGAGAGCTGCGATCGGGAGAAATAAAAATGGCAAATGAAATTTTTACCTCTCTGTGGTGTAGTATAACAAAAGCTAATCACAGCGGCTCCTCCAGAAACGCAGGCAGGCAGGTAAAAATATATTTCGCAATTTATGTCGATGTTGATTTCGGATTGTTGTTGTTGCTGTTGTTGTTGTTGTTGTTGTTGCACCGGCAAAAAAAACACACACGCCAAAGAGCAAGAGCGAGAGCGAGATAGAGATAGAGAGGTGTGACTAATCCTGTCGCCGTTTCCTTTTTTCTCGGCTTCAACTTTAAGCTCGTGTGCGTGCGTGTGTGTGTGAGGAGTTAATAAATCAAATGTCGCCAAAAAAAAGTATAAATAAATTGCAACGAAAAAAAACAATGATATCTTCTGGTGCGTTGGAGTTTGTGCTTCTCTTTGATATGCGTTGTATTTAGTTTGTGAAGCTTGGAAGTTTGAAGTTTTGTTTTGTTTTGTTTTGTTTACACCGAGCGTCGGGCACGTTGCAATCGATCGAGCACCAAAATCAGACTGAAGTTGCCTCATTCAGAATCAAAGCCGCGTAAAGTGGACGGCCCAAGCCGGCCGAAGTCGCAGCTGCGCAGCCGATGACGACAGCGCAGCAAGCAGCAAGCAGCAGAGATATGACCGAATACGACAACAACAGACAGCGCAGCAGCAGCGAAGATGACAGCGACGACACAAGCCATGCGTGTGTGTGTGTGTGTGTGAGAGACTCGACTTCGGCTGCCACCTTGACTTAAGTGTGCGTGACAGACGGTATGTGTGAGTGTGTGAGGTGCCCACTATCAGTGCAGCGGCCGCTGTCAGCTTTGCTGGCGTTGTTTCTTGTTGTTGTTGTTGTTTTGCTTTTGCGAAAAACGAAAACAAAAGCAAATAGCGGCAGAGCAAAAACAACAAACACACACACAACTCTCATTTTGCAAAGCTCTTGACTTTGCTTCGCTGCCTAGGCAAAGACAACACTTCCAAACAACAACAACAACAACAACAAGGGCGACTATTAGAAGTTTTTTTGTTTGTTTTGCCTACGATCATATTGCCATTTTCATAGAGCTCGCTGCCAACTGCAATTTGCTTTAATTGGAATACGGAATGAGAGTGGAATAGCGAGGGGCTGAAGGGGGTTGGGCAGGGGGAGGGGAAGGGGGATGTGGGATGTGGGAATGATGCGGCTAAAATGCAAAGTGTAGTTTGAGGTTAGGTTGAGTGCAAATAACTGTTCTTATTTACTGCTTATTATATTTATTTAGAGTTCATTTTTTACTATAGATGTGATTTTATTTTTAGTTGGTTTTTTTTTTTATATTTATTTGTTATAATTTAAACTTTAAACTTTATAAACAGCTTTTATTTTACAGTAATAATTATTATTTATTATTTATTGTATTTATTTAGCTTTTATGTTCTTATTTACTGCTATCAATCAATTATTATATTTATTTAGAGTTCATTTTTTACTATAGATGTGATTTTATTTTTAGTTGGTTTTTTTTTTATATTTATTTGTTATAATTTAAACTTTAAACTTTATAAACAGCTTTTTTTTTATTTTACAGTAATAATTATTATTTATTATTTATTGTATTTATTTAGCATTTATGATCTTATTTACTGCTATCAATCATTTATTATATTTATTTGGAGTTCATTTTTTGCTATAGATGTGATTTTATTTTTAGTTTGTTTACTCTTTTATATTTGTTATAATTTAAACTTTAAGCTTTATAAACAGCTTTTATTTTACAGTAATAATTATTATTTATTTTTTATTGTATTTATTTAGCATTTAAGATCTTATTTACTGCTATCAATCATTTATTACATTTATTTAGAGTTCATTTTTTGCCATAGATGTGATTTTATTTTTAGTTTGTTTACTCTTTTATATTTGTTATAATTTAAACTTTAAGCTTTATAAACAGCTTTTATTTTACAGTAATAATTATTATTTATTTTTTATTGTATTTATTTAGCATTTAAGATCTTATTTACTGCTATCAATCATTTATTATATTTATTTGGAGTTCATTTTTTACTATAGATGTGATTTTATTTTTAGTTTGTTAACTCTTTTTTATTTATTTGTTATAATTTAAACTTGAAACTTTATAAACAGCTTTTATTTTACAGTAATGGTTATTATTTATTGTATTTATTTATTTTTTAAATAAATTAAGAATTCATTATTTATTTTATGTATTTATTTATAGTTTGTTTGTTGTGTTATATTTTTTTGTAATAAGTTGTGTAGTTACCTAATTTTTACAATTTTAGTTGCAATTGTAATTATTTTATTTGTTTATATTTATTTTATTTATTTCAAATAAATTATTTATGAACCTCAACTTTATATAGCTATTTTTAATATTTTTTATTTCAATTTTAAATTCATTTTTTTTTTTTGTATTTATTTTTTATGCCTCGAAAATTATATTTAATAACATAAATTTGTATACAGGTTAAGGTTGGGTTATCGGTAACCTTACCATTTGGTAATTTGATTTTAGATTTCATTATTCTAATGAAAGAGTTGCATTTAAAACTAGACTCGAATAAATAAATTTCAAACTCATTTTTTTTTTTTTTTTTTTTATATTATTTATTAAGTGTAGAACCTGTACAAACATAAACTGTACCTTAACAACACATGGATGGAAAGTTAAAATGGACCAAACCTCATAACCGAGTATGATCAAACTCAATTGAGCTGCTTAAATTTCATTGATGAAGAGACTGTAATTGAAAGTGAGAAATCGATTTCTATCGGTAGTGTATACAACGATCGCATAGAATTCAAAAAGCTAGACTGTTTAGAGTTTCGTTGCGAGCCTGGCTAATGATGCGACGAGTTCGATTTGCATGAGGTGGGCAAAACTCTTCATAATGATATCGCCCGTGGGATACAACTAATCGATCGTGTCCAAATCGAGCAAAAAAGTGCTTGAAATAACAATTGAGCAAACGTGCTCAAGTTCAGTTCAGTTAGTTCAGTTGGCCAGTTGTCCAGTTTTGGGGAATTTTTTGACCCATTCCAGGGGCCAACGAAGCGTAGCGTCAAACGACAACAACAAAAATGCATACGATATATATTATATATTGTATTATATATGTGTGTATATATAAATCACTCGATTGGCATGTTTCGGTGGGTGGTTTTTTTCTCGTTGTTTTTTATGATTATTATGATATTTGTTGTTGTGGTTTGTTAATGTGGCAATTTCAATTTCAATGCAAACGCCCACAGCGAAGACGCGACAGCGCCGAGGAGAATTACTCATCGCTCAGACGCTGCGCAGACGTCGTGGCTAGACGCGCTGTCGATAAACGATAAACGATAAATCGATAGATCGGTTCGAGAAGAACGTGACTAGTCGCTGCTACACTTGCAGCACGCATTTGGCCAGCTGCCCGTACAATTGGTCAGCAGACAGACGGACAGACAGACGGACAGACAGACAGACAGACGGACAGACAGACAGACGGACAGACAGACGGACGGACAGACGGACGGACAGACAGACAGACATATGGCCATAGCGGGTGTCTCTGTGTGTGCCAATTTGGCGCAGGTTTTACGCTGTTGTTGCGTTTTATTGATCGAAGTCGAAGTCGCAGTCGCAGTCGGTTGGAGCAGCAGCTGCCCACGCGACGCGACGCGACGCGACGCCACAAATCATGGCCAAGAGACTGGCAAACTGGCAAACTGGCAATTGTAAAGCGGCCAACGCGCCGAGCTCCAAACTTGCCTCAACGTTGCCAATTGCCACTGAAACTGGCTGTAACTCTGGCTGACCAGACGCAGACTCAGACTCAAACTCAGACTCAGACTCAGTCTCCAGCTCGCTGCCTCAGCTGTGGCGTCATCGCTGCAGTACACTCAAAAACCAGCAGGGCAAAAAACCGAAATATCTACAACTTTAACTTTTTTTCCCCCAGTATTTTTGTTAATTTCAGTTATAGTTAAAAAATATCAATAAAATCTATTTGAGTTTCTCTCACTGTTGTTTAGTGGCAACAGGCAAAAATGTCACACATTTTAATTATTAAATTCGAAAATCTTCTTATCTTTCAAATAACATTTTGACAGCTAATTTTAACAGCGCTGTTATTTAGCATACGTGGCTGCTGTTAATTGAACAGGCTGTCATGTTAATGCTTCACAGTGCTGTTAATTACAGTTTTAGCTGCGCTGAAGCGCTTATTTAAAGAATATCAAAATTGAAAAAATAGTTACCTGAAACAATTGTGTTTCACAAATTTTAATTGCAAAATTCAAAAATCTGCAACAATCTTTCAAATAACATTTTGTCAGCTAAACTTAACAGCGCTGTTATTTAGCATACGTGGCTGCTGTTAGCTGAACAGGCTGTCATGTTAATGCTTCAAAGTGCTGTTAATTATAGTTGCTGAAGTGCTAATTTAAAGAATATGAATAGAAAAAGGAATTATACGAAATGAATGTGAGTTTCTCTCAGTGTAGTTTTGGGGGGGCAACTTGATTTGCAGCGGCGGTCAGGCGAGTTCAAGAAATTGATTCATGGCGCATGAGTCATCGAAGCTGAGCCACTTTATCAGGAGACCAGCGGCCCAAATGTCCAATCTCTCTCTCTCTCTCTCTCGCTCTCTCGCAAGAGCTTAAAAAAGAGAGAGAGAGAGAGAGAGAGATCGAAGCATCGCTGCCTGCGTCTGCGTCGACGGTGACGGCGACGTCGACGTCGACGTCGCAGCTTGCGCCTGCGTGGGACGCAGCGACGTCTGCTGCTATTTTTGTACAATTTGTGTATTTATTATTAACATTATTGATATAGATGTTTTTCGCTATTGTCGCTGCTCGTTCATCATTTGGCCAAGTTAAGAGACGACGTCGTCGTCATAGTTTTTCCATTGATTTTTTTAACGACATTTTAACGATAATTGCAAAGCCGTCTAAGCCAAGTCAGCCAAGTCAGCTAAAAGCGGCCCACACAGCCAGAGTGAGACCAGGCCAACCCCATAAATGACCCAATTTGGTCAGGTTGAACTGGCTAATGACTGACTGACTGACTGACTGATTGACTGATTGATGGGGAGATGCTGGTTCTCTAGCTGCTTCTCGAAGCGAACGACGCGTCTTTAAAGGCAATGACTGACGCATCCAGCGAACGGCTCCAAAGCCAATGAACTTGCAACAGGTGGTGCAACAGGCAAGAAGAAGACAGACAACAGCTAAGAAAGCTGCTAGGGAATGCGATTTCCATTTGTAAATATTCAAATATTGAATACCAGTTCTATATTTGCACTTCATCATTAATATTATATTATATTTATAAAAATAGCAGTATGGAATTTATTTTATTTCGATAAATAGTTCTGATAAATAATAATAATAATTATTAAGTAAATTATTTCAATATTACTTTTTACTTCAAACCCATTTCAATCATTTTGATTTTTGATTTTTAGTCTTTAATGAAATTTGACATTTGTTTCTTTTATCATCTGTCTGCTGTTGAGTGCATAAATAATCAAATAAACAAATACCATATTCATGAAATCAATAATGAAATACCTAAGCAAATAAATACGCTAACTAAATGGGTAAATAATTAATTAGTGTCTGTTTGGCGCTTTAGCCACTCACCATTTTCCTGAGCAGCTCCTCGTTCTGTATGGCACCCAAATCGCATTCCAATTCCATGGCCAACTCAAGTTGCGCGGCTCCTGCAGAAAGGAAAAACGTTCATTGATTCATTCAACATGCCCCAAAAAGCTGCACAATGTGAAAATGTCAGTTGGAGGCGGCACTTGGCTGCCAGCTGATGATGCAATGCACTTCCAATACCCTGTATCTCTACCACCTTAATGGGTATGCTCTTGTTGTAACAACAATCAGTTCTAATTTATTGCCACATCGTAAATACGAGAAACTAATTCTTCAATCGATTCTAATAAAGTGCATAATTAAATTCGACATAATTTAAAATCTACTATAGAATTCGACCATTTAATGTTTCAATTTTTAAATTATTAGAGAAAGGAGAAAGTAACTTCATAACAATGAAATCAAGAATTCAATATTCACATTATACATATATTTCCTTTAACAATTAGAGAAAGTATATTTACAACTTAATATAAATGCAACAAATCTTTAAATTAAAAATTAACAAATTAAAAAGCAAACAATATCCTCAAATTAAATTTGGATAAAAATGTTTTCAATTTATTATCAACACAATACAAATTAATATTGAAAATTTTGTTTAAATTGTTAACATTTATTTAAAAACCATTCGAGAGTATTTTGTGAAAACAGACAAAGATTTTTAGTTCCCTCATTAATAAGAATACTAAAATGGCAAGAGTCATAAAAAAACATTTATTTCTAAATGTCTAGAGCTGTGGCACAGGGTATCTGGCAGTCGATCAGTTGTGTGCTGTCCACACAAATGCGAATGCATTTTTCATTTTGATTCATTTTCTGTTGTCGCTGCTGTTGAAATTATTTTTGTTGCTGTTGTTGCGGTTTCTCAAGTGAAGCACATTTGCTCAATTCGTACTATACGTAGATAGATTCGTTAATATTATTTTCAATTTATCATGATTTGTGTGCGTTGTTTTGAGCATTTTTTATTGCACTGCGACGGCGACGAGGCAAACGAGATTCCCCCAAGTCGAAATCGAAGTCGAAGCATCACGTCTCCAAGTCCCCCAGGTGCCCAAGAGTCTCTCCCCCAAAAACAAGTTGTGACATTTCCCCCGTAAATGGTTAAAACAAAACATGCCAAATGGCAATACAATGTTCATGTTCATGTTGTTGTTTGCATTGCAGTTGCTGCTCATTCGATTCGATTCGATTCGATTCGATTCGATTCGATTGACTGCTGTGATTAGTTGCTGTGGCCGCCAGCGTCGCATTTTGGTTTTCAGTTTTGGTTAACATCAACGCTGTTCGGTCAAACGGCAATTGGAATCCACAGCACGTTCTCAGAGACGGAGACACAGACTGCGACTGCGAGATCAGGCCGGACAAAGTCAACGACTGTGACTTGGGTGCGAACGGGCAGAGGAGGAGGGAGGGAGGTTGGAGGAATGATTGAGGGGCGTCCGGCGGCCAAAAGCCAAACAAGTTCAAAACCGCAATTGGGCAAATAGGCTGATGATTGTCAGGCACTCTCTTAGTGGGCCATTCAGTTAGTCAGTCAGGTGGGGCAGCCATTTAGTTAAACAGTCAGTCACTTAGTCATTAACTACTTAACCGTCTGGACCGACAGACTGGATGCAACCCCCTTAAACGTCTGGTCAAAGGCAGAGCAATACCACAAATTAGCTAAAGCACTTCGAACCAACTAAGATCACTCCTAAAATCGAAATTCCTCTCTTAAGAAATTAATTAAAACTTACAGAAGACGCTTTATTTTAAAGTTTACATTTATTACAGACAATTGACATTAATTTTAGACCAATATATCCGTTATTATACTGAACTTACCCCCAAACCAACTTCTTTTAGAAAACTCCCCAAATAATATTACTAAATTTAATAAATTAGCCAATAACTGAAACTAAGTTAACGAATCTAAAAAAGACATCCCTAGTTGCTCTGGCTTAAAGCATTGCAATAGAGTAATTACATTATTTAAGACAATTAAATATTTATGGTGTATAATCAAGAAATTTTTATTTTCGTAAAAATGGATCTAGATAATTATTCTTACTACAACTCTCATCAACATATGTGTAAATGTTCTAGTCTCTGGATTGTAAAATAGATTTGTTTAGTTACAAGTCAACTTATAAAACTGTAGTAAAGTGTTTTCTTGAAAAGAGATAAAACAATAATTAAATAGAGGAGGATTTTTGTAGCTGCCTGCATAACTGATGAAGATTCCACTGCACTATCTAACTATTTCACGCGATATCTTATCGTCAAGTTAAAGTAGGCTAAAAGTCACAACGATAAACTGCTTTATCCGCCATGTATTACACAAGTTGACACAAGTATTAATTTGTTAGCCACTTGACACATAGCGCAAACGGAAGTCGTCGCCCGCATGGCCAATTTGAGAGAAATACAGATCTCGATCGGTTCCGTTTTGAGTAATGGGCCTAACAACAAATTTGTGATCGTATTATTAACGCATAAGTCACAGATTTGCATACGTTTGATTTTAATTTATAATCCATTTGTCAGTTTGATGGATCAACAGACTTATCTTGCGACCATTGCGAATCGCGTAGGAAGGCGCGTGCCCCGATGCCCCGATGCCCCGATGGACGATAGAGCGCTCGTAAATTTTGAATTTGTCTCCAAAATGCGAGTGTTTCTCCAATGGAGAGAAATGCACGATTTGCATTTTTTGGTGCGAACTGATCGTAAAAGCGCGCCATTCATAATCATACTCTATATCTATATGGCAATGCGCTTAACTTGTCGTTTAACTTGTTGATTTCAATTTGAATTTGAATTTGAATTCAAATTTGAATTTACAATTTTACATTTGTGGAGATTTATGCGTGCGTCGCTGCCCACGGTGAATGCCATGGGCGAGAAAGAGACGCACATACATACATGCGCGCTGTGTGTGTGTGTGTGTGTGTGCGTGTAATGGGATATGAGTGCTTGATTGATTTACGCCGCTAGATGGCGCCAGCGGCAGCAGGAAAACCGCAAAACGCTTAGAACATTGTTGTGGATTGGCGTGTGTGTGTGTGTGTGTGTGTGAGTTTGTGTGTGTGTGTGTGTGTGTTGAGCTCACCTGTTGCTGCTGCTGCTTCTTCTTATCAGAGACGTTGTTAACGTCGCGGCTTTTGTAACTGGAGACAAACAAAAGGAAAAACAACAACAAGACACTAACAAAAACAAACACTGGCGTTATGTTATTTCCAAGTGTATTAGTTTGTTCTACGATTCGCGGAACAAAAAGTTCACTCGAATTTCCAGCGGAGGCGGCGGAGGAGGGGAATAAATTTTTGATTGACTTGCGGTTATTACAGCTAACTGTTTATTGTTGTTGTTGTTGTTTTTATTGTAGTCGCGAATTTGCAAAATATAAAAATGACAAACAAAAAGAAAAAAAACACCACACGAAACACACAAAAAAATACAATTTACGAATTGTTGACTTTAGTTCGATCGATCGTTTGTTGTTGTTAATGTTGTTGTTGTTGCTGTTGCTGTTGCTGGTAGAGTGGAGACTGTGGAGATTGGAGACTGGGTTGGAAGAAAGATGCGCACAACCGTTTGGCACGAGCGGAGGCTCTTAACTGATTGTGCAAGCTGCAATTGTTGCTGCATTTAGGCTCGCCTCGCAGCCGACAGATAGGCGCAATGAAATCAACAACAACTACAACAACTGCAACTGCAACTGCGCTGCCGCTGTGGGCAGCGGTCATCTTCCAGTTCCATTTCCAATTCCAATTCCAATTCCACTTCCAATTCCAGTTGCTGTTCCAGTCGCACTCCCAGTCCGGATGTGGTTCGCCTCGTCGCACATCAGCTTCTGCTGTCTACGTGCGTGCGTGTGCGTGTGTGTGTGTGTGTGTGTGTGCGTGTGTGTGTGTGTGCGTAGTTGTCAACAGCGCACAAATCAAAACACAACCTTCGGCAGCGGCAGCAGCAGCGACTCAGCAGGATTTGAGGCACCGTCGCAAGGACTTTTGCCACTTGACGATACCCTGCAATTTACATATGTAGGAGGTAGGGTAGCATTAATTCACGGCCTTCGAAATAAAATCAAGGGCAGTATAAATTGCATAACTGCAACTACATTTAATTACACATTCAAGATGATTGCAACAAATTGTATGCAAAATCTTCAAACTTAAATGCATTGCAAATTTTGGATAAATACATAATTTTCAGGGCATCATGCTCAAAATATTGTAAGATTGTCGATTTGTTAATCAGTAAAATTGCAAAAAAAAAATTGTATTCCACATTGCAGATAATTGCAGAATTTTCAGTGTAAAATGTGAGTGTGCAATTATCTGCATTATACTCCACTTTCATACTTTAATGAAGCATTTGCTACAAAAACCAATGAACAAAAATATTTATAAAATGCTACAATCAAAATTTAAGTTTATACACATGATTTTTAAAATATGTGTGAATTAAAAGTAAAATAATTGCATTTAAATATTTTAAACAAGTTATGACGTACAGTCCCAATTTGCTATAATTGTTTTTTAGATATTATAGTGGACATGTTATCTATATGTTCTTTTTTAACTGATTTGGAAAATACATGTGGTTTGAAATTTAATTTCATATTCTCATTTTGGTAGAAACACTTTTACATTTTCGTAAATTTAAAAATAAAAATAATTAGAAAAGATAGTGAAAGGTATATAAGCTGAGAATATAGTAAAAAAAAAAAGGGCAAACATTTTTGGAGACCAACAAGATGATTAATAATAAACTATTGAGATGCTAGATTATTGCGTTAATTGAGAATATGCGAGGAAATAAGACATAATTTACTAATAATGTAAACGATGCATTTATTTATTGCCAATTGCCAATTGCCAATTAATATGGGCACCACTTTCTTCGTTTTAAATTGACACGCTTCGTTTGCGGTAGGAGAATCCATCGCTGGACGATGAGGTGGATAGAAGACTGTGCATTGAGCCGAGGCTGCTGCTGCAGTGCGTCCAGCTCTCGGTGCTGTTCAGCAAGTCGACGTAGTCATTGCAACAGCTGATATTCAACTCAGCGGAGCAGTCCCTGGCTTCCCTCACGACTTCAATTTCTTCTACTTCTACTTGCTTGGTCTGCTCCATTTGAACTTCAAGTTTGATTTCCTCCTCCGGTATCGGTGGCAAATCGTCGGGCAATTTGAATGCCTCCATGCGCCTCAGCAGCAAAGAGGCCACGTAATCACACTCTTTGACTATCTTGCGAGCCTTCAGCATTTTCTTTTTTTAAAGCGTACGAATTTTTCTGATTACTGTCAGAAAACTGGAATGATAGTTAGCCTGTAGACGAAACTTCAGAAATGACAGGAGGTCTGGGTTGTCATTGTAACGGGGAATCAGGAAAAGTTTCGAATCAGATTCAGTTCAGGGGGCATCTCTAGACGTTTCATGAACTACGGCAACTTTGGGAATAAAGCTAGGAACTTAAGAAAATATTTATATATACATATGTATACTTACTTTTCATATTATATTCAGTCTTTTTTTTTTTATAATATTCTACAAAATTTGTACAACAACAAAATTGTATGCTTGTGAAAAACGAAATTTCAAAGAAATTTTCAAAGAATTCAATGAGCAAAATTCAAATTGAAACTCTATGAAATAAAATAAACCTTTTCCGCTCTTATTCTTTTAATTTTGTTACCTTTTACATTTTTAAATTCACAATAATCAAATTAAATAAAACCGATTTATTAATTTAAATTTCTTTCTTGCAGATTTTGATTCTCCAAATTTGGCTACCAATAACATGTAAGTCAATTATTTTCGTAATTACCTCATTTTTAAAATGACTTTAATCGACTATCGAGTATCATTTAAAGAAGACGGTTGAGAAATGCATTTTTAGCATTCGAATTCAATAAGTTTATTTAAATTAATTTATTTTTGAGTGGGTTTTATATTATTCGATTTAAATGTACACAAGTTGTTCATCAAGTTTCCTAAGTGTAGCACTTCTATAGACAGAGTTCACAGAGTTAAGTTGTTAATTAATGATTGTGCACATTAATTGAGCGTTTTTTTAAGTAATTACTCTATCTCGAATGATTGCAAGATATCTGTGAAAATCGCTTATAGATGGCACGGTAAATATGTGTTGGGTTGTCAACTGTGGTAAATGCACATGAGATCCCTCGATAAGGCAAGGCGCCCTTGTGGGGCATGCAATAAGCCCAAAGTGAAACGCCTTATCGAAATGCAAAGCGTAGCGCAGCGCAAAAAATTGAATTGAAAACGCCAAAAAAAAAAAAAAAACAAGTAAATAAATAAAACTGAAACTGAAATCGCAATCGCAATCGCAATCGAAATGAACTGCAGCACATGGTCAGTGGGTTGAGCAGTTTTGGCCAAAACCACAAGCTGGATATGTAGAAACGAGTGGATGCGTTGAGAAGCTGTTGTTGATGATGCAGATGCAGTTGTAGTTGCAGTTGCAATCGATTGTGTTGAATGTCAACGTCAACATTCAGTGTCAATCAAATGAAATCGCATGAAACGCTGCACACAAATTCTAGGAAAACATTTTACGCATGCAACGGGCACAAGGCGAGCGACAGCAGCCAAAATGTTGCAAGTTGCGGCTCTAACGGTGCCACAAAGCCCCAGCTGCCCGACCAGGTGAAAGTGACGACAAAGTCAAAGTCGACATCGTCGACGTCGAAGGCTGAGCTCTGTGTCCTTGCTAGGGCAACGGAGGCGTCTCACTTGCAGTTGCAACGCATTGAAGTCTGACGTCAGCCTGCGGCAGACTGCAGACTGAAGACGACGCGTCGTGCAGAGAGTTGTGGCAAGTGCCATAAAAGGATTGGGGCAAGTTTTGGAAGAGAGCGACGACAGAGGCGCAAATATCACGCATGAAAAATGCACAAAAATTGATTTTAATTTATTTTAAGTGATTCATCGAAATCGAAATCGAAAACAAAAACTCAAGACCCGAAACCTTGAATGCGCTAAATTTGTCGCCAGCAACAATTGCGCAGTATTGCAAACAAACAAACAAACAAACACACACACACACACACAGAGAGAAAACAAATCGAAAATGCAGTTGATGTTTATGTTATTATGTTGATGCAAGTTGTTGTTTATTTAAGCTATCATATTTCATATCGAATAAAGTACAATTTGTTATAGCATATAATAATCATTTGTTGTGGCGCATAGTCGAATGCAAGTTAAATGTCTACAACTAATCAGTGCTAAATACAACTTAGTTATATTATTTACTGGGCATGCCCCATAGCTGTCTGTCCGTCCGTCCGTCCGTCCGTCTCTAACTAGTATAATATATATTTTAAACACTACTATTCATTATTACTATATATGTAGATGGGTGTATATATGTATGTTAGGTATGTGTGTCGAGATGATATCAATATGAAAGCAACAATTGAATACAAAAAAAAATATGTATATATATATATATGTATAGAATATTAGGTATGTTTAATACGTAATTATTATGCATATTGAATGAATGTTTATGAATATCTCGTGAATGTGTGTCAAATACTTTCGAAAAAACGCAAAATAATCACAAATTATATGATGCAAATGATGAGAAATGTTACAATTTATATGCGAAATTAATAATTAAATAATTCAGATCAAGATACATTGCTGAGATATAGACAACATAGACAACATGAATTGATGATCAACAAAACAGATTGCATACAAAAATCACTAAAAAAGAAAACATACAAAAACTCTTAGAAAGTAATACAAATTATTCGCATGATTTTTGATAAAGAATCGTTTTACATATATTCTACATAGCATATGTATCCACTTCAAATGCAATTCTATGGCTGATCTGAACTGAGAACATACAAAAAAAAAACAAAAATATATAAATTCGAGATGACGCGAACAGAATCGAGATGAATCGTTTAACAATTGATCGTTTGTAACAAATGCGAAATGCGATGCAATTTTGGCACAGCTTACAAACTAATAATGCTTATGCGATAGCGATAGCGATAGTTGCTAAAAATATTTAATACTAATAGGTGTCGTGTGGAAGCAAATTGTATGGAAATCATACGATATATATAAACGTGCTTTTATATATAAGTATAATGTGTAGTGTGGCAATACAGTGAGAACGTGTATCAATTAAATATATATAAAATACATGCGCTTTACTTAACATCTATAAATTGGAAGAACAGTTTCCTATTTAAATGGAAGAAGGAAATTGCATTTGCTTTGTTGGGGCTTGCGATTTTCGTGTTTGTCTTTTGTTTTTTTTTAGAGTTCGAGCAGCTCGAACAATTAAAAACAATTATTTGTATATAAAAAAATAGATCAAATTAGATTGCACACACATTGAGATTTTTGTTAGCAAGAGAGTACTTAAAGAACATTGGAAGATTTGTGTATTTGTGGTTGTGGTTGGGCTTGAGATGGAGTTGCAGTTTCAGCTGTTGTGTCGTCAGTCCGTAACGCCCAGATGCACCAGCTGTTGCATGGTGCGCTGCAAATAGGTGGGATCCGGGAACATGTTGAACTGCGTCTTGTGATCGACGCTATTCCAAATGACGACATCCTCGCGACCCGTCGTCACCGATCGGCCAATCGAGAAGAGCAAACGCCGATCGAAGGCGATCTTGAGGAAGCGCAACACCTTGCGACCCAACGGACAGTCCGGCAGATAGCAGATGCGTGGAAAGCCCACCGCAAAGAAGGCGCGACCCGGATGCGGATGCTCAGCGGTCTGCAGACCCGAAGCGATGCTAGAGACAGAGAGAGAGAGAGAGAGAGAGTTGCTGAGTGAGATAGAAAGCAATAGATATGTGCGTGTGTTTGCTACTCACTCGTAGACAATTTGAATGGTGTTCTGTCCCTCGTGGCCGGGCAAGTTCTTGCTGATGATGCTCCAGGACATGGTGCCGATGGGCTGATTGCCGACCTTCTCGCCATAGACGATGCCACAAACGGGACACTCGATGAACAGGTTCTGCTGCAAAGCCAAATGAGAAAAAGACACGTTGAAGAAAGACGCCAATTAGAAAGAGACAAGCGATTGCTTACTTTGTTGAGCTCGTTTTGCTGGGCAATGATCATGCCGTTGAGGCACTGCAGATGCATCAGATGCTGGCAGCGACTCAGCGATATGGCCGGATTCTGTGCCGAGTGCACCAGCTCCTCCATGCACATGGGGCAGGGCTGGGCATTGGGCCACAGCGGTGGCTCCACGACCTTCACAAAGCGCGATATCATATCGCTGGCGGGGTCCACGCCCACAATCGAACCAGCGATTGATTGCTGCTGCTGTTGTTGCTGCTGCTGTTGCACCTGCTGCTGCTGCTGCTGCACCTGCTGTTGTTGTTGCACCTGTTGCTGCTGTTGTTGTTGCACCTGTTGCTGCTGCTGCTGCTGTGGCAAGGGTGGCGGCACGGGCGCCCGTTCGCCAAGCGAGGATGGCGGCAGCGATGGCACAAATACCTCGTCACTGCCCAGCGAACAGTCGAGCAGATCATTGACAGAGATGGCAAAGTTACGGCTACGCAAACTCTCCTTGCTCTCGTGACTCAGATACGTGGACACGGTGTCGACGCTCGGCCGCCTGCGATGCGACTTCACGCTGTTCGTGTCCGTGTCGGAGGCGCGCGTCCGCGAACGCGATCGATGCGATCCCAGCCGGCTGCTGCGCTGCGACTGCAGCGATCCCTCCGAGCAGCGACTGTGATGGCTGTTCATCGACGAGGTCAGCATGCTCTTGTTGCTGCCGTGCGCAAAGTGCTGCGGCTGCTGCTGGTGTTGATGCTGCATCAAGTGCAGCGTTGAGCCCGCCACATTCGAGGAGCTTCCCGCTCCCACCAAATGCCCATTGCTGTGGCTGTGATTGTGGTTATTGTTGTGGTTATTGTTGCTGTGGCTGTGGCTGTTGTTGCTGCTGTGTTTGGTGCTGCTGCCAAAGATGTTGAGATTGTTGAGTATCTGACGCAGATTTGTGGTTGAGATTTCGCTGTGCTTCTTGTGTGGCTTCCTCTGCTGCTGCTGTTGCTGCTGATGATGTTGTTGAAGATGTTGCTGCTGCTGTTGATGATGTTGCTGCTGCTGTTGATGATGTTGCTGCTGCTGCTGCTGTTGTTGGTGTTGCTGTTGCTGCTGTTGATGATGCTGCTGCAAATGTTGCTGATGGCTGCTGGGCAACGGATGCTGCTGTCGATGCATTGGCGGCAACATTGCCCCCATTTTGGGCAACGTATTGTTGCGTTGCTGCTGCTGCTGGCCATTGTTATTGCTGCATGTCGTCTTCAGCTGCAGCGCCTGCTGCGGCGTCAGCTTGACCAGCGGATACGGCGCCTGCTGTGTGCGGCGTATGCTGCGCAACGGGCCGCTCGGCTGTCGCATCTGCGTCAGGTTGCAAAAGTTGATCGTGTATGGCAGGCTGATGTTCGTGTGGCACAGATCCAGCGTTTGTTCCCCCTGCGCACAAGAAGCAGACAATCATTAGCGTAGCTCACAAGAGGTCAATTAACACAATGCAATTACAGTTTAAAACTGAACGAATTACAAATTTAATTTGTTAAAGGTTTATATCAAGGAGTTAGTTGTAAATAAGTTTGAAACTGCATTCTATATTCTAGAGTGAAATTAAATTAGTTGTGTAAATACATATTTAAAGTGCATTTGGTTAGTTTAAAGTAGCTTAACAAAATACGCAATAAGGTAAAGGCTAAAGTGAACAGTTTAGATTTGAGATTCGTTAATCGTTTATCATTATATACTTAAATCCTTGGCGCATGCAATGCGCCATAAATTGCGTGTGTGATCGTTAATCGTGTATAGATAAATTCTTACTCTCGCCCACGCATCCTCAATGATGCACTGCACATGCATGTTGTAGGGTCGCCAATCGCAGCCGCTGCCGTTGCTTCCTCCGCCGCTGTCCGCCCCGCTGCCGCCCGCCGACCACTCCCACTTGGTGCCCTTGCCCGCCGGGGAGCTGGGCGCATAGAGCATGCGCCGCACACCGATCGTCAGCAGGCCGCCGCCGCCCGCCTCGCCGGCCTCAGTGTCCGACTCCTGGGTCATGGTGCGCACATTCACGTAGTACTGTTCCAGGCTGGGATCCGCATCGCTGAGCATGACGCGCGTCAGTTTCTTGGCGTGCGCACGCTCCAGATGCTGGGACACAGCGGGCGAGTAGGGCAACCATTTGGCGCCGCCACTGCGCAGCGCCTCGAACTCCCAGACGCAGACGGCGTGCGTGTGATTGACGGTCATTGTGGATGATTGACCGTTGACGTTGACGTTCACGATGCCGCCGCCGACAGCGACAGCGGGTCCAGCAACAACTGCAACTGCAGCCACATTGCTGGTCATATTTTGTTGGGGGTGAATTGCGTCGGTCACTTCATGTTAATGCAATATCTGCATCAATCATCAATCAGTCAGTTCACTTTTGTTTATCGTTCTCTCGCTCTCTCATTTAAAATGCTCGACAAATGCGACACTGCGACGAAGATGGAACACAAAATAAACAAAGAAATTAAAAATGGTGGCCCACACAGTCTACACGCAGGGGGGAGGAGAGGAGAGAAGAAGAGTGTTTGTGTATGTGTGTGTGTGTGCGATGCACTGCAACCGCTGCTACCTTTTTGTGTTGTTATTGCTGCAGCAAACTCAATTTAACGATACACACACGACACACACTGTAATTGATCTTCGAGATTGCTGCGATCGCACTTTAATTTAATTTATATGCAAATTTTAACATTTTGGGCGCAAGCGCAAATGATAATTAGTGGTGGCGTAGCATCGATAACACTATCGATGCATCGATGCTTTTGCATCGATTTCTTTGATACCAAAAACATTGCTACGTTTTCGTAGTTAAGATGCGTTAATTAAAGCATTAATAATAATTACGCATTCTTTATTATTGCATAAATTATAATGCACTTGAAAACAGTTACAAAAAATAAAAACCACGACAATTGTCAATAGTTGGTATATTGGTAGATTTGTCAATTGTCCATCTGTAAGGGCGCGTTATTTAAAATACCACGTTACTTCTGTATTTAACCATAAATCTATAAGCTGTTTAGCGCAGTTTTTCTCTACATTTGAGTGTGCTGTTTTCACGCTTTAAAAATAGCAAATTAATGTGTTGTTTTACTGTTCGATCGATAAGCAATGCATTTGAAAATATACCAACAGTTTAAATATACCGCAACTGGTCACACCATTTGCGGGCGAATATATCGAGTACTATTGCATGCAACACTTGAAGCGCCATCTAGCCGCAGAAGTGGGCAAAGTGTCAGAAATACAACCCTGCCGCGGGCAAACGTCAAGTTTGACAAGCAGGCAACTTCCGCGGCTCTCTCCATTCCTTTACCTTTCAGACGGGCAGACGTAAAGCTGGTCTTTTGAAACGACCTGCAAAATAATCTGCAATTTGCGTTAGCATCTCTCAATTAAAACCGCGTTAAAATGGTTGTTAAGAAGGTAAACAGCGCTACCCAACTAAATCAACTAAACGAAACGTGTGCCGTGCAACGCATAGTGAAAATAATAATTACTTTTTTTTATACAATTTTTTTCCTGTGCCTTGTGTGTTTTTTGTTTGTGTGTTGTGATGATTAACTGATGTTGATGTGTGTCTCAACTTTCAACTTTGCAGCCCAGGCCAAAGAAGAAGCCAGTGACCAAGAAGGTGGCTCCAGCCCCATTGGCCGTCAAGAAGCCCGTGGTGAAGAAGGTTGTCAACCAGCTCTTCGAGAAGCGTCCCAAGAACTTTGGCATCGGTGAGTGACCTGAGTAATAACATGTAATAATACATCATATTAACCGATTGTGTGTTGCAGGTCAAAATGTTCAGCCCAAGCGTGATTTGTCGCGTTTCGTGCGCTGGCCCAAATACATTCGCATCCAGCGCCAGAAGGCTGTGCTGCAGAAGCGTCTGAAGGTGCCACCACCAATCCATCAGTTCAGCCAGACCCTGGACAAGACCACGGCCGTGAAGCTATTCAAGCTGCTGGAGAAATACCGCCCAGAGTCGCCTCTGGCCAAGAAGCAGCGCTTGAAGAAGCTCGCCGAGGCTAAGGCCAAGGGCAAGGAGGTGGAGCCCAAGAAGAAGCCCAGCTACGTTTCCGCCGGCACCAACACGGTGACCAAACTGATTGAGCAGAAGAAAGCTCAGCTGGTTGTCATCGCTCACGATGTCGATCCCCTCGAGGTAAGTTTCACAAATAGTAAACAACAACAACAACCGAAATTTGGGAGTATCTTAAATGATGTGAAATTTGAATTTCTTCAACTGAAGCGAATGTTATTATTAATAACATTTCGCTGGTAATGTGGTCAAATTGACAGCTGACAAAATATTGATGCTGCAACACGTGTTCTTCGCCCCAATCAGCTGTTTGCAATAATTGCCTCTTTCTTGTAGCTGGTTCTGTTCTTGCCCGCCCTCTGCCGCAAGATGGGCGTGCCCTACTGCATTGTGAAGGGCAAGGCTCGTTTGGGACGCTTGGTGCGCCGCAAGACCTGCACCGCCCTGGCCCTGACCACCGTCGACAACAACGACAAGGCCAACTTCGGCAAGGTGCTGGAGGCCGTCAAGACCAACTTCAATGAGCGCCACGAGGAGATCCGTCGCCACTGGGGCGGTGGCATCCTTGGCTCGAAGAGTTTGGCCCGCATCGCCAAGCTGGAGCGCGCCAAGGCCCGTGAATTGGCCCAGAAGCAGGGTTAAGACACAAGCTGCTACTATTTTGTATACCTAAAATGCAAATGGACGTTGATTTAAACAACAACACACAAACAACAAATAAACATTTAAGTGTACAATTTTTAACTATTTTTTTTTCTATATGTATAGTGTGTGAGTGCGCTTGAACGTCGCCGCCCGGGCGTTCAATAAATTAATAAGCTTCCCAACATGTCACAATGCTATGTTTATTGCTAACAAACACAAAACAAATCTGATCAGATTTCAAAAAGCAATCGCCCAAAAACGTGCGTTATTTAACAGTGCCACTTCGAGTTTAACATGACCGTTTGCCGGTAGATGGCGCTCATCAGTTGGTGTGATTTCGATTTGTTTTTATTGCGCAGCTTTAAATGAATTGTTACAATAAGAAGTACAAGTATTTGGGGTAATCATATTTTGGAGCGTTCCACGGCGCGCAGCTTGATGCTCTGAATGGCCTCGTTTAAAATGGAGAGCACCATGTCCACCTTCTCCAGTGTTGCGTTCTCGCCCATCAGCCCGATGCGGAAGACATGGCCCACTGTTGGCCCAAGGCCGCCGCTGATCTCCAGATTGTACCTGCAAAGCAACAACACAGCGTCGATTAATTGTGAATAACATGCGGCGAGTCTTAACAGCAGACTGTTTACAGTGCTGAGTGACATAATGTTAATAACATGAGCAAACAATGTTAATGGATGCTGTGACTGTAATGTTAATAACATGCCAGCAGCAGCACGTTTACAGAGTTGGATGTCTCTCTCTCTCTCTTTCGCACTCACTTGCGCATGGCGTAGTCGGCGACCTTCTTCCAGTCGACGCCGAACGGCACCTTGATGGTGTTCACCGTGGGCAGCCGCTCCTCCGGATGCGGCACGAACAGCTCCAGGCCCAGCTCCTCGATGCCCAGCTGCAGCCGAGCGGAGCACTCGCGATGCCGCTGCACAACGTTCTTCAGCCCCATGGCACAGAAATGCGCCAAGGCCTCACGCAGCCCAAAGAGCAGCGTGGACGAGATGGTGTGATGATAGATCCTGGGGGTGCCGTAGCAGCCCCAGTACTGCCCGATCAGCAGGATGTCGAAGTAGTAGACCTTCGGCTTCGTCTTGCGCTGCTTGATGGTGGCCAGGGCGCGTTTGCTGAACGAGATGGGCGTGAGGCCGGCGGGAGCGCCGAGCGCCTTTTGGGAGCCCGTGTAGGCCACGTCCACCTTCCACTCGTCCATGAGGAACTCGGTGCCGCCCAGCGAGGCCACCACGTCGACGACCAGCAGGCAATCGTGCTGGCGACACAGCTGCCCGATCTCTGCGATGTGCTGCTGCAGAATCCCCGTCGAGGAGTCGCCCTGGGCCACGAAGAAGACGCGCGGCTGATGCGCCTCGAAGGCGTCTCGAATCTCGGCCAGCGTCAGCGCCCGGCCGAAGCTCGCCTCCAGGTAGCGCACGTCGGCGCCGTAGCGTCGCGCCATGTCAGCGGCCCGATGACCCCAGACCCCCGAGACGCCCATCAGCACGATGTCGTTGTCCTCGATCAGGTTGCAGAGCGCCGCCTCCATGCCGCTGTGGCCGGCGCCGCTGATGCACATGGTGGCGTCGTTCAGCGTCTGGAATATGTACTTGATGCCCTCCTTTATCTCGTCCATGATCTGCAACGAAGCACAGCGAAGTTTTATTGCACGCAAGTACTTTGCACCCACTCTTCCCACATATGTATATTCTCTTATCACTGCAAAGACTACGACAACCGGACGGATTTGGGAAATACCCGATCCCCGAGCCCGGTAAGTTGAGCTCCATTTGCGATTCGAGTTAAGTGGTAATTAAACCACAGGCAACAAAACAAATCGATAGTTGCAACTGCATTTAATGGCAGATTGCAATTATAATTACAAATCAAATAGTGGCAATTAGCCGGAAAGTTTTATTTTTTATTTAATTTCAAATTCAACATAATTGCAGAATTTGAATTAAAAACAAACTCAGAAACAGTTTCAACTTTAATTTCAATTCTACATACTAGACAAAGACAAAAAGTTTTCATATTGCATTTAATTACACATTGCAGATAATTGTAATTTTTAAATTTATTAAATGAAAAACCCCAAATTTGAAGACAACAAATTATTAAATTATCTGCAATGTACATTCAACTGAACGTTATTAATAACAAAACAAATAATCGTATGTCTCAAAAATAATGCAATAATTCGATATGTGAATTGATCTGCCATGAATTTAATTCAAATGATTTAAAGCAAAAAGCTGAATTTTACATAAACTTTAATGCAATTATTTGCATTATGCTCTACTTGTATTTAAACAAGAGTTACTTAACTATTTATCTTCACAAATCAGTAAATTTGTCTTGAGAAATTTGTTTTATTTTATATTTTTAGTCATATTTATCCAAAACAAGATCTCAACTTTTTGCTTATCATTGTTGACCACTATTCTATCAATTTATAGGTGTTAATAATTCATTAACAGCAAAGTAGCAAATGTGGTTTTTTAAATAAAAATTATATATTCTTCTTTAAAAAAGAGTTACATTTCACTCGTAAATGGTGTTGAAATCCCATGCATTTTTTTTTACAACAAGAATGTATTTTTTTATCTATTACAAAATTTAAAAAACCAATTTTTTCTTTTTATACTTATTATTAATCTATTTTTACCCAGAAGTCTAGTTATAATAATTTAATACTTAATCACTCTTCTATTGAGAAAGTTATTTATTATCATCAGATTTAAAAAAATTCACTATCAAGGATTATAATTCTTTATTCTGTCTATTAAGTATAGAAAGAAGAAGGGTTCGGTGTAGAATGAAGTTTTAAAAACTTTGAAGTTCCTATTCCAAATTTTCCTTTTATAATTCTTTATTAATCAAATCTATACTAAAATAAAAGGAATATAGAAAATCCTATTTACTTAAAGTTACAAAGTAATTAATTAGCAATATCAATATTATCACTAGTTAAGTTTAGAGTAAGGGGGATGGGGGTCAATCAGACTCACCTGGAGGCACTCGGGATGCATGTGTCCGAGCACTGGATTGCTCATCGCCTCGAGGACGCGCTGCGAGCAGTTGGAGGGTCCTGGACCCATCAGCGTCTTGCTGGGCACGAAGAGCGGCCGCTTGAGGACCAAAGGTGGCGGAACTTCCATCTTGAGGGTATCAGAAATTTTCCACAATTCTCGCGTATTTTTTGTGATTTAGATTTTCTATGTTTACGTAACTACAACCGTTTTATGAATGCTGCTGGCTTATCACAAAAACAAAAACGCGTCGCGAAGATTTGTTTGTTAGACAGAGAGAGAGAGAGAGCGAGTGAGAGTGACGGAGAAAAAGAGAGATGATGATCGCTGCCGTTGGAATGTAAAGATCTAACTGAAACGCTTTGGCAGCAACTCGTGCGGCTTTATAGCTGTTCAGATCAGATTTTCTTATCACCAGCTAGCGCTAATGAACGCACTTGAACAAGTGGTAAGTGATGATCACTTCTCTCTCTATCTTTCTCTCTCTCGCTCTTGCGATGCTACTGCGTTGTTCCGGAGCATTCTTGGACGCAATATCAATAGCCTTCTAAAGGTTAATTATCTCTGGTTTATGGTGAAATTCGTTTGGCAAAATTACTTTGCAGAGAGTTGAGTTCACCTGCTTCGCCTTTTCCACTGCTGCTGATCACCGATCACTGATAATGCCAAATAGATAGATGCTGTTTACGTGTTTAACGCGATTACAACTAATTATTTACATATTATTTATAGCCAACAATAGAGGTACGACCCGGAAATGGCTGCCGACTGAAGGAAGGCCAGCCTGCATTGCAATTCCAGCATAAATGCAAATGCACCTAATCAGAATCAATCAATTTATTTAAAACTGTACGAATTTCCGTTAATAGCAGCGCGCTGTTAAGTTTAAATTGCGCGCCCTAACAGCGCTGGTAATTTAACATGCTGCTGTTAATTTCAAACTTGCGCGCTGTTACAGATAACAGCTGTCCGCCAGTGCTGCCAGACTGCTCGCATATAAAGCAGTGGCAACCAGCGCAACACGTGCGTCGCAGCAGCGTAAACAAAATGTGTATTTCTTATAAATGTAATTTCACCATCAATTTGTAAAACTGCGCAAACCGTAAACTGTGAAAATGTCGCGTATTATAGTCAAACAATTGCCCAAGCAGGTGAGCATCAAACAAAACGCAACATCCGCTGCAGTTAAACTAAAAACACGCGTTTTTGCAGATCAGCGAAGAGAAGCTGCGCAACATTTTTGGTGCGAAGGGAACAATAACCGATCTGCAGCTGAAATACACGCCCGATGGCAAGTTCCGGCAATTCTGCTTCGTGGGCTATAGCAGCGAGGCGGAGGCCCAGGCGGCCATTCAACACTTCAACAACAGCTGCATCCAGACGAGTCGGGTTAAAGTCGAATCTTGCGCCTCGCTGGGCAGCGAGGAGAAGCCGCAATCCTGGAGCAAATACGCCAAGGACAGCAAACTGAAGCCAGCTGAGCAGCCAGCGGCGAAAGAGAAGCCAGAGCAGACGACAAAGAAGAAGGAGACCAAGGTGGAGCAGATACTGGGCAAGCACAAAGATGATCCGGCGTTCCAGGAGTTCATGCAGGCGCACGACAAGACGCGATCGCTGTGGGCCAACGATGCGGGTCTAAATACGGTGGAAGGCGGAGACGATGAGGAGGAGGAGGAGCAGGAGGACGAAGAGAAGGAAGAACAGCTGCAGGAGCAAGTGACAGAAGAGCATGAAGACGATGAGGAATCAGAGGAAACGGACGCCAAGCTGGCGGAGAAACCCATCAGTGATCTGGAGTACATGAAGTCGCTGATGGCGGGCAACAACAAGACGAGCGACAAACCACCGACAACGAAGCAAACGAAGGCGGACAAGAGCAACCTGGAGCTGTTCACCATCAAGCTGCACAATGTGCCGTACAACACCAAGCGGCAGGATGTGATCAAGTTTTTCAAGCCCCTCAAACCTTATTCGGTGCGTCTGCCGAGCAAAGTGCACGGCTTCTGCTACGTGGGCTTCAAGACCGAGAAGGACATGGCCAAGGGCATGCTGAAGAACAAGAGTTTCATCAAGGGCAAGCAGGTCTTCTTCTCCGACTTCACGGCCAAGAACAAAGTGACGAAGGCGCAACGCAATGGCGAAACAGTTCCAGAGGCAACGGGAGCTGGCAAGAATGCCAAGTGGCAGCAGCAGCAGCAGAGTTTGCGCAGCGAGGAGAACATCTCGGACTCGGGACGCATCTTCTTTCGCAATCTGGCCTACACCACCACCGAGCAGGAGCTGCAGCAGCTGTTCGAGCAGCACGGTCCCGTCGTCGAGATCAATCTGCCCGTGGACAAGATTACCCGTCAGATCAAGGGCTTCGGCACCGTCACTTTCATGATGCCCGAGCATGCGGTGAGCGCTTTTAATGCACTCGACGGCAGCGACTTTCATGGTCGTCTGCTGCATCTGCTGCCCGGCAAGGAGCTGGACACTGCGGAGCAACAGCAGCCGGACATCGACAACGATCCGAGTCTGTCGTTCAAGCAGAAGAAGGCGCTCAAACTGAAGCAGAATGCGCAGCAGGCGATAGGCTGGAACTCGTTGTTTCTGGGCGCCAATGCTGTGGCCGAGCTGCTGGCCAAGCAGTTCAACACCAGCAAGGAGCGCATCCTGGACACCAGCGAGGGCGGCAGCAGCGCTGCTGTGCGTCTGGCGCTCGGCGAAACCCAAATCGTTTCCGAAATGAAAAAGTTCCTGGAGGAGGAGGGCGTGCGTTTGAGCGCCTTCGATGAGCCCAATCAAAAGCGCTCCAAGACTGTGATACTGGCCAAGAATTTGCCCGCCGCCACCGAGAGCAAGGAGCTGGTGCCGCTCTTCAGCCCCTTCGGTCCGATTGGACGCATTGTGCTGCCGCCCAGCGGCGTCACGGCGCTCATCGAGTACTGCGAACCGTCGGAGGCACGCAAGGCCTTCAAGAAGCTGGCCTACAGCAAGTTCAAGAACGTGCCGCTCTATCTGGAGTGGGCGCCCGAGCACACGTTCACCAAGACCCTAAACGGGGAGGCGATTATCCCCAAAACAGAACCCAAGCAGGAGGCGGAAGCAAAGCCGGAGCCAGAAGTCAAGCAGGAGGAGGAGAAGAAGGCAGCAGCAATGGCAGAGGATGCGCAAGATGAGCCGGAAGCGGACACAACCATTTTCCTGCGCAATCTCAACTTTAAGACGGAACTGGAGACGGTGCGCGAGCACTTTCAGCGCCTGGGCACCATACACACCGTGGAGATAGCCAAGCGCAAGGATCCACAGAATCCGCGACAGCTCAACTCCCTGGGCTATGGCTTCATACAGTTCAAGAAATCTTCGGTTGCTGCACAGGCGCTCAAGGACATGCAGATGACCCACATCGATGGCAATCTAGTCGAGCTCAAGCGCAGCGATCGCGTGCTCAAGTGAGTCCAAATATCAATAATATTCCGCATTACCATTATTAACATTTGCATTATCCTTACAGAACGCAGGATGAGGGCGCCCAGAGACGCCGCCAGGTGGAGCAGAAGAAACAGACTGGCACCAAAATTCTGGTGCGCAATATTCCCTTCCAGGCGCATTATCGCGAGGTGCGCGACATATTCAAGTGAGTAGCAAGCTTCCATCGCACCTTATTTGGCAGCATCACATCGTTTGTTTATTCCCAGGGCTTTTGGCGAGCTCACCTCGCTGCGCATACCCAAAAAGATGACGCCTGGCGAGGATGCGCATCGCGGCTTCGGTTTCGTTGACTTTGCCAGCAAAGCGGACGCCAAGCGCGCCTTCGATGCCCTCAGCGCCAGCACGCATTTGTACGGGCGTCGTCTGGTGCTGGAGTGGGCCTCCATTGAGGACACCAATGATGTGGAGGAGCTGCGCAAGCGCACAGCGGCCAAATTCGACAACAATCAGGCGGCTGTGGAGGCCAAGCGCAGTCGTCGTGCCTTCTTCGATGTGGATGGCCAGGTGCCAGCGGCGGGCAACGAGGAGGACGAGGAAGAGTAGTTTCTATTGTTTTTAAGCCAGCGTAATTGTAGAAAATATGAAATGTACATTAGATAGACGAAGATGTATTTAAAGCAAGTTGAATAAAATTCGCTTTTAATGTAAACAATCCAAAAATTGTTGCATACCTTGGGGGGCACTTAAAATTTGATTTTTGTCAAAATTTGGCCGAATCCTGCAGGATATCGAAAGGACACGACTATTTTCTAGCTCAGCGTTGGATTAGCTATCGATTTGCATTCAAAGAATTTTAAAATTCCACCAAAAATTTCATCGAATTTTTTGTAAGGGGGAGGCATGCAAAATTTGGCCAAAAAACACAAAATGTCCTGTAACTCGGCCATTTGCAGGACGATTTGGATGTCCTTTTCCAGATCAACATATCTTGGTACAAGGAAGCGAATGCCACCATAAAATCCTGGATCGTCCTTCAAACAGCCGAGTTACAAGGACTTTTTCGTTTTTCAAAAATTGGCCATATCTCGCGAGTCCTTGGCAGGAAAAGGACGAAAGTGGTGTCCAACGATGGGGTTTAAGTAGCACTATCAACTGGCCAAAGGACATCGAAATCGTCCTTGTACTTTCGGAGTTATCAAGGATTTTGTGATTTTTGCAATTTTTCCATGGCCCCACGATCGAAAATTTTCAAGTCCTCGAACGGCTGAAAATTGTGAAATTAGCAGGTGAAATACCAGGCGAACAGAAATCAGCAGCAAGCAGAAATGCAGAAAGTCGCCTGCTTGAATTTTGTAAACAGGGAATGGACTGAGTTTCGCTCTTAGGATCCACATAGAGTCCACCACGCGCTCTTTTGCGTCCACTTGCTGCTCGATTCTGTTCGCCTGGTATTTCAACTGCTCCGCGCTGCATTTTGCAGGGAATCGCAGCGAATGAATTTTGATTTCAAAATTGAAAGACAGTGTTTCTAAATAGAATATATTTTACTTTATTTTACGTTTCTGTTTATATAAAACCTAAGTAATTAATACAAAACAAGACGAAAAAAAAAACAGAATATTTTAAGCATACACATACACATATATCATCATCATCTTGATCATTATTACATCATTATCATCATCATCAACATTCTCTTGCCGCAAACGATAGAATTTGCATTTTGTTTTTGTTTTGTGTGTTTGTGTTTAGTAATATGTATAGTATACTAAGTAGTAGTTTAATATATATATTTATGTATATATATATATGTATATAGAATATAGATATAGTATGTATATGTATATTGTGTGTACTCGTAATATTGAAAATATTTGCCATTCTCTCTCTCTCTCACACATACTCGATTTTATTCTGATTCTCAATCTTATCCATCGTATTAATTATGCAATTGTTGCAATAAGCAGGATGGTGGGGGCGGGGCGGGGTGCTGCGCCTATATGTGTGTATATATATATATTTATAATTATTGTATATATGTTCCTTTTGTTGTTGTTGTTGTTGTATATCGATAAAGCATAAATTGTGCTTCTTCTGCGATTTGTTTTCTAAGAATATACGAGCAAAGCAGCTAAAAGCCATTAGTGGGGGCGGGGGGAGGAAGGTGCCTAGTGTCCTGGGACTGGGACTAGGACGAGGATCTCAGCAGCAACAGTGTTGAACACTCTTCTACGCATGTACATCTGTGTGTGTGTGTGTGTTGATTGATTGTGTTTGTTGATTTGTGAGCACGTTTTCTTCACTCGCCCATCGACATCATCAGTGAGTGGTTCAGTTTGTGTGTGGGAGGAAGGGGAGCGTTTCAAGCTTAGGCCATACAGTTATACATATGTATATGTAAATATATTTCTCGGGTGTGTGTGTGTGTGCTTAATCCTTGCGAATGCGCGCCTGCAGGAAACAATAGAGTATGCCCGCTTGTGCCATAACATCCACGGTGCTGGCGGCCAGCGGATCCTTTTGCTTCACCTGCGTCTGTCCCGGTCGCAGCAGTGTGGGACCAAAGACCATGGCCAGATTGTGCAGCGACATCTTGTTGTCCGTCTCCTTTTCGTGCACCCTAAAAACAGGCATTCAAATCAATTAATTATAATGAAACAATTGAGTGAGTTTGTGACGCACCTGATTAGATGATCGAGTATCAGATTTATGGAGGATTTGTTGGCTTGCGGCAGCTCCTCGTACACCTTGAGCAGCTCGTTGATGCGTGTGGCTTCGTTGTTGTTGCTGAATGCGCTGAATGTCTCAAAGAAGCGCGGATACAGCAGATCCGAGAAGAGCGCCTCGGGCAGCTCGCGCAAGAATGTCTTCAGTATGCCCGTCACCGAATGGATGTCGACCTCGCGCAGCAGCTGCTCCGCCTCATACGCATCTGTGTGTTGTAAACGATTAGGTTAAATCAAGAGTACACAATAAATGTATATAATCATTGACTTACCCGACTCGAAGGCCTTCTTCAGCTTGGCCAGATCGGAGGCGGAGCCGCTGACGCGATAGCAGCCCACCTCGAGCATGCCGCGTCGCTCCACTTCCCGAATGCAGGCACTGATGATGAACGGAATGTCGCGTTTCTCGCGTCTGTCAAGAGAACCAAACAGATGTGTTGCGTAAAGATCAAGTCAAGTCAAGTTTTTAATTTAATAAATTGGAAAAGTAAGTTAAATTCTTTAGATTGATACTAAAAATAGTTTCAAAGAAGACTTAGCTTGTTCACAGAGTATTGCAAAGTATAAATCATTTTGTTCACACTAATTTCAATTTGATTTATGATAGTTAAAGTAAGAATCAGACTTTGTTTACTTACTTTAATACTTGACTCATTTTGGCACCAAAGAGCGCGCCTGGCTTCGTGGTGGCGCGACAGAGTTCGCCGGGCACGAAGCGGAAGCTGGCGCTCAGCTCGAGCGTCTCGCTCAGCTTGATGTTGCGCGTCTGCGTCGTCTCCGTCAGCCAGTTGCGACTCAGCTGTAAGAGAAATGCAGCTAAATATAAATAGACCTTTTGTAGAGAAGATTCTGGCTTACCTTGAGTATGTATTTGGCGCGCAGCAGCGGCGGCTCCTTGGCCTCGTAGAGTAGAACACGCACATTCTGGCTGCCCTCGAGCTCGAGCATGAAGCTCTCGTTCCACAGCGGACACTGGCTGCGACAGATCATCTTGGTGGTGGCCTTGCGGAAGTAATGGCCGTACGAATCGACCTCAATGCAGATGTACAAATCGGCGGCCTGCTCGAGGCCCTGCAGTCCCTGGATGCCCATGTGCAGATCCCCAACGAGCAGACTCTCGTCGTTGGTGTTGCGCATCAGATACGAGCCCATTTCAGTCTTCATGCCCTTCTGCATGGCCACAATGAACGCGGTCACCTCCAGCGAGTTGATTGTGTTGGCGCCCGGCAGATTGCACTTTTGCTAAAAACAGACAAGACGATTAAAGTCAATTCATTCACAAGTATTGGTATTCATGAACTCCTACCTTGAGCGACATGATCGAGTCCATCCATTGGCTGCGCTCGAAGTCGGAGCTGAGGAAGAAGGTCATGGTCTTGTTGTTCGCCTTGTTGCCCAGCCGCAGCACCAAATTGGGCGTGGCCAGCACCAGCTGTGACTCCAAGTCGGCCAGTTTGCGTCGATACTTGTCGCCGGTGCGGACGCCATTCGATTCGAGGATCAATTGATCGCGCACCGAGCGCAAATTGCGCTTCACTTGCGATATGTTCGCGGGACTAGATTCCTTGAGATCGGCACTGCTGTCCGACTCCTCGTACACGTTGACATCCTTGAGCGGTATGAACCATTTGAGCTCGTAATCGATGCGATCGCGTCCCAGCGCCTTGTACTTGGCGCACGCAATCACATCGTTGAAGAGGAACAAATGTCGCAGCTTGCGATGCCCATCGACCAGCTCCACAATGAACGAGTTGCGGACCATGCGACGCAGATTGCGATTCGATTCCGTTGGCAGCCGCTGATCGACCACATTGAATTGATTGAGAAAGATCTGGATGTTCTTCTGCGCCTGCTTCAGTGGCTGATGGTCCGGATGATTTGTCGGCGTCTCACGCAACAGATCGTTAAACACGAGCGCATTGATTTGCACCCGAGCAACCGGTTTGTGCAACAAATCCTCCAGCGTCAGCGATTGTTCGGTCTGCAAATTCACCACAATCGTGGAGACAATCTTCTTGAATTGCGGATTGTTGGCGCTGCACTTTTTCACCGTCTCAATGGCCTGGCCATAGTTGTGCAGAAATGCGCTATACAAATCGAACATGTCGGCCAAACGTTTGAACGGATCGCCGATCAGCACATCGCCGCCCTCGTGGGCAACAATTGTCTTTAGGTCGCCGAGGAATGCGGTGTGCACCTCGTGCAGTTCATCGATCTTGAAGAAGATCGTGTTCTCCTCCTCCTGATTGATCACAGGCTGCGATGTGCCCAGCGTAGCGTGTATCGCTCGCTTGTACTGCAATTTACGAATATCATGAAAATTAGTTAAATACACATCACTAGAGATGAGGATCTTTTCACCTGTATCATCTTGTTCAGACACTCCACGTAGATCGTCTCGCTGTGGATGATGGAGCTCAGTATGGAACGTATTTTGGCACCACGCACATTGCCAGACAGCTGCATGGAATGTGTTGAGAACGTCAAGAATTAGCTACTGTATTTTATGTACATATAATTGATACATATAGTATATATTGATTGATATAGGCTGGGTGTAATCTACAGATGCTTGCAGGGAGCGCTTTTTATCTACAACCTTTCCCGCTTGCCCCTTGCACCTCGTAACAACAAAAACAAAAGCCAAAATGAAACACATCACATGAGATACACAAAATAATAATAATAATAGGAATATAAATACATATAGCTATGGGCATAATACAGATATATATACATGGGAACGAGTGAAACGGATAGATGGATGGATGACTAGATAGAGCGAGAGGGCAACATTCAGCACAAAACACAATTCACAACACAAATTAAGGACTTTTAAACAAAAACACAGTCTGATATTGGTATAAAATAAATTATTACAATTACTAATGACTTAATTGGATTTTTTACGAGTTGGCAAAATATATTTAACTGTATATAATAGAATATAAAATTAGATTGATTCTTTTCCATTATTTGTGATATTTTAAATTTGAGAAAAATGTATGTATATTTTTTATTAATAAATATTGCAATTATTGCGCAAGTCTAATAAACTAATGATTTTAATTGGATTTTTTACGAGTTTTTATTTTAACTTATTTTATTTTAAATTTGTGAGAAAAATGTATATATATTTTTTATTAATATTGCAATTATTGCGCAAGTCTAATATACTAATGATTTTAAATTGATTTTTAACGATTTGGCAAAAATATTTAACTGTTTTGATAGTTTGAAAATATTTTCGATTTTTTTTTACGAATTGGCAAAAACATTTAATTGTAAAAACTAAAATTAGATTGATGCTAATAAAATTGTTTTGATAGTTTTCCAATTTATTGCATTTTTTTGTTTGGTACACAAATTCTATTCTTCACTTCATTATTTTTAATTTCGAAAATATTTATTTAAAAAAAAAAGAATTTGCTAATATACCATCTTCTGATTTTTTTTTGTTTCTCTATTTAAATTTTTAAAATATATATATATTTTTTTTTATCAACTACACTACTGCCACAATTTATTTTGCAAACTACGCATTCCTTTTGGCAAATTTTATCACAAAACAATTAACACGTTTCGTTTAGCAATTCAACTAAGGAACTATTCAACTGAAAGCTACTTTATTCTTGATCCAACTACTTAATTAACAAAATTCCCTTTTCGAGCTAGAAACTCTGCGACGTTAACTCTTATTTATTTAAACTAACTACCAATGAATTAATGTCAAAATAACATTTAATAATCAACATTTTACAATCGACTACAAAATCTGGTTGTTTGAAATTTAATTTACAGAGACTAAGTTGTATTTATTTGAACCAATTAGCAATGAATTAAAATCAAACTAACATTTAATATTCATTTTAAAATCAACGACAGTTTGGCTACAAAATCGGATTGTCTAAGATTTCTTTTAAAGAATTGCATTGTGCAAGTATTGAATGCAAGTTTTGTGTGTGTGTGTGAATGGTGAATGGATTTGTGGTTGTGTGCGTGGCTATGGCTGCGTGTGTGTGTGTGTGTGTGTGTGTGTGTGTAGCAACGGAAACGCTTGCCAAGAATAATTATAATTTTTGGGAAGGACAACGGAAGTGAGAACCAATCGCATTGAACATTTAACATTGAGGAAGCGCATTCAGATAAAAGCTAAACAAATCAAACATATAGTATATACGAGTATTGTATTTGTATGTACATAAGCATACGAGTATATACATATATATATATACACACACTATATATACATATAGGTGGGACAACAACGATAACGATAACGATAAGGATAACAGTAACGATAACATCAACGAGAACAAACTAAAATAGAGCTGAGTCTAGGCTTGACTGTAAGTGTTCGGTACTCACGAGTATCGCTGACACTAAGTTCTGTTGAGAGAAAGTAAAAAAAGAACAAAATAAAACGAATAAAATCATAAAACAAAAAACAAAAAAAAAAAAAAAAATACGTGGAAAATATCAAAAGAGAAAAAAATCATTGGTTAGTAAACATTATCAAGTATCAGTTTGCGTTAGCATTAAGCTTAAATATTATTAAAAATACTTAATATTGTTAGTAGTAAAAAAAAAACTGTTCCGTGTTGCACGAATTTATTTAAGGCAAGCTGGAACAGTTTTTTTTTTTATGGCATTAAAACATGACTATTATTTTATGTTGGAAAAGCGTTAAACAAACATCGCCAGCAAAAATAGAGCAGTTATTCTGTATGCAAGATTGTTCAAATATTGATAGGAATTATTATCGATTATAAGACAGAAAGTAAAGCAATATTTCTAGTTGCCAATTTGCATAAGTTTAAGGGCGGCAATAATTAATTTTAAGGGCTATGCAAATGATAGCTTATTGATTATTAATGTGAAGACCAATATAAAATAATTAATATTATATATGAATTTAATTTAATTGAATTAATATTGATATTGTTGAAATTCGATGAATATCAAACAGGTATCAATATGAAATTGATTCAAATCTTTGCTGAGTTAATGAAGGGTATTAACAATCGATTTACGATTAAGGTTCAAATGGCAGCTGATTTAACGACAGTCTGGCGTTGATTGCATACCTCAGACTTGGTCTTAGTCTCAGTTTTTTGCGTTAAGCAAGTCAAAGATAAACGAACTGCTCAGCTGGCAGAAGAGCTGTTGTTGAAACAGTTGCTTTCGCTGGCATTGCAAACAGAAATCGAAGAAAGAAGCGAACTGGGAATGCTCGCTTTGTGTGGCATTAGAGGCGAGCGGTGAGTCATTAATCGATACGAATTGAATCGTTCGTTGCAACTGCAATTAGTCTGTTAGCTGCAATTTGCCATTTGCACAAAGCGTGCGTGATTCAATCGCAGCAACTTTTGTTAAGGGGTTAATAGTACGACTACAACAACGACAACAACGATAACGAGTCGAAACAATCAAAGCCATTAAAAAGCAGCTGAATGGGAGAGAATCGTGAACGCACCTTGCGTAATGCGCCTGGCGTCTGTGATGTGGATGATGACGACGTCGTCGACGTCGACTGCTGCTCATCATGCGAGATGGTTCTCAAGATGGGCGGTCCCTCGTATTCGCCGTCGCTGTCCAGCGAGCTCGAGCGCGTCTCGTTGCTCTGACTGCAAAGCAAGAAAATATAGATTAATAGAGTACAATAAAGAGTAGAACTGATTTGTAGTTACATAAAGTAGTCAATGTTGACGTAGTTGGAGGTACGGCCGGGAGATTCGGGATCCGTAACGCTCGCCTGACTGCTCAGCTGGGCCATCGGCAGCGCCATGCTGCCCGGCGTCGACAGATCGTCGCGACTGGAGGAGGAGCCAGTGCGTCCGGGCTTGATAAACACATACTCGCCGTCGCCATTGTCCAGCGGAACGCTGTCGTAATACGGCTCGTTGTCCGCCTGCTGTGCGCTCGCCGCCTTCGCGCTGTCCGAGCTCAGCGACGACACCGACTCGTAGCTCTTGATCTGACACACAACGAGAATGTGAAACGATTTTTATTACAATTAAACAAGATTTAATTACGGGTTTTCTTTACAATATCAATTTCAGAGTAGGTCTATTTTTATTTAAAGAAAATTGTGAAATTCAAAATTGTTTTCAACTCTAATTGATTCCTAAAACTTAAAATCAGCTGCAAATATTGCTATATAAACTATTGTTGCTAGCAAACAATCAGGTTCTATCACTTAAAGGTCAGGAATCGAACCCACGTTCTCAGCATTCGCGATCAGACGCTCTTACTTGAGGACGTCACTAAATTAAAAAAAAAGTATTGTTCCGTTCCTGTCAAGAATCTCAGTGATCGCAATAACCCCTGGACAAATGCCATCGCTAAAGGAAAGGATACCAATATTAAATTTAACCAACTTTTTTAAAGAAAAATTGAATAAATTGGATTGCTGCTGAGCAAATATATTTCAATATGGCCAATTTAAAAACATCTGCGACCCTTCGACCCCCTTAAGGGATTCGAACCCGAACCTTCTGATTCATAATACTTTTAGAACATGATTAAAGATAGCGTAATCGATCCTAAGTGGACGTGAATTAGTTGATATCTACGTTGTGTCAAAAATGAACTGCACATTGATAAATGGAAACAAACTACTTTATATAGACGTATATGGATTACAAAAATGGCAATAACTTTAAACCTTCAATAGGGCCCGTCACTAATAGTAAAATAGTAGTTATATTGTCGATAGTAGTTAGCATTGCACTCACCACCTCCGATATGCCCTGGGAGGCAAGGGATTCCTTGCTGCGTGCCGTCTCCGCATCGCTGGCCTGCAGTGAGGCGCGCGACTTCTTCTCCAGGCTGCTCGTGGAGCTGCTGTCGACGGCGGCCAGCTTGGCCGTCTTGCTGAGGCTGCCCGTGGGCGAGGCGCCCACCATGTTGCCACGTCCCGTCAGCGGGGTCAGCGAGCGACCCGGTGTGGATGCAGTGCGTCCCAGGCTGCCGCCATTCGATGCATTCGCGCTGGGGTCGCAGCGCTTGGCGTGCTCCAAGCTATCGGTCTTGCCGACCATCTTGCGTCCCAGCTCCTCCATCAGCTCGGGCGTGTTGGCCAGCTTGCTCAGCTCGGGCGTTGTCTTGCGATTGGCCGCATATTTGGACTCCAGACTCTCCGACGACTTCTGCCGCAATATGTCCGATGGCTTTATGTTGCGCTCCAGCGAACTGCCCGGACTGTCGCCGCAACTGTTCGCTGCCAGCGGCAGTGGCATCGTGCTGCCCACGTACGGCGTCTCGCGCTTCGGCGACGATGACAACTGATGATGCTGCTGCTGCTGGCTGGGAATGGTGGGCGGCTCCACGCGTCGCACGTTCTTTGGCGGTGGTCTGTGTGAAGCGCAAGAGAAGATCTGAGTTAGAAATGTATTTACCGGAAATGTGAAACGCAGGTTCGTGTCTTCGCTGAGCACTGATTGCAATGCATGCTAAGGTTTGTGACTTAGCTTAGCCCAAAGTTCTTCACACAAAAGCAGTGTTAATGCACCAATTTACATTTATAATTTTACAAATGTTTGAGCTGGAATTCTCATGATAAAATGTCATCAACTAGAGCTGACAAATTTAATACAAAAAACTATATCCTTTTGAGGTCCTACGTCTAACAAGCAACTTTTGGAATGTGGTTATGAACACAGTTTTTAATTTAGAGAGCAAAACAATTTGCAAAACCTTCAGTAATCTCTTTAACTACACCTATTTGTAGTCTAGAAATAGATTGCTAGTTAACTTTAAATATTGTATTATTATGATGAGCAAATAATAATGAGAATTCTTTAAAATACAAATACAAATACAAATGATTTCCCTACTAATTTTAATGCACGATTAAAGTTAGTGGGAATTTAAAAAAAAAAATCAGCATTTTACACTACTTGCACTCACCTGGGTGGCATTTTCTTTTTGGCCTCGGATGCGGAGGCGGACATGGCGGACAGCGAGGGCGACAACGGTGGCGCCGTCGCTTCTGCAGCTGTGGCCGCCTTGTTGCGCTGCTCGGGATAGTGTCGGGCGAATGTCGATGGCGGCGTCGATGTCGATGTGGACGACGAATTCGCAGTCGATGATGTGTCATTGACCGTTGTCGTCGTCGTTGTCGCCGTCGCCGTCAAAGCTGTCGTTGTTGCAGCAGCCACAGCAGCATCATCGATGTCTTTGTCTTTGGCCTCCTTGACCTCGATGACGGTGACAAAGTGTGATGTCGACTTGCGCAGCGGCTTCGACTGCTGCTCCTCCTTTTGAGCAGCATCTGCGCCGCCACTTGATGTTGCCTTTGCAGTTCCTGTCTCCTGCTTATTATCATTCGCTTGTGCTGTTGTCCTTTGTTGTTCGTTGGCTTTGAGGGCGCCGGTGCCAATGGAGGCGGCCAGCTCAGTGATGCACTGCTGCAGCGCTCCATTCGCGTCCTTCTCGTTGCCGCTGTCTTTTTTATCCTCGCGCTCGAAGCTGTGCTCCGTCATGCTGCGTTTCCCTGTCGGCGGCGCAGAGCTCAGTCCACTGCTGCCACCTCCTCCGCCTCCATCGTTCTGTGTGTTTTGTGTGTATTTGTTGTCGGTGCTCAAGGACAGCCTGTCCTTGTCCTTGCCGACCGATGACGCAGTCGATGCCTCGCGCAGATTCAAACTAGATTTCTGCAAACAAGAGAGCGCGACACAAAGGCCAGTGGTGAATAGACGTGTGAATAACGCAAATGAATTTGAATTGTGAATTCAAATTACAGTTTCCAGAGAAATGTACAATTAGCTTGCTGCAAATCGACCCTCTACGTGACTAACTAAAAAGGGTCAATTGATTGAGTCAAATTCAGTCTTAAGCAAAAATATTTCTTTATATACACATCATGCACTTAAATAATAGAATGACGTCAAAATTATATGTCTTAAGGAACAAATTGTCTAGACCCTGGATTTTTAAATATTAAATGGTCTACTGAGTTGTTTAAAGTGAGCAATCCTTCTGATGTTATTTGTTGTGTTTTCCACGCAACTTATTGTGAATATTTATTCGCTACAAGTAATACTTGAGATTGCAAAGATTTATTAGGAAATCTATCTTATCGGAAATAATTCAATGGGAAACCTTTACACTAAGAATACAATCTTTCGTTTCTTTATCTTTTTCTCAATCAAATGAATGTAATGTTGTTAAATGAATATTCATAAAATTGAAATTTCTCATTATGCATTGCATCCAATTTTCTTTGTTTAATGCTGCTCTTGGACGCACGTGCTGCCGACAAGTTGCTGTCGAGCAGTTGATGGGGGGAAATTACGAGTTCATAATTGGCATAAAGAACACAGATGTGTGGACGCAGTGGCCGCAGCTAAACTTAGTCAGCGTGAAGCAGATGTGGCTTAAGGCAGATTAATTGGCGAAGTGAAGTGCAGAGAAGCGAAGTTAAGCGGAGTGATGAAAGTGGCAGAGAATCAACTGAGAAATGCGCTAGAAACGTGTGATAAAAGTGGACAAGACTCAACTAGAAATGTATCTTGTGGAATTAATCGAAATACAACATTGGAACATGGGGAATTCGAGCAATGAGTAAAGATTAACATTTTTTTGTATCTGCAGAGTTGTTGCAACTGTTGCTTTAGCAATGCCAGATTTACCCGGCAGATAAAAGGGAGCAAGGGTGTATTCATTTACACCCACAGCAATTCACTTTCGGACTTGATACTCGTTAATGCTTTGAACTCGAATGGCATAATAATCTGTCTGGCGTTTGGTGAACTAGAGCAACAAAATTCAGCATTCAATCAAGGTTTCGTACTTTTTACTTTTTGGCTTGTTCGTTTGCTTTAATGCGTTCGCCAAAGACACTGGCCTGCCATAAGGGGCGTATACGCAACAACAACAGCAACAACAACAACAACGGCAACTCAATTGAATGAGTTGCGAAAAAGGTCAACATGCGAGCAGCGCCATCTACAGTTCAAAGATCCTGTGCCCCGTCTCGCTTATAGCCAGCTCCATCTAGAGGTCATTTGCTCATGCTGGGCACGTAACGCATTTCTCTAACACGTTGCGAGCAACAACAAAGGCAACAGTCAAAAAAAATACAAATGAAAATAAAAATAAAAAACCGAGACTTGACTGACTGACAAATAAGCCCAACTTGGCGTGTGCGTGTGCCGGGGCATATTTCTCTTTGGCCAAATTGTTTTTGGCTACAAAAAAGTGAAAACTACCCAGAAAAAAAAATAAACATAAAGAGAGCAGCTTTTTAATGTGTTTTGTTTGATTTTTTTTTTTTTTTTTTGTGTACTAGCGAAATAAATAAATAAAGAAAATTGGCAACAAAATTAATTTTTTTTTGCGCGCATTTATTTTACTTTTATTACTGTTGTACGAGTGTGTGTGTGTGTTAGTGTTGGGGGTGGGCACGAGCTAAACAGCAGCCGGCAACAGTTGCACATGTGTGTGTGCGTGTGAGAGTCTGTGTGTTTGAATGTGTCCAAGCGAAGCGAAGAAGAAAGCGTGCAATAAAAGTTGACGGCGAAGGTCGAACACATACACACAAACAGAGACACGCGCCCACTCACTCACACGCACACAGACGCACTTAGCCAGACAGTTAGAGCTACATTAGAAATATTCAGTCACACACACACATGCACACTCACACATATTCAACGAGTTTTGTTTTATAGGCGAAGTGAAGTGAACTGAGCTTCAGCTTCAGCTTTTGGCCGCTGCTTTTAGCTGGCATGTCGATACAATTATTTAGCATATTTTCAATCAACACACGCACACACACGCACACGTACATGCAATACAAACTGATGTTGGTCGACAAGCTGGTGTGAATGTGAATCATGAGCAATAACAACTAAAACAACAACTGAAACGACAACTTCAAGCATCGCATTTTGTTGTTTGTTGTTGTTAAGTGCGAAATGTGCCGAGAAAAGTGTCAAAAGACCTTAACAGCAGCAGCGACAGCAAATGTTAAATGGGAGGCTTTAACAGAGAAATGTTAACGACATGTTAAAGTTGCTTGAGCTGCTGTTAACATAGCTGCTTGCAATGATCACTTTTTAAGCTTGACGAAACTTAACGAAAGTGATTTATCTGAACGACAAAAAAGAAATATCTTCTGGAAATAATTGTTTCTATGATTCGTACAGTAAAATTGCTATAATTACGAAAGTTCGGGGAAATAAGCAGTAAAACTTGATGATACGAGTGTCCGAATAAATATTGTGCTGACTGTATATTGGTGAAAACTGCAGTAAACAAAAAAGCAGGGCAGCTTTTTTTTCCTATATTTTGGCCTTTTTTCTAGCTATTACAAATATATAAATGGTGCTGAATTAAATAAGCAAATTTATTTTAAAATTTAAAATTAATAAAAATAGTTAATTGCCAAACTTAAACAGTAGCCTCTTTTAATTCTCTTTCTTACGAAAAAAGTGAATTCTTCTATTATTATGTGTAACATAGACTATAGCTAACTAGGGCAAAAAAACATAGCCCCAACAACTAAGGCCTTCAGGCCGCATCTGAAGGGATTCTGCATTAATTAATACGTTCCAATTTCGCTGACAGCTGTTTAGCGTTTTTTTATATTTTGCTCTAATCATTTTTCTCGAAAGGTTGCTTGAATAACTCTCGAGTTTATTGTGCGAACGTTATGAAATTTGCAGAATATAAAGATAAGCTGCAATGCGAAAGAACAAAGGCCTCTAAAGCCATGCAATTTGTTTATTTATTTTTGTTTCAAGATTCGAGATGAGTTTCAACTACAAATGCATTCATTTAGCAGCAAATTAAAGTTTTCAATTAATGTTATACTTTAGCTGAACCTTTGAGAGTTATTATGCCCTTTTAGAGGGAGCCTCAGTTATCTTTGTTTTTTTTGTGCTAATATAACTATATTACTATCGACAAATTTGGTAGTTTTAGATTTTCGTGCGCTCTTCGCATGTTTCTTTTGGTTTGGTTCTTTGCAATGGAAACTTGCCTAATCAGCAACGCTTTTAATCATATTTCAATTGGCCAAAAACAAGCTGCAGCCTATAAAGTACAAACGTATTATGAGTAGACTGAAGTGCCTTCCTCCCCTCCCCTCCCCTCCCCTTCCCGCTCACACACTCGCGCTCTCTCTCTCTCTCTCTCTGTGTCTTTGCTGATAGCGACACCAGCTGCTTATCAATAGCCAGCGAGAGTGACAGAGAGAGAGAGAGAGAGAGGGAGATTTGGACTAAAGAGGACTACAAAAGAAGGGCATTGTGTATGCGTGTGTGTGTGTGTGTGTGTGTGTGCTGCTCTTAACGTGTTGCTGCTTAGCTCTTTTTGTCTTTGCACTGCTATTGTTGTTGTTGTTTAAATCCTACACCATTTTTTATGACTCGCCTCGACTGGCCGTGTGTGTGTGTGTGCGCGATAAGTTTATTGATTTCAACTTGTGATAAATATACATATAAACGCTGCACACACACACTCACACATTGTCTACTGATTACGCACCCCTCTGGTCCATAATTTGAATTTCTCCTTGAAGGAAGACATGCTCCTCTCGCAGCAGCAGCGCCACTTTATTTGTTGTTCTTTTCTTCTGCACGCACACACAGCAGCAATCAGTTGTTGTTGTTGTTAGTAATTGCAATTGCCAAAACGAGCCGAGCACGAACACGAACACGATGCGAACACGACACGAACACGAACACGAAGCAATTGATAGCCGAGCTCCGCCCTGCGACTGCAAGAACAACAACTAAAAGTAGTTGAGCCAAAAGGCAAAACAGCAACGCTGACGGCGACGGCGACGTCGACTGCAACGCTGACGTTGACCACGAAATTTGAGTCAACCGAATTTGAACGGCACACGTTAAAAAAGCCTCACACGCCCAAAAAAAAAATTGAAAAATTCACGACAAAAAAAAAAAAACAACAAACTTTTAATAAAACAATTCACACTTTTAGTCACTTTTTGTTGTTATGATTATTTTTTTACGTAATTTAATTATTTTGCATTCATTTATTTATTATGAAATGCAGTTCTTTGTTGTTGTTGTTGTTGCCGGTTCAAGGCAGAACGCGCGCGCAACAAAGAGAGAGATGGGGGGGGGAGAGTAACATTGACCGGGTAACGGTTATTTTTTGTACTTAATTTGGTTTTTTTTGGGGTCCCGCCGTTGTTATAGAGCGAACACTGCTGACTGCTGAACACGGCGACTCGCGACAATGACGACGACGCTGCGCGGCTCCCTCCGGGCTGAGAGACTCGCCGTCGCAGTCGACGTCGCAGTCGGAGTCAACGACGACGACGACGACCCGCGAAACCGAAAGAAAATCACACACACACACACACACTTGCATACTGTGTGTGTGTGTGTGCGTAGATAACGGCGCAAATTGAAGATATCGAAGTGGTAGAACAGACGGAACGGAACGGAACGAACGAACGCACAAACGAAACGAACGGAGCATTAGGGCTCTCCAACGGTACCAGGGGGAGGAGGAGACGGGAGTCGAAGAGCGTCATCAGCTGCAAGGGCAACAAATCAGCTGCAATTGAATAACGTACGCGAACCGTTCCGACAGACATAACATCGCAACACACAAGCTTTAATAGACCGGTTCAGAAACCGTTCCGGCGTCATTTAATACTAATCACAACATTCTGATATTAGTATATAATAATACTTATTTTATAAGTACGTAAATCATTTAAATTGGAAATAACCAAACAATTAAAAAAAAAACCCCCGAACCGGTTCAACGTTGTTAAAAAAATCTAAAATCGTGATTTTGGTAAATTGAATTTAAATTGGTTTTTTGTTAACCCGAACCGTTTTGCAAATGAAGTTTAACAATAATGTTGTACCGAGAAAAATCTTTCGAACCTAGGAAAGTAGCATGAATCGTCTTTAAAAAAAAACCAAGACAAAAAATATTTGTTGAGTAGCTCAAACTAAAGGAACACTTGATAAATACTGAATTCGTTAACAAAAAGTTAAAACAACTAATCTTAAACTTATTTCGAACCGGTTTAAAAACCGCTGTAAACCGCATTTCGCACTGTTCACTAACAACTGAACTGAATAATTGAAGCTGTTAAGTGAAATACTTAGGTTGCGAACCGTTTCATTAAATTTTTCCCCATATTGTTTACAGGGCATTTGCAGCAAGCAGCTGGCTGGAAACAAAATTGTCAAGCCAACTGCGCTGATAAGCAATGATAACAGAGAGAGAGAGAGTGAGAGAGTGAGAGAGTGAGAGAGCGAAAGGGGTTGGCTGCCTACAAAATGCTGTGCGCCTGTTAAAAGCTAACGGTTAAACGCAATCAGCGCCAGCAACTCTTACTCTCACTCGAACCAGATCACCACAATGAGCAGTGATAAGAGCAGCAATAATGCCAATAGCAATAATATACATATATGAGACGAATAAGGAATATCGAATTTAAAATTAATCTTCTACGTTGCGCCCTGGAATTTAATTTTAAGTAACGCATAAGAAATAAATACAAACTATTTGTTTAAATACATTGAGCTGTCTAAGTAGAAAATCTCCAATTGGCCTGTTGACTTCTTTTAAATAGCAATAGCAATAATAATGTAAGTAATAAGTCTGAGTAAGGTATATGTATACCCCTCAAAAATAAAGAACATGACTTGAATTGATATCTTTAAATACATTGAGCTGTTTAAGTAGAAAATTGTCTGATTGGCCTGTAGTCCTACATATTTCTAATTTTAATTTCTAAATAAAGTATTTAAAAATGACTGATTATTTTTTGGTGTATACTGGATTCAATATGATAACTATATAAATGATTTTTAAATGGATTTATTGCAAAGAATTAATTATAAAGAAAGAAATAAATTAAATTGCTTTCTTTAAATAAATTTCTATTGTGCCTATATACTTAATTTTCCATTGATTTTAGTTTGAAATTTTTGACTTGCAATTTATGAATTTTCAGTGGATAATAGTTTTTAGTCGATTTGCATTTATATTTATTTAAATTTATATATATATATAGTAAAGTATAATTTGCACTTACAAAGTCTTTGTCCACGCCCGCGTTTGCGCTGCAAGTGGCGCCATTGGCGGCGGCAGCCGAGACGGCGGCGGCAGCTGTTGAGACGTTGTTGGTGCTGCCGCTGGGTGGCTGGTTGGCTGACGTCGCTGCGCCTGGATTGCCGCCGGTGGCCGCTTCGAAGAGGGCTGTCGGATCGCCGCCAGACTCGCGATACTTTTCGACATCGGATAGAAGGCGCTCCAGATACTCGACGTAGAGCGTCTCCTGTTCCAGTTCCTTGCTCAGTTCGGCGATCTTGATCTTGTGGCGCTCGAGGCTGGCGCGCACATCCTGCTCCCAGGCGTCGGAGAGCGAGCTTTGTGGAAAGCGTTGCATCCACAAACGTTGAAAGTCATTGAACACGCTCATCGCAACAACAGCGCGAACAGCAGCAGCAGCTGCGCCTCTGCCTGCCTGCTCCTTTCCGGCTGCTTTTCCTTACCACTTTATGCTGCTGGGTTGAGGGGGGGGAAGGGGGGACAACTTTGGGCTTGGCTGGAGCGAAAGAGAGCGAAAGCTTTGCCTTAAGCTGCAGTTTTTATGTAAGCGCCTGCAAAGGTGAATGTGTGAACGTGTACGTGTACGTGTGTGTGTGTGTGTGTGTGAGAGTGCGTGTGCAATGCAGGAGAGCGAGAGTTTGTGTGTGTGTGTGTGTGTGTGCACTCTCTCGCTCTCTGCATCCTGGATCGACAACAACAACAACAAGAAGAGAGCAGCAGCCAACGAATCACCAGCAACAACAGCAAGACAAGAAGAAGAACAAGCACAAAAACAACAACAACAGCAGCAGCAGCATCACTTTTTTTCAGTTTCGTGTTTTCTGTTTTGTTCTTCTGCTTTGCTGCTGCTACTGCTGCACTTGCTGTATGCGCTTGTCATTGTATTTGTAGTTGTAGTTGTGCTTGTAATTGTTGTTGCTGCCCTTTCGCGTTCGCACACACACATATACATACGAACACACATATGCACATTCATAGGCCTGCATAAGTGCAACTGCATCGAAAGATGCTCGCTTTTTGTTCTTTTTTGTTGTATTTGCTTCTTTAGTTTTTTAGTGTTAGCCAAGGCCAACAAAGTTGTTGTGCATCTTCAAAAGAGGCGCAGACGCATTCATTTTGTTCACACACACACACACACACACACAGTGCCGCTCCTGTTGTTGTTGTTGTGACTGGCTGCGCCCATTGAACATCATTTTGGATGCCTGTTCACTTGAAGCACACTTACAATATGCAGATCCTACCGCCGCGCCGTTTTATTTATTTGTATTATTATTTATTTCACTTCGTTTGCCATTTCACTGTGTGCACTTTATATTTAATTCCAATTAGATTTCGCTCCGTACCGAAAAAAAAAAATCACTTCGCACACACACAATTACAACCGACGACGACAAACACATACAACGAACGCTGAACGGAGCAGATGAGAAGACATTTGCATATGTATGCATTTGTATTAGGCACAGACAGGGTGACCGCAAGCGCCATTCACAAATATACTATAAAAGGTCGCAAAATATACCGAAAATATGCCACTTATGGCATATGGCTACACTTCATTTGGATGTGGGATAATTTTCGAAAATAAGCGAGACAACTTTTTTGAGAAACTGCTTGAGAATGTTTAGCATCTTTCTCACTTTATACTTTTTGTGCAAATGCCAAAAACAGTCATTTTTTCTGTTTAAGGTGAAATTTGTGGTCATTTTTGGTAGCGCGCAAACGCAAATCGGTATTTTCCAACACTTCCAACATATCGATAAGAGAGAGCGATATATTTAAAGTGCGTTGCATTTGATAAATAAATATTATTTGTGGTTTAATTAATGAATAGTATTATTTACAGCACACAATTATTGAATAATTCAAGCTCTACTAAGTTGTGCAATCAATTTGAAAAAAGCAATTGATCGACGTACCACCACATGCGGTATTGGTAAGTTGAAAAACGGTCTGCTCAAATTTGGATTAGTGAAACCGCCAAATTCAAATGCAAAACAAATATAATCAATATACATAACATAGATAACATTAAATATGATTACACAGGGACGAGTGCAATCAATACAAACAAAATTATTTTGCACAAACATCAAAATATGAGGCAGCGATTTACTAATAAAAGGTATTAACATCTGCGCCCTTAACTTACCCAACCCGCTTTATCAGAGATTATGATAAAAAAAAAAACAGATTATATGTTTAAATATAGAAATAAGCTTACTTGGGCAATTGATTAAGAATAAAGCAGCAAAAATAAGTAAACAATATATATTTTATCGGTGCGCGGCGTTTCTTTGGTCGCATTGTCCAGTTGAAGCTTCCAATTTGATGCCATTCCCGCTAAGCTGAGTCAGCTAAAGTCTCCATTCGAACGACGTCATAGAAACAGACGTTTGCTTACCAATATTCAGTTCAATCACAGATAGACGTCTTATCTGTCCAGCCAGGTGATAAACGGATATGGCTAAAGCAATATCGAATTTGCCCATATATAAACCGTAAACGACTCTTCAGAATCTTTCCACACACGCGCTACGCACTTGACTTATTCAATTTTAATCGAACATTTAATTTTAACACTAACACTAAGGATACTCAAGGATACTCACAGAATGTCGTACGTATTCGTATTTCTTCCCTCAGCAGTCTTCAAAACTCGGATCGTTTTAATTATTTACAAATCTAAAATATAAAATATTCGAAATCACTAAAAGTTAAAAATAATTTTTAAAGAAATTACAAATTTAATCATGACCCGAAATTAATCATGATGTTTAAAGAAATTACATAAAACTTAATACATTTAAATTAAATTAATAATGATGTTTATAATCATGAGATTTATGATTATTTGTAAGTCAAAAAAAGAAAATTAAATTATCAAATTGAACAAACGAAAAAGTTAATTAAAAACAATGATTATGCGTGAGTTTTTTATCAGCACTTGAAATGAATCATGATGTTTGAAGAAAACTTAACTAAAATGATAAAAAAAAACATCACAAATTTGATTAATTTATTAGTATAACAATTATTTGTAAAGGAAACTCACGGAATACGCCGTCATTTGGATACTTTTGCTGGTGGCCATTGCCTGTGTGGTGTTGGGCCTGATCTTTGGCCTGCACAACGAGGTCGATAGTCGCATTGGCGCCGTCGCCTCCAATGGCGTTGGCTGTGCCGAGATCGGTGGCCAGATGCTCGACGTGGGCGGCTCGGCGGCGGATGCCGCAATTGCCACAATGCTCTGCGAGGGCGTCATGTTGCCGCACAGCCTGGGCGTCGGCGGCGGCTTCGTGGCCACCATTTACAGCCGGGCCACGGGACAAGTGGAGACGCTAATTGCCAGGGAAACGGCGCCAGCGGCTGCCACACGCGACATGTTTGTACATGTGGGCGAGAACATAACGGGCGCCTTGTCCTGCGCCGTGCCCAGCGAAATCTTTGGCTACTGGCAGCTGCACGAACGACTCGGCAAATTGCCCTGGCGCGTCCTCTTCGAGCCGACCATCGCGCTCTGCCGCAACGGCATCACAGTGTCGCTGTATTTGGCCAGCGTGCTGGCGAACCTTGAGGAGCAGATCAAAGCGGAGCCGTCGATGGCCGAGATCTTCATCAATCCGGCCACACAACGTGTGTACAGGGAGGGTGAGCTGATGTATCGTCATGTGCTCGCCGATACGCTGCACATTATTGCTACGGAGGGTGCTGAGGCGCTCTACCGAGGAGGCCGCGTTGGACGCATGCTTGTCGAGGACATTCAGCAGATGGGCGGCATCGTAACCGAGCAGGATCTGCAGAACTACAAGTGAGTCGAACAAGCACAACAAATTTCAAAGCTCAAGCTTCCATAGTTGCTGAGCTAAAGCTGTTTAGGTGAGCGGACAGACGGTCAGATAAAGCTACATATATAATTGTGGACAATTTGGGAGGTAAATGTTTCGAAAATGAAATAAGCTCTGCGGCAAGTACATTTAGAATATGACCAACAAATATGACGTCTCTAGCTGTAATAGTTGCTAAGCTAGAGTGGTTTAGATGAGCGGACAGACGGATAGAAGATATGTATATATACATACATACATATTTTTCCCGCATTTTTCACGGAAACAAAGTATTACAAATGAAAGCAAAGTAAAATTCGGTTGCTTCACTTACAAAAATTCGAACCGAACCTCAAGCCATCAGCATAAGCACTACTTCAATCTGCCAGCTTATCTGTCAACGTCTAATTAATGATCTCCCTCTCCCCCTCTCTTAGTGTGCGCTGGGAAGAGCCGCTGCGCAGCAGCTTCGGACACGGCTACGAGCTGTATACGACGCCGCTGCCAACGAGCGGCGCCCTGCTCATCTTCATGATCAATGTGATGGACAAACTGTATGCGCCCAACATGCAGCTGGATACCTATTGGCATCGGCTGGTGGAGAGCTTCAAGCACGCCTATGGGCATCGCAGTAATCTCGGCGATCTGCACTTTGAGCCCTCGGTGTGGCCGCTTTATCGCCAGCTAATCGATCCGCAGTTTGCCGACGAGATGCGAGCTCGCATACAGGATGATAAAACGTTCGAGGATCTGCATTATTATGGTGGGAATTTCAGCAATGTGGAGGATTCGGGCACGGCGCATATTTCGGTGCTGGCGCCCAACGGGGATGCCATCTCAGTGACCAGCACCATCAATGGGCATCTGGGTGCTCGGGTGCGTTCACGGCAAACCGGCTTCATACTCAACGACGAGATGGATGACTTCTCGACGCCGGGACGCATTAATGCTTACGGGATACCCGCAAGTCCGCTCAACTACATTAAGCCGGGCAAGCGTCCCATGTCCTCGACTTGTCCCAGCATTGTGCTCGACAAGCAGGGCAATGTGCAGCTGGTCGTTGGCGGCGCTGGCGGCTCCAAGATCACCACAGCTGTGGCCCAGGCGATTCTGCGTTATTTTGTGCTGAAGGAGTCGGTTTACAATGCCGTCAACTCGGGTCGGCTGCATCATCAGCTGGCGCCCATGCACATCGATTTGGAGCCATCGGTTTCCAGACGCACCGCGGCTCATCTCGAGCGGATCGGCCACAAGCTCAACTATCTGAGTCCGCACAAAGCGTACTCGGCGCTCACGGCCATTGGCAGCAAGGAGAGCGTTCCCGATCCCATCTGCGATTATCGACGCGAGGGCAGCGCCGTTCTCGTTGGATCCAGCTTGGATTACGAGTAATCTCTGTTCCGCTCTCTCTATTTACTTCTCTGCATCTCAGCTCTAGCTACAATAAATTAGTATCCGGTTAATGTCGATAATTGCAACATCATTTAATTGTGCAGTTTATTTGCTTCATCTTTTAGTTTAAATGCATTTCATATAATTGCATATATCCAATAATTGCATAACATTTGAGGCATTCGATTTGTGTATGAAAATAGCGTCTTTTATCGGCGCTCGATTTCTTTAATCAACTTTTTAGTAGCACCACTTATTGGCTTTACAAAAATATTGTATGATCGATTTTTGATTAATGACAAATAACATCTTTTATCGGCATAACAAAAAATATTATACGATCAATATAATTTTATGGAAAATTTTACAACTTTGATTAATTTTGTTAATTAAAGGTTTTAGTTAAACGCTCAACAACTGTTCAAAGACACCCTCGATTGGATTAGCAAAAATATTGTACAAAGCGTTTAAAATAAAAAATAAAACATACAAATATTATTTCAATTGGAATTTTTGTGTGTAAATTTTGAGTGTACAATTAACGACATTATGCTGTATTTGATATTTAATTTTGCAGTCTTTCTTTTGATAATTTCTTGAAGTGACCGTAATCATTATATTCAAATTACATGATAATGATTAAATTTAATTTAACTACAAATCTAAAAATAAAAAAATATTGTTTTTGGTCACTTAAATATAATGGTCCAAAATTCATTTTTAAATTCTCTCTTAATATGAATATGTTATTGTTGCTCAAACATAATGAATAAACAGACTTAGCGTTAATCATTATCGTTAAAGAAAAAGACTGAAAATCATCATCAGATTTAGTAGAATTGGCTCGAACCGACGTAAAAACAGAGAAATGATAGAGAGGTGGATAGAGGAATTTGCCAAGGTCTTTTCACTAGAGCTTCGATGTTGCTGAGTTGCTCTACTCCGTTCTCTTTCTAATCTACGATGAAAAAACTTTCCGAACGCTCTTTACAATCATAATAAAACCTAGCTTAAATTAGGTTTAAATAACATAATTTTTATGCTTGATCATGGTAAATATAGTTACTATACTTTCTTGATCGTCGGATAATTTAGAATTCTCTATCAAATTTTTGAGAATAAATAAATAACAAAGAAAAATACATACCGAATAAAACGGGGTTGATATAATATGTAGAAAAGATGTTTGGAATTGAGTGATAATGTTGTTTAAAAGAGAGTGGCTAGGAAGGAGATCTAGTGGATGAAGTCTTCTCAGGAGACGATGTCTATCTGGACGATCAAAATTTGCTCTGACAGAACCATGGAATTCAACGTTTGAGTGCAGCAGATTGCCATTGGAAAATATTCTAAGCGCTTTATTCTGGAATCTTTGGATAATTGCCGAGTTGGTGCGGTTGGCAGTATCAAAGACTGAAATCATGTAGGTCCAAATAGGCTTCATTATAGCTTTGTAAATTACGACAGATCGGGTGTTTGTTTAGCTGTCTTCGCTTGGATAGAAAAATGAACTCGATTTAACCCAAGGTGAATGAAGTGTTATAAATGTGAAATAACTAGAATAGAAAGAGACGATGTTATGAATGGAATGAACATAAATGAGAAGTAAATACCTAAAAAAATACATTTGACATTATATTAAAATAAAAAAAACAAATACGTTTACAATATAATCAGTAAATTACTAGACACAACATATACATAAATAACTTGACGACAATAGGGGAAAATGCATACAAAAAAAAACAATACACAATAAAAAAAGCACGCACTCGCAGATGGGGAAAAACATAATTAAAATCGAACAGCAAATTAGACTAAACAATGTTGGATAAAATCAATTAAAATGATAATAGTCGGAAAAGCCCTTTGGTACATTTAACATTTAGGTGTAAACAAAACTTATGATCGACGAAACATGATTAACATAAATGATTGATATATGTATGTATGTATGTATAAATAAAGGCTTACAAGTCTGTTCAAATTAGAATTTAATGCTTATTGTACTATAGTACTATATATTTATATAGCATTATTGACTGCGCTGGCTGGTAACTTTTTTACCTGATACAGTTCTGTATAGGGGAACAATTTCTATGGGGAATATGGTATTGAGACATTCTAACGATTGTTGTAAACTTGCAATCCATTCGAATGGCTAGCAAAAATATATATGCGCAGATATATATATGTATACATATGAATATCAATATCGAGAGTTATACATGAATATATTTTGCATAATTTTAAACACTATACCAAATCAGTGTGAAATGAATTAACAAATTAACAAATACGCAAAGACATGACCGAGAAAATTTTGTTACAACTTTCTAAATTCATAATTAGGTTTATCAAGCGATGTCGAGTAGAGTCCAAAATCAAAGGCATCTCATATTGGGTGAAAACTAATAGTTGAGCAATGTTATGCATTTTATGGAAAGTTCTGTTGCAGTTGCAGTTGCAATTATTGTCTTCTCGCTACTGCCTGCTGCGTTTTTTGGCCATTTTGTTCTTTTTATGCAGCGCCTCCATGCGCATATCCTCCAAGTCCTCTTGTAAACCTGCAAACATTTAAACATTTCCATACATGTAGAGAAATTTAAAATACTGATTTGCATTTGCAAAACTCCTACCTTGCTTCTTGCTGATGAACTCCTCACGCTGCACCTGAGCGAAACTCGATTCCATTTGATAGTCGTCTTCGTCCAAGTCGCGATATCTGCGCTTATCATAGCCAAAGATATCGCGAATGTGCGACGAAATGTCCTCCTCGCAGTCGTTGTCGTCGATGAAGTCATCCAGCTCCGAGTCATATTCTGAATCATCCTCGTCGTCATAAATGCGTCCTAGAAGAGCAAAGGCACATGCGATTAGTTTTCAGCTTGGGCATTACAAAAATCAAGAGTTACATCAGTTATGTGCTACGCTTTGAATGGACAATTATGCTATGCTAACAGCTCTACACTTAAAATATTCTTTCACTTAGCCAACTGCGATAGTAAATATTAAATTTAATTAGAGTTGTTAACGAATTCCTCTTAGTGATAATTTGTATTCCATTCTGGTAATTGACTTAAAAATTATTTTAATTGCATTTTTTAACAATTCAACTTTAACAAAATATCCCTATTTTCTAATCATTAAAAACCAATTGATCATTCTATTTTCTAACTATAAAATTCTAGCATAAATACATCAATAACTTAACTATTTTTCATACATAATTGAAGTATATGCTAATCATTTAATTAAAATTAGTAAATTAAATTAGTTTCAAAAGTAATTTACTATTATTTGATCTATTATTTTAATAAACTAAAATATATGCATCTATTTTAGAGATAATTTTCTAGCCTTGTATCTTTTGTTAGTAAAATAAATCCATAAATACTAAGACCATAATTTTTAAATTAATTAAATTGCATTTACCATTAATATGTTAGTAATATATGTGCTCACTAAATAATTGAATTCGTTTTAGTAAAATAAATGCATGTTATTTACATAATTGTTTTTGTTTTTTAATTTAAGCACACATTTTCTGATAGTGTTAGAGTGGAATTTGTTGTTAGTTACATGCTACATGTGGTTAGTTTGAGTTAATCGGGATGTCGTTGTGGATGACATGATGGATGGACATGATTCAATGACAATTAACAACTTGCTCTTGATCGCCTCACTCACTTTTGTTGCCCGTCTCTGGCTGCCTTCGCGACGACGCCTGCGCCGCTGATCCGCCTCGTCCGCCAGCCGACGACGACGACGACGATGACGGCGGGGGAGGTCGACGCGGCGCCGAACGCTGCACATCGCTGGGCGGAAAGGCGCGCGTCTTGGTGGGCGGCGGCTCCCGAGGCGGAAACTCGCGCGTCGCGCCCGCTTTGACAGCGGCCGCATAAGGATTGCGAGATTCCGGCTTGACGGAGGCGGGTCTGGAGCTGCTGCTCGAGGAGGCGGCTGCTGCTGCTGGCTTTGAGTTGGCGCCGCTTAAAGCACGCTTTGGAGCGCTGCCGCTACCGCTGCTTCCGCCTCCGCTCCCGCTGCTGCTTGAGGATTTTGTGGCTGTTTTCAGGTTGGAACTGTTATTGCTGCTGCTGTGGGGAACACTTGACATTGGCCGCTTGAGGCTATCACTTGAGGGCTTCGCTTTCGCTTCCGTCGCCGCAACCGCCGGCGATTTGTTCAGCTTGGGTATGCGTCCATTGGGCTCCATGCGCGCCGCCTGCGTTACGCCATTGCGCTGCTCCTTGCCAGCAGCTGTCGTTGCTGGCTTGGCGGCGTCCGATTCGCGCGCGCGATCCCGCTGCGCTCGCTGCTCCTTGTAGCGTTGTCGCTCCTCCTGTTCGCGCTTCTCGCGCGCCGACAACAGCCGCTCTGGTTCCTTTTTCTTTTCGGGCGCCGCCATCGCCACCGGCTCGTGTTGCTTCTTCTCGGCGAGCCGCAGCAGCGCCTGGAAGTCCATGGGCGGCGGCTGTGCCGGTCGCTTCATCTTCCGCTTTTCGCGCTCCTTCTCCTCCTGGCGACGCTGCTCGTCCTCCTGGGCGCGACGCTCCGCCTCGGGATTGTACAGCGTCTTCGACGAGGTGCTGTAACTGCGCGCCACACTCGGCTCGCTGCTCTTCGAGCTCGATGCCGTGCTTAGCCGCTGTCTGGTGTGTGTTTTGGCCTCTTCGCGCTCGCGTGTGATGGCCGCCTTGACGCGCTCCTTGGTGCCGGAGAGATCGCGCAGGGATTGCGGTCGACTGGGCGCAAAGCCTTTGTCCTCCTGCACATCCTTCACCTTCTCAATGTACTTTTGGTAGAACGCGTTCGCCTCGTTCGACACATAGCCATAGTCGTCGCCGTCATGCTGCTCGCCATCGCCATCGGCATTATCACAATCCTTGGCATCCTCCAGCACCGATTTGTTTGCCGATTTGGTCACTTTCAGCATTTTGCGTATTTTATTCTTGGACTTCTCGTCGCGCATCGCCAGCAAACTGTTCAGCTTGTCGCGCTCCTGCTTCTTGCGTTCGCTTTCCTCCGCCTCGCGTTTCTTGAGGAACTTCTGTATGTTGCTCGACAGCTGTTTGCTCTCCTTGCTCTCCTTCTTGGGCGGCGCATACTTGGTGCTGTAGTATTTGTTCTGCTGGCGAAGGAGAGAAAACAAATTTTGTAATTAAAGACACTTTGTTGGGCTGCCATTTCGTTACGTTTCCTATTTTTCCGATTCCCTCTCATTATTATCGGACAAGCTGTTGCAAATGGTTCTTCTTAACTATACGGACATTTTTCCTAGCATTTGTTGAGACCTCAGCGTTGAACCTAACTGAAAGAAGCTAATAAAGTGTACTATCTATATCAAATTGTTTATATATTTTGTATCCATGTTACTCTACAATAATAAGACTTTTTCTACAAATTTCATTAGAGTCCTTTGTTAAAATTGAAAGTAATTACAAAAAAAGAAGTTGTAGTCTATATATGCGATGTCAAATATTATATTCCTAACCCCCAACGAACTTGCAACAATATAAAGGACTTTAAAAACTATCTGAATGCCTTAGTTTATCCTTCAATATTATTGTACTAAAACTGATTAGGTTTTAGTAGGTTTGCATTTTGAATTTTGTCTGGTAAAAATGCAATGATGCAGGGGGATTTCAGAGCTCTCAACTCTAATAAGTTCAGTTTGGTGGCTACCATTCATAAAAAATAGTCTGGCCAAATTGCAAGTTATATTTTGAAATTAAGTGAAGCCTTGCGGTTTGTAGCAGCGAGCACATTGAATAAGTGCCATAGCAGCGAGTGTCTGAGAGTCGAGCACGCTCGATTGCAGGCAGCTTTCGTGCTTGTTTCGATTTGTTGGGAGGTCATCGGATGACCCACTTGATGACGATCCGCAGGCGATAAGAGCACGAGACGAGCGGTTGCCATATGGGGAATGCAGCATGTTGCATGCGGCATGTTGTCAAACAGCTGTTGGGGCATCCTTGTCACACACACACACACACGCACACGCACCCACATTGTTTGTCCCCCCAACAACAACAAAAAGAAACGAAACGAAATGAAATAAGAAAAAAAAACCCACACAACAAACCTCAATTTTGGTGACTGCATCATTTTTCTTCTTGGCGTAATGCAACAGGGCACCGAAATCCATGCTGGGCTTGCAACGTTGGTAAACACACTACAGTTGTTATTGTTGTTGATTTTATATTATGTTGATAAATATTTAAATCGCTGCGATGCGTTTTATTCTCTTTGTCTCTGAGACGTACGTACTCGTTGGCTGAAAACTCTAGAAAATACTACTTATTAATATGTTCAGCGTGACCGCAGTTTGCATGCCAAAATATACCATACTATACCATGTTAGGCGGTCACACTGCTGCCTGTCACAGGTGACGATGGGATTTCGATAATATTTACGGTTTCAATTGTTGTGTTGCTTTTTTTTTATTTGTTTAATTTTTTTTAACACAAATGTAATATTTTAGCCAGCATTCTTTTGATTATTCGTCATGTAATATCGAAATTAATGTTATAACATAAACAGCTGATGAAACAATATTTACCCATCTGGCAACGCTATTTATATAACAATTCAAAATTGTTAGAAATATATGATAGATTTTGATGTTGTTTCTTTTCCATTCATATTTAAAAAAAAAACGGTTTTCCAGCAAAATTAAATAGTCACACGGTATTTATGCGATGATGGGATAGGATGGGAATTTTCCGTGCAGAGCTTAAAACTAAATTTCAAATGAGAAACATTCTTGCCCAACAAAATGGACATCCGTGTAACGCTCGATTACAGTCAACATCACATTCTACCTGTTAGCCCCGATAGTTTTTCAGCACTTGTCGGCAAATGCAACAATCGAAATATCGATGGCGGCAAATTTAAAAATGCGAATTGCAACTTATAATAACAGTCATTGGAATAGGGAGTTTTCCGTTTTAACATATATTTAATTAAGCAAGATGTTGGTTCAATTCATGCATGCACAAAAAATGTAAACATAAAAATAAATATTCAAACAATTTCGTAATTTCGTACAGTGATGTTTCGCCAAAAGTAATTTAATTTAAAACAGAATTGAGGCTCTAAAAACATAGGTGAATAAAATTTCGTACATTGAAGTTTCACCCAAATTAATTTAGCTGGAGTATCAAACATTACAGATATAGATAAAAAATTGTATGTTTCATTCTTACAAAAATAAAAAAAAGAATTTATAATTCCCTACAGTGAAATATTGCCAAAAGTTATTTAGTTGGAGTATAAAACAAATACGTGCCCGAAAAAAAGTGAAAAACAATCGTAATTTCGTACAGTGAAACTTCGCCAAAAGTAATTTAGTTGGAGCTTCTGAATATAAATCTTGAAATTGAACGAATTATTAACGTCTTTGCAAATATTGCAATAAACATTTATATATTTGCTAACATAAATCTCTAGCTGTGAAGGTTCTTAAAGAACTCTCGCAGCTCCATAATTTGGTTTTTACCATCGTCGTTTTCTTCAACAACGACATCGAACACACGATTTAGGATCTTATGGTAATTAATATTTTTCTGACGGAGCTTAGCCAAAACATCTGCAGCTTTCTTCAATCCATCTTGCTTCTTTTTGTGAGCATTGTCTTCATAATATTCCAAGTAATCATCAACGCTATCATCAAGGGCTTCTGGTTCATCTTTCTCATGGCCATTCTGCATATCTTGACCTCCTTCGACAGCATCAGTTTCAATTGTAGCTTCATATTTCTGCTTAGTGCCATCCAACTTGAGATTATTAATGGCCATATCATCGTTAATTTGTTTAAAATCTTCTACGATAATATTTTTCTTATCAGCATTAAAATCACCTATGTCAGTTTTCAATGAGTCGCATTTACCCATTAAGGTGTCAACTCCATCTGAGCCCTCGATACTAACAATAATTTTCTCTCCAATTCTAGCACAAACTTGGATCACGATTTTGTTATCGCCAGCACCATCAATTCGATCGTTGTTATTCACTTCTTTGACCAGAAGCGTCTTCTTCCCATCGGAAGCAGCAGCTTCATTATTATTCATATCCATAGGCTTGTTCAGTTTGTCTAACTCACAAAAAAGAGAATCTCGAGCTTCCACCAAAGTCGGAACATTTTTGTTTTCCTGCTCAAGTTGAATAACTTTAGTCTTACCATCTGCGTCCTTGCATACAAATAAAAATGTGGATTCTTTGAGCAGCACTTTAGATTTCTCAGAAGTAGTTTTTAGGAGTGGTTTAACTGTCTTAGGTTCATCGCCAACAACAAAAACTTTCTTGGCAGCATCAATATAACTTATTGTCCCATCTGCTGTTTTCTTGGAGACTGCAGCGAAAGACATATTCGAATCATTTGGCTTAAAATCGACTTTTTCAGTTGTACCGTTGTTGTCCAAGGCATCATTGTTCTCTGAAACGTTTACTTGCTTGGCAATCTTCGAGTCGTCTTTGATAGTAATAGAAAGCTTTTTAGAATCAAACTGCTAGAGAGAGGCTATATTAGTCTTACCGGCAATAGTACAATGTTTGACGAATCGAAAACCCTTCTTGGCCGCCTCGCTGGCGCCATCGTCTTGGGTAGCGGCAAATTCATCGTCGGGTTTTTCGGTAGCTCGACGAAAACACTCCCCGAAATTGTATCCACATTTTGAGGCAGTTTCGGCCGTTGTCGATTTTAAGGGAAGTCCCGGTTTGAGTCCAATTTTACTGTTATGACGCTCCAGGCGCGGTCGATATGGCGCAACTCCGGTCACATTGGCCTCATAGAACTTGTGATACCAGTTCAGAAAATCGGCATGTCCAAAGCCGTTGATCAAACGCGTCGATGGCAAATCAATTGTGATGTTCAGCGTTTTGAAGGCTTCCGTCAGCAAAGCGAAATTGTGCTCAAAATCGTTCTCTTTGCGCGTATAAAGCTTGACACTCATCAGGGGCATGACATCCGGATAAAGGCGGTGCATCATCTGGCAATAGACGGCGCCGGTCCGCAGATCACTGATGTTGACCACCTTGCACTTCATTTCGCCATTCAGCCAGACGAGTAAATCGCGCACGCTCCAAACGTCGCGTCGCAGAACTATCACATTTTTAGCGCTGACGTCGTCAACTTTTCTACTGTCAGCCATTTTACGATTTTTTGAATTGAGTCGAGACACACTTCCGTTCGGTATGAAATAGTTTTTGATTTTGACACAAGCTCTAATATTTATTTCATCGACTGGGCAACGCTGCCTGCCATTTGGCAGCCTTGACATACATACATAAGTGCTGCCAACTATCGCTGGTCAATTACAGCAGAATAGCCCAACGAAAATAGCCAAAACAAGCTAGACTTTTGTATAAATATTAAAAAAACTAGCAACAAAATATTAAATTTCTGAACGAGTTAATTATTTTTTGGTATTTCTTCATCAGGAATATTGCCCAAAACTTTTCATTTAAAATTATTAACTGACTTTAAATAAACTAAAAAAAAAGTAATTATAAATAGCTATATATTATTGTCATTTAAAATAATTAAATGACTTAAAATAATCTAAAAAAAAATGATTAAAAATAGCTATTTATTATTGTGAATTAGCCAAAATAAGAGGCTTCTGCCTTAATTAAGTCGTTTCCAATTTTAGGTCATATAAAATCTGACTAGCCAAATCTGGCTAGAAAATAGCTAAGCTGGAGACCCAGAACGCGTGTTCAAAAGAACTACACGTTGGAACGAGCTGCAGTTAATTTTATTAGTTAATTTATTATAATTAACTTTGATTGAATTTCTGCTGCCAACAAAAAATGAATAATTAATTGCATTACTGGAAAATATTTATTAAAAACGAATTAATAACTAGCTGCAATTGAAAGGTGGAATAAATATCAAGCTTGGCTCAAATGAACCGCTCGCTGTTCATCCACTTAGAAACCAGCTGCTATTAATAATTTAATTAAAATTAGTGATCTTTTCGCATGCTTCAAAATGTCACAATCACTTTCAGCGGCAAGTCGGGCATGAGCAGGAGGACAAAATGTCTGGCAGCACACGGCAGTGACGTGTGTCCAAATCTGTCTGCTGATGGTGTTAATTTATGGTTATGACTGACACCGAAACCTGTCACGCACAACCTGAGACATGGCTGCCCTCCCACACATATGGGAGCGTAGGCAGCAATTAGTTTAAGTAATGAACGCAGATTTGTTAATGCATTACAGTGTTTAAATTAAGTTACTTGCCAATTCCCTTGGCTGCAAGAAATTGCCAATTATTCTTATCTATTGCATGCTTTTAGGTTTCTATACCCTGTTTGCATTTGAAATGGGCAAAAAGGTTATTATGGCATCTCCAACCCTATAAAGTATATATATTCTTGTTCAGCATCAACAGCCAAGTTGTCTGCCAATGTAAGTGCGTGGATCTCAGAACCTCTAATAGCTAGAGACACCAAATTTGACAACACATTTGGTTTATTTTAAATTTCGTCCTCCTCGTCCCCTATATATTAAAATCTAGAACTAGTCACATTTTTATGATGTTAATTGCATATATCATCTTGAGAAGTTCTTAATGTAATTATGTATAAATTGATAAACCATCTATGCCCTATGCTCTCTTAATATACCCTGTGGTTTTGGTAAAAATCACTAAATATATTTGTTAAATTCTATAATTATGTGTAATACAGTTAACAATTTTCTCTCTCTATTCTTAATAGTCATTTTGCTAAAAATCGGAACAGCCGAAAAAAGATTTTTGTTCCCCATGGATATCTCGTAGTCGAGTTCAATTTGATGTTATGTCTGCCTGGAATTATGTTGAACTGATAACGAATGCAATTCGCTCGGATTCAGTGCATCGAGTGCTATGCAACTGCAAAGAGGTCTGCTGAAACTACTGCTGCTGCTGAGTGCGTGCCACGCAGCCTTCCGAGGCGTCGGTCGGCTGCAGCATGTGCTGCACTTGATGCTCACTCGCAGCTGTGCCGCCCACAATCTCAGTGTCTATGTGAGCACGGGGTATCGCGAGCAGTTGCCGCTGGAGCAGCAGCGACTGGTGGATCGGGTGCTCGGGAGTGTGCTGCGAAGACATAGCCAAGATGCCCAGGTGCCCATGCTGTTGGATCGGCAGCTGCAGCCGCAACTCAATCTCCATGTGCATCTGATGCTCTTCTTTGTGCAGAACACGCAACAATTCATCCGGTCGGCAGAAGGAAATTCCGGTGCCACCTCAACGTTCAAGCACAAGTTTTTGGTGGTGCTGCTGCGGCATGGCAGCGTGGATAGATCCTCCTCCGGCAAGGAGATGTCGTTGCTCTTTAGCTATATGCTGCATCAGCGTCTCAACATCGATGTGTTGCTGCTGTTGGTGGAACTCGACACCGGCGTCGTCCAGAGCTACAGCTTTTGGCCGTTCAATGCGGTTGACTGCAGATCTGTTGAGCCCGTTTTTGTGCCACTCCGGGAGGCGCGTCTCGAGCAGCTGTATCCGCAAAAGGCCAACGATCTCCATGGGTGTCCACTGCATCTGATTGTCTGGCAGGTGCCGCCCTACGTTGAGCTGCACTGGGAACGCGACACAGTGGAAGAGCAGTTGCAGGTAAAACTTATTGAATTTAAAATTTAAATTACACTATAGGTACAAAATTATGCGTAACGATAATAATTCATTTTCAATCACTTAATCGCCATTACATCTTAATTATTATTTGTTTTCAAATAGTTTATTCAAAAATTGGCATGGTGAAGTAATAAAGTTGTGTGAAAGCTACCATAGGTTTGAGAGTTCACTAAGTATTTGTGGAAATATGTACATGCTATGGTTTGTGTCTTTACTTAGCGAAGAATTATTAAATTTGAAATAGAAATTGAAAAATTTCATTGTTGGATATTTTTATTTCAAAAATCAAGAATAATAGTTAAGAGTCTAACTATTAAATAAAAATGGAAAATTAATAGTGAAATAAGAAATGAAGCCACATTCAAAAGTTAACAAAAGATTGAATGATCCATATTTTAGTGATGGTCAAACTTGTAAATAAAAATACAATTTTAAAAACCATTGTTTTAGTTAATATAAATATATCAGTTACTTCTCCATTGTGATATTTTCATTTTTCTGATAAAAATAAAAATCGATACTCTTAAATGAAAAAAGGAAATATCTCTTTTGTAATTGTAAAAATAAAATAATTTTTTTTAATAAAAAAAGTGATAAGTGAAAAGGAATTGTTATTTCAACAATTTACGCTTTTTGTATACTTAAATTATTTTTTAATTAGTTCCTGGTTTTTTCACACAAAACTAATCATTATTTTGGTTGGCTGGATTTCAGGGCTGGGATGCGAAGCTGCTGAAGCTGCTGGCGCGCCGCCTGAACTTCCGTCTGGTGCTGGTGCCCAACGAGCCGCCCCAGCTGATTGGCGGCGAGAGCCACATGAACGGCAGCTTCACCGGCGCCTTCCAAATGCTGCGCGAGCGTCGCGCCAATCTCACCTGCGGCTGTGCCGCCTGTCTGCCAGCGAGAGCCAAATACTTATCGCACACCGTCTCCTACAACCAGGTGGAGTACATGATTGTGCTGCGAGCAGCCAGCTCCTACAGCAACTATGAGATTATGCTGCTGCCCTACGCCTGCGACACGTGGTTGCTGCTCTTCGCCTTGGCCGTGCTGCGTCTGCTCAGCTTTCAGTGGAGGCGGAGAACGTTGCTGCCGTCGCCGTTGCAGCTGGGCGGCATCTGGTTGCTGTATGTGCTGCGCCTTGGCTACGAGTGCTCCATCTTTGAGTTTGTGCACAATGCGCCGGTGCGTCCGCTGCCCCAGACGGTGGAGCAGGCGCTGGCGGCGGATTACAACTTCCTCATGGATCATGCCACACATCGCATGGCCGCCATGTTGCCACACCTGGAGCAGCGTGCTCACATCTTTGCTGGCCGCGCCGTCGACATGTTTGATCTGCTGCTAAAGCAGCCGGCGCACAGCAATTGGGGCATCTTGAGCAGTCGCGATTTCCTCGAGTATCATTTGGCCAAACATCGCGAGCAGCGTCATCGCTTTGTGGTGCTCGAGCCGAAGGTCATGAACAATATGCTGTGCATGCATTTGCCCCTCGGCTCCTACTTGGCGCCCATCATCAGCCAGCTGCTGTTCGATCTGCGCAGCTTTGGCGTCTGTGATCACCTCTCGCAGACGGCCAACAGCATCAAGCCGATCACAGCGGCAACAGCGGCTCGTGATCATCGTGCCTGCCACTCGGATGCGTTTGGTGAATCGATGCGTTTCCTGGAGGCCGCCTGCTACTGTCTGCTCGTTGCCGAGTCGCTCATCGTGGCCGTCTTCGTCCTGGAGCTGCTCAGCCAGCGTTCGCGTTTTCGCTGGCTCAGTTGGTGCTTCCAGCGTCTCTAGCATGCCTGCTGTCTGTCTGTCTGTCCGGTCATTTAACCGCCGCTTACTTCGTTTACAGAATAGCTTTATTTGCTACCAATATAAATATATATCTCAGTAGCCATTCGCTTCAGAAGTTCTTCAAATGAATTAAATATATAATATTTAAAGCTTGGATTTCCCGCTTCAGCTTCAGACCAATTTAAATATACCTCTAGAGTAGCCATACATTTTTCTTTAACCATTGTTGTAAACTATATCGCATCAGATTAACCTTTGATTCCCCGCTTCAACTTTCGACTCATTTAATTAAATATCATAGTAGCCTGCGATTTTGTTTCAGTCGGTGTTGTAAATTATAGCACATCAGAGTTACTTCTGGCTAATTTAAATATATATCAAAGTAGCCTTCGATTTGGCTTATGAAAAATGTGTTATCAAAGTAACCTTTGATTCGCTTCAACATCTGGCTACATACAACATTTATTCAGTTTCAGTCTAGACAACACAACGAAACAGTCTCAACTAAATTGTTTGTAAAATATATTTTTTTTGTAAATCTTTTTGTTGTGTTTATTCGACAGTTGTTGCTTTCACACAACACAAGTAAGATCACATCTTCAATATTCTTAGATCATGTTACAAAGTTGCAACCATAACAGAATGTTTGTTGCAGCGACGGTACCACAATCTTACAATTCAGGGTAAGTCTTCTAGATTCGTATTAATATTCAATATTCTAATTTACAATTTTATAGATTGATGGATTAGTCGCATTTATTACACAATCTTCGAGCCGTTGGCGATGAATATCTCTGCATAAGAAAATCAAATATGGGGCTTCACTTAGGTTAGGCGCCAAACGCAATATTAATGAATCTTTTAAATCTATTCAGTCGCTTTCTTGCAGGCATATTTTACTCAATGAATTCAAAAAACTCACGGAGTCCATATGAATGGGTTGCGCATACACTATCAATATGGAAAGGAATAAGAAACCATCATCAATTTAATGCTGACGAATACACTTATCTACTCACAATGTGCTTTTTATCTTCAACTATGCTGTAGATAAATGAAATACACCCGATATTGCATGTGGTTTTTTTTATTCATACAAGAATTTCTATAGCGTCTTTTAGGCTGAATTTTAGTAGCATTTATTTGAATGGAAAGCATTTCAAAGAATACATTTTATTAAACTGCTCGCATTGTAGTGTCTTCTCTATATTATGTTTAGATATTTTATAATTCTGCGGCATCTTGTGAGCTGAATTTTAGATGGATTTGTTTTGCACATTTTACAAAATTACTCGAAATTTATAAAACAGGATGATTTGTTCTCAAATAGTCACAGTTTCAAGTTGTTCGCAATTTCAAGAGTACGCAGATATTTTGAATCGAACGCATATCAAAAAATTTTTAAAATAATTACAATCAAAGTAGGCGAATATTTTGGTATACTAAAAATTGGCATCAAAGTAGCCCTTGATTCGGATTCTCGATTTGAGGCAAGAGCTCGACACAGATTTTCCATCAGTTCAGTTGTAGTCTCTGAGGAGTCTAGAGCTCCCTAAGCTCGAAACAAAAATTTCTAAATTTTCCGATTTCTTTTTTATTACGTTTACTTTTTTGTTGCTCTCTTAAAAATTGAAAGTTATTTTTATGTTGAATATGTACAGTAAGTGAAAAATAGCCAAGCATTTTACAAGCAACATAATTCCATCTCAACAGGGAAACATGGCTTGTAGTCTTGAGCTATCGATGGTACCACGGATCAGACGAGACGTTGCGGTCGTCGAGCGCCCCAAGATGTTGCATTTATAACTGACATTTAACACCATGGATATTGCATACCCCCATCCACCACCAATGCACTGATCGTTTTTAACACTTGATATGTGAGTTGCATAGTTTTTCCATTTAACTTTCGTTAATATTGCAAATTCATTTTAGAAACGATCATTTATACGACATTCGTTACATTTGAACGGGAAAAACACTTTTGTGGCATGGCATTATTATTATTTTCTATTCTGTACTTTCTAACCCGCGCACCATTTTTTATTCGAGTTGCTACCAATTAATAAATGAAAACTAAGTCTCTAAACTTACAATGATTTTAGCAAGCAGATATTACTAATAATTGTATTTCTATTTATATACTATATATTTTTTGTATAATTATTTGCCTTATATTTGTTTTTTATATTATTTTGATTGTAATGTTATTATATAGTTTGGATCCAGCGGATTTATTATATGAATTATAGCATTTGAATCGGTTTCTATTTAGTCCTGCCCTCCGTCTGTCCGCCTATTGCAGCGTCTCTATCTCCCAGACTATAACAGCTAGAGCCAGCATTGCTCAACTCAACTTTAATGGTGCTAGTGATGGCTCTAAGCCCCATAATGATTCAGAGCATCCATGAAACGTCGCAGACGTCGCTGATGCCGCGCTGCGCTGCGCAGTTCAAGCATAAACACAATGCAGGCGCACAGTTGGAGGCTCCAGAAGAGGCCAAAGATGCCGCCCATCAGCCAGAGACTGAGCGGAACAGGATCACGATTGCGTGCCACAGCCAAGTGCTCAATGCGATCCAGATACATGCGACGAAAGCGATGCACAAGACCCGCCGACATCATGTTCATGAGCAGACTGTTGATGCGCTGCTTCAGATACGAATGCGGTCGCATGTAGAGCGTTAGGGGGGCCGTCAACAGCGGATCGGGCAGGACGCTGAGCCGCGGCCTCTGCGGTCCCGAGTCCATGTCGAAGCGTGCCGCAGTCGGTTGCAGCAACGGCGCCACAATGCGTGCCTCCTCGTTGTCACGCAGTTCCCTCAACGAATCATCCAATTGCGGCTCGATCTTCAGGCGCATCGCCGGCAGCATATCACGGAAAATATTCTCGAGTGCCGGCAGCATGTGGAACACATAATTCTGAGCCAACACCTCGGCCAGCGAACGCAACGGCGTCCGCATTCTGCCATCCTGCAGCAGAATATACAGCTCCCCGCTGTACGCGGCACGCAGCACCAACGTCAGCAGCAGCCACAACACCAGCAGATACCTCGCGAAATTGCGTCGCGGCGGCTGCGGATGCAGTCCGCCCAACAGCGTGCACCACAGCGCCAGCAGCGGCGTCGGATTCGTCGAGCCGAGCACAAAGCGTCGCCAGCGTCGTGGCAACAACTGCAGCACCACAATCAGGCAGCAGCCGAGCCCAACGCTCGCCCACAGACACAGCCAGGTGAGGTGGCCCAGCGGCTTCGAGAGGCGCTGCAGCGGCGTCAGCTGATGGCCCCCGGGCACGCACAGCACTATCGGGAAGCTGGTGTAGGTGATCGCCGGCAGCATGTACTGGGCACGCTCCTTGTTGTACATGAAGGCGCCGAACGTCAAGTTGACGCTGCCCTCCACGATCTGCATTGATGTCAATTATTATTAACTTCACACTTTTGTTTGCCCAATCCCTCCTATTCTAGTTAATCCATTTTGGAACTCGATTCCATTATTATTATTGACGAGTTACTCCTACATTACTAATTTGCGCTTAACTTTGGTTTGCCTTCAATTCTAGTTTATAATTGTATGGAACTCAACTCCAATATTATTATTAAAAAGTCTAAATTACAAATTTACGCCTTTGCCTTTTTTCTCCTATTCTAATTAATTCACTTAACTTTGGTTTGCTTATTCCCTCCTATTCTAGCTAATAATAATTTTAGAAGTCAACTCCAATATTGTTATTGAAAAGTTACACCTAAATTATTTGGTTTGCCTATTCCCTATTTTAATTATATAATTTTGTTTTTGCAACTTAAATTTTCAATTCTTAATTTAATAATTAAGTAATTTTGTTAAGAAATACTTAGATTTAAATATTTACTTAAAAGTTGTACCATAACTCTTATGTTGGTTTCTTATTATTAAAATTCACAATACTAGGAGTAGTAAACAGAAACCTCCTTTTTTTTTTACTTGGTCAGACATTTCGAATTAGAGCGTGACGAAGTATTTGATTTGCGTTGACGTATTTAGCATAACTTTATGTATGAAAACAATATTTTAATACTCTCAAAAAATTATATTTTTGAGATGGTAAATTCATTTTTGGAATTAGAAAATTAAGGATATTGGTAAAGTACGACATTAAATAAAATATACAAGAACTCAATAAATTTGCGAATTTTGAATAAAAACGATGCTACATTCGACTGGCAGAGACCCTGTGAAAGCGCCCAGCAACTTACTAAAGATAAGGGAACCTAGTCATATATTCTTCAGATGAAGGAAGTCGAAATAGATATAACGAAATCGACTTGCGAGACCCTGTAAATTTGAAATGATTGCGTACCTTCCTGGCGACTTACCATGCGCATGGCGCCTGTGATAGTGCCATTGGGATAGACAACGCCACGATCCTTTGCCGACTGCTCGATCAGCTCGATGGCAAAGTTCATGCGCTCCGCGAGCAACGTAATCAGCATGCCCTCGATGCCATGGAGACGCGGCGGGCCACCAACGTTGGCAGCCGGCCGCTCGATGATGACGAAGGGTCGATGCTGAAACGTGACAATGCGCAGCGGGCAGCTGTGCATGTTGTCCAGCTTGTCGTCGAAGAAGAGCGTCCGATTCGGCACATGGATTTGCGGTTGGGTGCCCAAGCCGCCCTGGAAGCTGGCATAATGCATGGGCAGCGACGATTGACAGCGCAGCTCGCGATATGGATAATAATTGTAGACCTGCACCTGACCCGTTGAGTTGCGATCTGGCGAGCGTTCCATGAGGAACACGTTCACATTGATCACATAGATGGCGAAGAGCCGTTGAAAGATCAGGCGTATGGTGTCGAGACGTGCCTCCTCCTCGCCGGTATACACAATGCAATAGTAACCGTTGCGCTTGAAGGCGCCATTCGATTGCAGCAATCGTCGCTCCAGCCGATAATAGGCCCAAATGCTGTCCACCAGCCAGATGGCTGTGGTCTGCATGTTGAGCGCATTTGACGGCGCCAGCGGCGGCTGCACAGCATCATCCTCCTGGTGGGCATCGACGCGTTCGCCTTCCAGCAGAAATTTGATACGATTGGCGCCGGATGCGAGTCGCAGCACAGCATCGATCAGATCGTTGTGGAGGCCGCGACTCGTGTCCCAGGTGGCAAAGTTGAGTATCGTCAGCGGTTTGCTCGAATCGATGGCATAGTGACTGTTAATCGTCCAGACCACCGCGTACATTAGCGTTATGTTAAACGTGTCGTTGCTGGTCAACAACATTACGGCAACTGTGCGACAAGGCTTTTAGTTTGCTGCAAGCAGCGCGCAACTCGCTTATCGTGCCACAAATTGCATTTAAATGGATGTGCCATCAGTTAACAAGTTGGCTGCACGCCACTTTTAAGCAAAAAGCCATAATCAATGGCTAACAAAACGCTCGCTTTTATTAAGGGGCGATATTAATCTTTATATTCTTAAATCGGCAGTTAAACTATTCAAAATTAAATCCACAAAGTTTCAGAAACTTACTCGAAATATTATGGAAAATATGAAGCTGACCCACAACAACAACACAACTTGAAAACGCTTTTTCTTGACATTAAAATAAAGTACACAACATATGCGAATCAACTACAAAAAATGCTCATTCAAAATAAATTGTGTTCCACCTGTATAAACAGTTAACATTTCATTTTGATTTTTTAAACAAACCAAACCCTTAAATATCAAATTGCACATTAGCTTTTGAAATGGCGATCGTCAGTGTGGCCAAATATTCGCAATGACAATTGGTGTGTGTGTGTGTGTGTGTGACCAGTCAGCCAGCCAACGAACGAGCCGAGTTGCCAGTGTCACCCCCCACTAAATAAAATACTTTTTGACCGCCAAGTTTAAATGCCATCACAAATGTTTTTAATTGCCATTACCCCCACAATGTGTTTCTTCGTAACATTTTTTCATTTCTAAACTTGATATTAATGCAAATATATGGTTTCATAAGGTCGATCCCATTTAAGTATATTTATTAATATACATATATAAAGAGCTGATGACCTTATCCAAAATGTTAGTTTTGTATTATTGTAAATTAAAATTAAGTAAACGTTTGCCAAAATAATTGTCTTGTGCTATTGTTAATTTGAAATTAAAAATAAAATCACTTACCGAATTTCACGATAGTTTTTTGAATGCAGGTCAGATGGCCAAAAAGCGCAAAGTGACACAAAGTGTGGCCAGTCAGCGAACGCGCCGCGTCGACTGTCAGTGTGACCCCCTCTGGGCGTCAAACGTTTTTGCAATTCAAATCGCAACTGACCGCCGCCAGTGTGACTGCAAAAACGCTCCGAAAAAAAAACAGCAGCACACTGCGTTGTTGTTGTTTTATCTTGAAGTGAGCAATTTTAATTTGTGCAAGCAACTGCAGGTGATGCATCATCATCAGTTTGTGTCGCAATGCACACGAGATCGCTGACCATGTTTTTGTTTTGTTTTAAGCCATGTACTTTTTATGTTGCACTTGTGCTGAGCTTTGCTTAGCCACCCACTTGAAATTAAGAAATACACTTTGCTCTCTTTGTACAACATGCTGATGTTTTATTGTAGCAGCTTTTTTGGACTTTCTTGAAGTCCATTTATGAGCTTAGCTCAGCGCTGACTCGATGACACACATTTATTAGCGACAAGGCGGCGAGCTACGCTGTGCAAAATAGGTAACACTTGCAATGCGTGATTTGGCATTATTACAAACTTTGTTTTATTTTATTTATTAAAACACAAACACTTAAAAAAAAATTATCACTTCATTAGAAACACTTTTATCGCGTCTGTGGTGTCGTAACACTGTTTCTGTGTGCGTAACAAAAACGAAAAAAAAAATGGCGACGCCAATGAAATCATAGAAAAGCCCAGCTTCCGTATTGTAAGCAGAGACTTAGACAAAACAATATAATTTTTGCACATAAATAGATAACACACTCGACGCTGTTTTGTTTTCAGTGCAATATTTCCGCTGATGCGCGGTAACGTTGAATTTTGGACGCATCAGCAAATTGTTAAGCCAAGGTTTTTTGCTGCTTACCATTTTACTTATTAACTTTGTTTTTTTTTTGGGTGGCACACATACGGAAACGAAATGCAAACTGGGTTAAGCGGCGGCGAGTGGTGAGTGAGGTGAGTGTGTGTGTGTGTGAGGTGAGCTGCGGGGTCAGAGCTGAGGTGAGATGAGTTGAGGGGAGTTTTGGCGTGGAGTGGTGCGTGCAAAATGCAGCGCAGCTTTTCTGGGCACGATTTGGCGACGTCAACAATTTGCATTTTGCAGAATTCTTTTTCTTTTCTTTCGTGTTGCTTTCTTCGGCCACCACCGACGCTCTGGAATTCTATATGGCCCAGCTGCTGCGACATTTGGGCGTCAGTCGTCAATCAGATCGCGCTTTAGCACGTCGTCGAGTTCTCACCCCTCCAAATTCCGCGAGTTCATCACATTTATCGACAGGATGAGATTGTTTGGTTTGGTGCTGTTAATTGCAGCGCTGGGCAGCGCACAGGATGCAGTGCAACAACAACAACAGCAGCAGCAGGCGACCGTTGTCAGCGGCAATGCGGCAGCTGCCACTTTGGACAGTTTAACGGATCCCACGGACGCGGACACAAACGCCACGGCGACGGATGCGGCTGGAACTAAACCACGATTCCCCACACAGGAGGAGGTGAGTTTGTGTCCATGGTGAACTTGAGCTGCAAGTGCAATCGATTGTCGATTTCTATTCGATTTAATTAGTATGCAGCGATTTCAACGTATTTTTGAAAATGTCGGTTAGCATAAGATATGTGTATTGCAATAATTGAACATTAATTTAAATTGAGTAGATTACAATTTAAAGGACATTAACGCTGAATAACAAGTGATCAGCTTCGACTGCAAGCGAAGTCGATTTCTTTTCGATTTTATTTGTTAGCAGCGATTTAAATACATTTTTTAAAATATCAATTTGCATAAATATGTGTACTGCAATAATTAAACATTAATTGAAATTCAGTATATTACAATTTAAAAGACATTAACGCGAAATAAAAAGTGATCAGTGAAATTTGCTTTAACTTTAACGAATTTACAAATTTATCTGAAATTTTAAGCGCCATTTATCGGTTTATTAATGCATTAATTGCATTGCCAAAAAGGAACTGCTGCTGGTTCGTGTCCGTGCTGAGCATTGGTTGAAGTACATGCTGTTGGTTTGGGACTTCGTGCCTTTTTATACTTTTCTTAAATATTTGTGCGATATACATAGTTTGAATAGGTAATTTGATAACTGAGTTAAGTAAAAGTGAAAGTAAGCTAGCAGTTACCATTTGGGCTGTGCGCTGATAGTTCAGACAGGACAAAGAACTCTTAGTATATAATCATATAATTAATATTATTGAAAATGCAATCAATCCATGACATTTTTCCGCTGCAGATGCTCAGCCAGATGCCACCGCTGACGCCGCCGCGCAGCGGCATTCCACCGATCGATGCCTTCTACCTGATGTTTCCCGCTCTGAGCAGCCTGCTGCGCTGGGGCAGCCTCTTCCCCGCCCAATCGATACTGGGCGCCATGCCCGACAATCTGCAGCAGTCCGCCTCCAAGGTGGTGCTCGTGCTGGCCGACGATGCGAACGCACAAAAGTCGCGCGTGACACGTCAGAATGCGCCGCCCAGTCAGTTCAATGCGCCCGCAATGCTGCAGCAGCTGCTCAGCCAAATGCCACAACCGAATTTGTCCCAAGGCTGGACCCTACCCGAAGGTCTGGTGGGTCAAGCGCAACTGCCGCAGCTGCCCGCCATGCCGCAGCTGCCCGGCATGCCGGACCTCAGCCAGACGCTAGGCGGCTTCGGACTGCCAGCAGGTCTGCTGGGCGCACCAGCGCCTGTGACGCCAGCGCCGCCGCCGCCGCCTGCGCCGCCAGCGGACACGCCCGCCACCGATAATGTGGCGCAGTCACCGCCAACTGTGGGTCAGGCGCCGCCGTCCATGCCATTTGCGGGCTTCTTTGATGGGTCGCAGAATATGCTGGGCAGCGCCTTGGCTGGCATGCCCCCAGCGCCGACGCCCGACGCCTTCATGGCCGGTCTGCGTTCGTTCTTCCCCGCAGCACCCGCTGCCGATGCCAGCGCCCAAGCCTCGGACATTTCCGAGGTGCGTGTGAAACCGGAGACGCCCCAGATGACGGAGACGATCAACTACCGCAATCCCGAGCAGATGGAGGCGCAACTGGCGCAGCTGAAACTGAAGTCGGCACTGCAAATGGAGCAGGACAAGCAGCGTGTGCCGTTGCTCTGGTTCCGCATGCCCAGCACCCGCAGTGCACAAAGCACAACGGCCATCGAGGGCAAACTGCAGCAGTTTGAGCGTCAGGTGATTGCGGAGCTGAAGCAGCTGCAACAGATCGAGGCGCTGGCACGCGAGATGCGCGCCAATGCCCACGACGAACAGCAGCAGCAGCAGCAGCAGCCTGCCTACAAGTTGCGTTATCCCTTGAGTCGCACTCCGGTGCACAAGATCACGAGGTCCGACATTGAGCGTGCGCTGCGCGACGACTACGTGCGGAGGCTGCTGCACAAGGAGGCGCAGCGCAAGGTGCAGACGAAGCGTCAAACGAGCATGCCGCAGGGAGCGCTTTCGAAGGAGGACATTACCAACGTGATGGCGTATGCGTATCGGCTGGCCAATGAGAATGCGCAGCGCACAGCCGCCGATCAGCAGCGACAGATGAAGGCGCAGGATCAGCGTCAGTGGATGGAGCAGGAGCAGGCCAAGCAGAAGGCCAGACAGCAGACGGACGACTTAATGAGCAGGCAACGCACCGAAATGGAGACGATGCAGCGACAGCAACAAGCGGAACAGCAGCAGCGACAGCAACAGGCCGAGCAGCAGCAACAGCTGGCGGAGCAACAATGGGAGGAGGCCAAGATGCGTGCCATGCAGCAGCAGCGTCAAATGCAAGTGGACGCAATGCAGCAGCAGCAGCAGCAACGTCAATGGGCTGAGGAGGCCATGAAGCAACAGCAGCAACAGCAGCAGCAGCAAATGCAGCGTCAATGGGATCAGGTGGCCGAAACTGAGAAGCTCAAGGTGATGAAGCAGCAGGCGGAGCAACAGCAACAGCAGCGTCAGTGGACGGAGGACAACATGAAACAGCAGCAGCAACAAGCGGCACAGCAGCAACAGTTGCGACAATGGCTCGAAGGACAGCAGCAGCAACAACCCCAGAAACAGCAACAAGCGGCACAGCAGCAACAGTTGCGTCAATGGGTCGAAGGACAGCAGCAGCAACAAGCGGAGCAGCAACAGCAACAAGCGCATCAACAGCAACAAGCAGCACAGCAGCAACAGTTGCGTCAATGGGTCGATGGACAGCAGCAACAACAAGCGGAGCAGCAGCAGCAACAAGCGGAGCAGCAACAAGCTGAACAACAGCGACAAGCGGCAGCAGAGGAACAACAGCTGGGCGAGGCGACGCCACAGATGCCCGGCACTGACATGCAGGCGCGTCACAAAGGTAATCTCTATGGCGTATTTCGCAGCCGACATACTAACACAGCTCAAACCTTCGCTCGCCACACAGTCGACGCTCTGGGCTTGGGCGGCAACCATCACAAGAAGTCGAAGGGCGCTTCGCCCACCATCATCAATTACTATCAGCAGGCGCCAATTGCGCCGCGTCCCATCGCCTACCATTACGCTCCGGCGCCCAGCTACGGCACCAGCTACGGCACCAGCTACGGCACCAGCTACGGCGGCGGCGGCTACGGCTCGAATGCCTACGGCGGCTATCGGGCGGCGGTCGGCAGCGATGACATCGACGCCATGCTGCGCGAGCATCAAGTGATGGCGGTAAGTGTGTTGCCACAAACAAGCACTCCACTCAGCCACAACACCGTCAACTCTCGATTACACCCTCCAACTGCACTCTTTGCAATACCTCACTTGACACCTACCACTCTGCACTGCAGCCTCTTTCATGTACTCCTCTTCTAAAACCTTCGAAACACACCACTTCTTCTACACCCTCGATTACACCCTCCAACTGCACTCTTTGCAGTACCTCACTGTACACCTACCACGAAGACTACACTCTGCATTGCAGCCTCCCTTAAGTACTCCTCTTCTACACTCTCAACTACAACCACAACATTGAATACACCTTGAACTGTAGCATCTTTTAAATACTCCTCTTGGTCGTACACTACTTTATCCCCTTATTAAATCATATTCTAAAACCTTCGCAATACCTTCTATTACATCCTCTTTTACACCCTGCATTACACCTTCCACTACAGCCACCACAATGACTACACTTTGCACTGGAACCTTTTTTTAAATACGCCTCTAAATTAGTTTATTTTATTATTTGCACTTTCAAAATTAAAACTCTATTTAAATCTTCTTTTAACGCCCTTTTAAAAAGACCTAACCCTTCCTCTGAAGCCTTATTTAAACTATCCACAGATCCCTCTTTAATTTAACTTTAGAAAATTCCTCACGAAACCTTTAATTAGATCCAACATTACACATTCTAATTACTCCTCTTAATCGTCAACAACACTTACCACATATGCCAACTAAGTACTCCCTTAAACCATTCACAACATTCTTCATTACAACCTCCTAAATACTGTATCGACTGCACTCTGCACTACACTCTCCATTAACCTCTTCACTAAACTCTCCGCTACATTCTTTAGAATACCCTCAACAACACTTTTCAGGACACTCTACATTCTATTTTATATTCTCCTTATCTCTTCACAATATTCTTCAGTATAACCTCCTACAAATTTCCTTAATTAAACCCTCCACTTAATTCTCCTCAATTACACCTTTCCTTATACTCCCTACCATCTTCTGCTGCACCACAACCAATTCAATGGACTTCCCACCACACTTGTCACTACACTTTTCACTACACACCGCACACCGCACACCCTACACCGAACGTAGCCTAGTCCTCATGTCATTCATAAGTCTCATATTGTTCTTCGTGTGCTCCTCGTGTGCTGTTCCTCATGTCATTAACAGGCGACGCATTTCAGGCAATAAAACCCCCCAACGATGACAGCAACAGCAACAGCAACAACTCGACCACAACCTTGACGACCGACAATCATCGCATACAGAAAAGGTTAGCAGACCATTTTGTTGTTAGCGTAGATCGCGGTAGTAGCTCCGTTCGCGTCGGCGGCGGCGGCTGTGGCTGTGGCAGCGCTCACTGCGCTTGCGGTACCAGCTGCCGTTGCGGCGAAAGGCAGTCAAGAAGGTTGCAGGTACCAGCGGTGATACGTCGCAGACGCAGCGCCGAACCGACCACCGTCGCGGAGCCGGCGACGAGTGCCGGCTACGGCACCTTGGAGACAATCGATGAGGGCTCGCTGCATGTGCTGCGCAAGGAGTACAAGCTGGGCCTCAAGGAGATTACGCTCAGTCCGGACGAGGATCCGGCCGAGGCGCTGATGCGCTACAATGCGGCCTCCATACGGGAGGCTCTGGAGCGCGCCAGCCAAGAGCCGCTCGAGATCAGTGGCGATCAGTTGAGCTCGGGCATCGAAGCCGGCGCCGATGAGGTCGATTACGGCACGGCGCCGCCACAAACCGAGACGGTAACGCAGACGGTGGACAAGTTGGAGCAGGAGATGCCGCCTCCGGCTGCTGCTGGCGTTACCAACGAGACGATTGCCAGCGAATTGGCTGCAGCGCGTGCGGAATTCAAGAAGCTCTATCATCTCATTCAGAGTCTGAAGCAGCAGCTCAACCAGGCGGAGGCGACAACCGCAACCGCAACGACAACCACGACGACGACGACAACAACGCCGCGCAGCAACGCCATCGATGGGGCAGTGGCCACAACGACGACGACGACAATAGCGCCGCCGTATGGCGAACGGAGTTGGGAGCGTCTGTTGGCGAGCAAAGGTTACGACACCAAATATCTGTCGCAGTCGCATGCGCAGCAGTATTCGCAAGGCGAAAGTCTCGATCTGGCCAAGCCGGAGGCGGCGACAGCTTCCGGAGATTACAGCTACCACGAGCTGCAGCCCTACGATCCCGACAACAAATCGAAGCGTGCCTCGGGCAACGGCACCTCGACAAGCACAACGACCTCAACGTCCACGACGACAACCACGGAGCGCAGCAATGTGGCGCATCTGCTGAACTCGCTGCTGGACGAGGACGAGTTGCAGCTGCAGCAAGAGCAGCAGTCGCGTGATGCCGATGACGAGGCAGGCGACGGTTCGACGACGCCCACGCCGTATGCGTTGCGTGGCAAGTTCGTGCGACGTCGCAGCACAAGCTCCAGCTCCAGCTCCAGGTCGGACTTTAGGGTGCGCACCACGCGTCAGGCGAAGGTGACGCGTCGGGAGCAGTCGGAGCTGTCGGTGTTGCGTGCGCGCAGCACGAAGCTCGATCAGCTGATCGATGTGTTGCACGAACTGCTGCGCTTGCAGCTGCAACGCGAGCGCTCGATCAGCAGCAATGCGAATGCGAACAGCGTCAGCACGAAGCGACTGCGCACGCGACGTCCGCGTCGCAAACCGAAGTCAGCAACAACAGCTCATTAACATTACAATTAACATAACATTTAACATTAGCATTTAACATTTATCATTTAACATTTCACTAATGCAGCCTCCTCTTCATTCATTCCCATTCATTGCATGCAGTCAATCATCAGCATCAGCATCAGCATCAGCATCTGCATCTCAATCAGCTTCCACAGCCGACGCAAGCAACGAGGAAGTGGGCGCCACGAAGGGTTTCAGCGACAGCCTTCTGCGACCGTACATGGGCCTGCTGCCGGTAGCGCAACCGCACGATCCCTGGACGGAGAAGGCCTTCGATCCGCAGCATGCTCTCTACAATGGCGGCGGCAGCTACGAGCCCTACTTGCGGCCGCGTCGCGACACTCACATCATGCCACCGCAGAGCCATCAGCTGCTCACGCCCGGCATGCTGGAGCGTCTGCTGCGCATCAAGGCCGAGTTCCAGCGCCGATTTCCCCACCTGTATCAGGGCATGCTCAACCACCACACGAATCAGACGCGTGTCGTCGTCAAGCCGCCGCTGCTGGTGCGCAACGAGCCGCCGCCGCCGCCGCCGGCGAAGAGCGAACCTCCTCTGCTGGAGTTGGGCGCCGCCGAGCGGGGACTTTTCGATGAGCCTAGCCCCGATGTGGAGGCGACCAGCGAACGCAGCGTTGCGCTGCCCGGCGAATTGAAGAAAACGAAACCAGCTCGGGCGGAAGAGGGCGACAACAATGACGAGGACGACATTGACTTCTTTCGCTTTGAGGATGAGGACGTGGAAGCCAACGATCACGATCTGGATAACGATAACGATCCTGAGCCTTTTGATGACTAAACTGAAAGCTAATTCACATTATTATGTACACCAGAAATAAACGAGAAACTAGATATGTAGAAAACCAAAATCAATCAATCAATTGCCTTTATCTGAGTGTTTAATTATTTGATAATGCCAGTGGAGCTGGAGCATCGAAGATATTTAAGAATGCTTGATCTGATCGCAGAAATAGAAAAATCTATATACATACACATATTTTTAAAATGATAAATTAACATTAGTGCAGGAATGCAGTTTCCAGCGTGTTTTAGTTCGTTAAGTTTAGCTAGGACAGAAACCCTTTAGCAGGAATTTCAACCAGAGCTTAGCGAGGACATGCATTAGTTTGAAATTGTATCTCAAGCTGAAGCTGGCTAGCAAATATCTTATTAAAGAGATTGTATTATTCACGTTATAGATAAAATATTATTTTTATTAATTTTGGAATTTGTAACTGCTATTCACAGAACGATTGAGTGCAAATTCCAATTCTAAATTGAATTAATTCCTTAAATAAAGAATGATTGATTAAATTCTTCATTAAGCTTATTAAGTAAATCTCTTTTTGTAGCAATATATTTAATTGTCAAAATAAAATGGTACAAATAGTTGTTAACGATGAGACATAACTTAGTCATTAATAAATTGAATAAAGTAAGAAAATAGTTTAATTATGATTCAATATAACTGAAGTATATTTGGTGTCCTAATAACTAATTACGTAAGCAAGAAATTAGTTAATCATCATTTAATTCAAATAAAGTACACATTTTTATGTGATACAATGTATTTAAATATAAATACGAAATATAACAAATATTATAAGTAATCAAAAAGTAATCAAATAATTTATTAATTTTCTCTAATGTAAGAACTTTCTGTTGGCAGTTGACGCAGGATTGGCAATTGAAGCAAAGTTAATAAAATATACATTTTTATTTTTAGCAAAGTATTTAAAAATAAATAAAAAAAATTAACAAATATTACAAATACGAAAATCAAACATAAAATTAAATTGCTTTTTACTAATGTAAGTATTTAAAAAACTGACTTGATTTGAATAACTATAATTCAGCAGAGTATATATTTAAAAATAAATACAAAAATATTACAAGTAATATATATATGTTTACTAATGTATTTAATAATTAGAAAAACGGACTCGATGAGGAACTATAATGGCTTTCTGTTGTAGGATTGGCAGTCGAAGCGATGGTTGGCAGCTTGAGAGCTGTGGGCTGTAGGCCGTCAACAATGCGGCTCGAGATTAGACTGATTAGCTGGCATTGTGGTCAATTATGCAACAATATGCTTATTAGGGGCGCATTAAACAGATTTCCCCCGAGGCGGCGACGCGAGTCGACTTCCTTGTGTGCTTGCCACAGCTTGAGGCAGTTGGCCATCAGAAGGCGAAGTTGTCATGTTGCTGCTGTTCTTGTTGCTGCTGCTGCTGCTGTGCGTTGCAAGTGAGGCTGCGGTGTCATCGCCATCATCGCCATCATCATTGTTGTCGCTGGCCTTGTCGCAGGTGCTGCTGGAGTCGGAGATGGCCGAGTGCAACACGCTGTACGTGCACCTGGAGAGCGGTGACGGTGAGAAGCAGTCGGGGCGACAGTTGCTGGACTTGCTGAGCGAGCTGCTGCCGCTGTTGCAACAACGCCAGCAACCGCTGAGTCTGTCGCAGCAAGGCTCGCTGGCCTATCGGCCGTACAGGCATGCGGTGCTGCTGCTTGTCAGCGACATGCAGGCGCTGCGTCGTGTCTATGCCACACAGCGTGCCACCAGCAATCTGTCCTACACGCTGCTCTACATGCTGCAACCACAGCCCACGCTGGCCATGCAACTCCTCTGGCAGCTCAGCGTGCTCAACGTCGCCCTCTTGTCGTCGTTGCACCAGCAACTTTTGCTCTTCAGCTATTTTCCGTTCAGTCCCACGCATTGTCATCGGATCCGGGAACGCGTCGTCAATCGCTTCGATCTCCGCCTGCGCAGCTGGACGTTGCCGCTGCACTTTCCGGCGAAGCTGGGCAACTTCTATGGCTGCACCTTGACGTGTGCCACGTGGCCGGACATGCCGTATTTGGTGCTGCGGCCCGACGGCTCCTTCGTGGGCATCGAGGGCGCCCTGCTCCAGTTCATGGCCGACAACCTCAACTTCAGCGTGGGCATCTATTGGCTCAGCCAGGCGCAGGTGCGCGACACCTTCAACGACTCCGGCTGGATATTCGAGGAGGCAAGTAGCTACCTAAATTGAGGCTCAATTAATCGATCTTCTCATTTAATTATAAATTATACTCAATCAATAACATTTAATTAAACATATGTGTTATTTGATTGAAATTATATAATAATGTTTTTATTTGTATATTGATCATTTTTAATTGTATTTATTTTTTAATTAATTAGAGATCGATCTTCTCTTACTTATAAGTTATATTTTATAATACTTAACTTCGATTTATTATTCAATTCATAGCATTACAATTATATTATAGAATTTGAATAATAATGATTTTCCTCAATGTTTTCCTTAATCGATTATAATATTAAGTTAATTACTATACTTTGAATCTTCTATTTATTTTATAGAAATTACATAACAATGAATTTTTTCATTTTTACCTAACTTGTTGAATTAATCCGAACACATTTAATATATAAGTTGTATTATAATGTCATTTTTGTTTTTACTCGAAATAAAAAACAAAGATACAATTAATTAAATAATGTTATCCATTTTTTCCACTTACACAACTTCAAATTTTTTTAAATGTATCTATTAGCTAAAAAAGGTTCATGTATTCGATAAGCGATGTTTAATATGTGTACTTACAATGGTTTGTGTCTTGACTTATTATTATTATTACGAAAATGGACCAAAGTTGTGGAATTCTATTGAACTAATCTATGCCTTAATACCTTTCAGTTTATATTTATTTTATTTTGAAATTTTTTAAACAATTCTTTTCATTTTGAAACTTAAATGAATATTCGTAGATCTTTGATGGCAAAGCGGACTACGCTCTGGGCGGCTTCCACTACAAGCCGAGCAATGGCAGCGAGGTGCCCTATTCCCAGTCCATGTACTACTTCATGAGCCACATTATGCTGGTGACGAATCTGCCGAGCGCCTACTCCGCCTACGAGAAGCTGGCATTTCCCTTCGACCCGCAACTGTGGCAGGCCATCGGCTTGGTGCTGGCCCTGAGCTACTTGCTGCTCTGGCTGCACCAGCGACGCTATCAACGCTACTCTCAGGTGAGTAATACTGCAGCATTTACAGCTACACATCAGCTTTAATTATTAATTAAATAAAAGTCGACTCTTGTGATTATTAAGATTTTTTTTGTCAGTCAAAATTATTTCATATATAAAAATTTCCTTGTATAAAATTATTGTTGAAGGCAAAATTAAATTATAGATAGAAGCTTTGAGCTGTTTGTTGAATTTTCCAACTATTAATAAATCTATAAGTTTGTTGATATATTAGGTATAATAATCGAGTGCTTAATTGGCATAACGCATTTGACTTCACATAGATTGCACTCCAAAGATTGCTACTCTTATGCCAATTTAACCGATCTAAAGTAATTTTAATTAAGTTTCATAAGAACACTTAATTTAAATGCATTTAAATCAACAATTATTTACATTATATTAAAATATTGTATGCAAATAAATTAAATCATAGAATGCTGTTACAAATAATAACTAAAAAAAAAATATAAATTAAATCAACTTAAAATATAATGCTGCATTTAATCGGCATAGACCGTAATTAACCGATGTAATCGGCATTTGCTGAAATCAACAGAGAAATACTGACGATATATACTGTATTGAAGCGATATTTACTGTTTTTAACCGATATATACTGCATTAAACCGATGTATACTGTCGATATTTGTTATATTTCAGCATCCCTATTACCAGCTGCTGGTGCTGACGATGGGCGGCAACCTGTCGACCGCTGAGCTGCCGAGGCGAGCCTCGCTGCGATTGCTGCTGATCACCTGGCTGCTGGGGACGCTGGTGCTGCGCAGCGCCTACCAGTCGGGCATGTATCAGCTGCTGCGGCAGGACACGCAACGCAATCCGCCGCAGACGATAGCCGACGTACTATCGCAGCGCTATACGATACATTTGGTCGATGGCAATGCGGAGCGATGGCTGGCGAGTCTGCCGGAGCTGCGAACGCAACAGCTGCGCCACCTGGCGGCCAGTGAGCTGCAATCGTTTGGCCGCCTGGCGGCGAGCAGCGGCAGCAACGAACGCCTGGCCATCATCACGCCCTACGAATACTTCGGATACTATCGCAAGGTGCATGCGATGAGTCGTCGCCTGCATTTGGTCCGCGAACGCATCTTCACGCAGCAGCTCTCCTTCAATGTTCGGCCGCATTCGCATCTGGTTGGCGTCCTCAATCATCAGATCATGTTGGCGCATTCGCACGGCTTCCTCGAGCATTGGCGCCGCCAATACGTGAGCGCCGTGGACGAGCGGGATGAGAGCATTGCCCGGATTGCCGCGGTGCCGTACGAGGCGCTCGATGGCGAGCAGGACGAACAGGACGAGTTGGGGGTTGGAGCGCAGCAGGAGCGGCAGTTGCGTGTGCTGGCCTTCACGGAGTTGGCGGCACTTTTTTGGCTGACACTGTGGGCGCATTTGGGCGCTACGCTTGTCTTTGGCCTCGAACTGTTGATCCATAAATAATGCGCGCAGTTTTAATTAAATTACTTCATAATCCCGCTCTGCAAAACTGCTCCGCCTTCTCGTCGCCGGCTGCTTTCGGTTTCTGCAGTTCGCCTGATAGTTGAAACAAACGCAAACGCGTTTTATCTGAAAGCGATAAATTTGCGAAAAACCAGAATAACTAGAGTAAAAAACAAAAAATCCTCCCACTCCCCCCAGCTTCACATAGACATCAATTCACTCTCCCGTCCTCTCTGTTGCGCCTTGGCAGGCAACAGGACTCCATGCTGGCCACATTCGACGACACTCGTCCTTTGGTCGGACAGCGATGCGCAACCTTATGCTTTTTGGCTATTTATTTATCTTTTATAAAATACATCTATTAAAAATATTTGTTAATCGCTGGGCTTTGCAATAATAACGTAACTATCAATGTTTTTATGGAATGTTCAGACGTTCAAAAAAATATATGGGTAAGGAAAAAATTAAAATATATCCAAAACTAAGCTAAACTTTTTCTAAAGAAAGATTAAAGAAATATTAATCATAAACAAATGAATATGCAACATCAAATATAAAATACATTAACTTCTCTAGAATACAAGAACAATATATTAATCGATGGGTTTGGAATAATAAAAGCGCTTCAAAAATAAATTCATGTTTTTTATGGAATGTCCCGATATTCAACAGAAATATATATAAAATAGATCGTTTATTTAAAAACACGATTTTATAAATATTTATTGCAACAGTTTTTCGATTACTTAATATAATTTATTACATTTTACCGTGGTAAATGGTAACCTCTATCCATCGCATACTCTGCTTATAGCAAATAAATAATGATTGAGAATATATACAGAACAGATACAACTTAAATTTTCATAATTTTTTTCATTTTTAAAAACTTAAAAAATAACAGCAATTGTAAAATTTTATTTTTAATTTAAATTTGTTTTTGAAAGTTTTAATTTAATTCAATAATTTTAATTTTAATTTAAATATAGAAAAATGGATTGTTAATTTTTTTGTAAATATTTAAATTTTAATTTGTTTTAAAAAATTCGACTTCATGACCAATTTTTCCATGGTTTGTTATTGAATTAGAGAAATTGTTAAAGCATTATTTCTGATTATTTAATTGAATTGAATATTTTTAATTCTAATTTAAATATAGAAAATTAATGGTTGATTTTCGAAAATATTCGCTGACTATATAAAATAATGCGAAATATCGCTACGAATGCGACACGCGTTCAACTCCATTTGGTTAACCCAATTGTTCGACTTGTTCTTCGCTCAATCTGGCAATGGAGATGGGAGCAGGGAAACGGGAAAGGGGAGTGAGAAGAGTGAAGCAGTGTTGAGCTGATGCTTTGCTTATCGCCTCGCACATTTGTGCTATGTTCCCCCGTCCCCATTCCCGTTCCCGAAAATGTTCCCTTTTTTTTGTGTTGCCACAAAATGCTGCTGTAATGGGCATGACGTCGCCTTAGCATTCAGCATATCCAGCAAGCAGCTTCAGCTTCAGCTTCAGCTCCACAGCCAAGTAGTCAACGACATCCACATCCACATTCACATCGCCATCGACGTCGTCATCGTCATCGTTGCTGGGAAATTCAAGTAAATGTATTGAACTTAAGCTCATTGCCGTTGCTTTTGCCTGCATTGTCGTCGTCCTTAGTTTCTCGTCCTCTGCTCTGGCTTGGCTTTCTCTTTAATGTGGCGACCGCAATGCGCTGCGCTGTTTAGCACAAAAAACTTTATGCAATTCCTTTTTATAAAATGTTTCCTATTTCGCATTTCTTGTGCTGTGCGATTCCAACGGGGGTCTTAAGCCACTATCATTCACACTGCTGGTGAAAGTAACGAGTGGCAAGAGCAGCGAGTAGAGATGGAGCAGAAAATATAGTACATAATAGTAGAGAAGGAATTTAACTGGTAGACAGACTACAAATAGTTGAAAAAGGAGCAGCGAGTATAAAAAAAAACGAAGAGTAAAGAGGGAAAAGAGCGATTGAGAGATTTAACGAGTGGATAGACTACAGCGAGTGGAAAAAAAGAGAGAAGAGTAAAAAGATCGAGCAGAGTTGAGAGTGGGAGAAGCGTACAATGGTATCTGCGCATAGAAAAGGCCGTAAAAAGAATAAAGTGTAATGATTAACGAGTAATTATAGCGAGTAGCGAGTAATGCTATTGCTTTAAAAATAAAATATTCTACGAGTAGAGCAAAGGACAGAAATCATCGAAGTGAGGCAACAGCGAAAGAGAGAAAAGTAAGTATCCAAAAATCACGGAATACAAATGAGCGAGTAAAAATAACAAGTTGAGATAAGCGAGTTAAAAATGTAACGAGTAAAGACAAAACATACTCAACTAGTAGAAGGCAGAGAATAAGCAACGAGTCGAAATGAGCGAGTAATAGAACGAGTTAACAAAGCGACGAGTAATTTCAGCGAATGGCGAAAATGCTGCGGCTGTGAATGATTTGTTGTCGCACAGCATGCCGAGAAGTGGATTACGCGCACAGCTCAACTTTTATGTCCTCGACTAGCTTGACGCAGCAACAGCAACAACAGCAGCCGCAGGCAGCGGGAGCGAGGCGTCTCAACTCGTCCGGACTACTCGCGTCGATTGGCTGTGGCAATGAATTTTTATGGCGCAACTTTAACAGCGAACAGCGAGAGGAGCGCGGAGGGCGGAGGGGTAAACGATTGGTGGGCAACGTCGAGACAAGGCGGCAACAAAACAAATATATTCATGACAAGATTATGTGGCAAGCCAAGAGAGAGACAGCGAGGCGAGTGTGCACTTAAAAATTAGAGCACGCGAGAGGCGAGAGGAAGGGGACGAGGGGATGACCGCTTTATCGGCGCGTTCAATGTGACAATGGGCTGCGACAACCCTGGCAACAACCCTGCCAACTGGCAACTGGCAATTTCCGGGCGCGGAATTGCAGCTAATTAGATAATCAACACAATTATGACAGCGACGCAGCCAGGATGCGGCTGAGGCGACGGAGGCGGAAGCCATCGAGACAGCGGCGCAAACTTCATGACAAACTGTCCGAGTGTCTCACATGTCGTATACGCAATAAACTCACGATTTCATCTCCACCTGAACGATGGGGATTTGGAATTTAGTAGTAACAAAGCCTGTGATGAGCAGGATACAAATAAAAATCAAGCAACTAGAATCAATAATAGAACTAGATATTAGAAGCAGCAGAAAACAGGAACTGGATAAATTATAAAAAGACTAGAATAAGAAGAATGTTGAACGAGAAAAAATATAGACTAAAATTTAAAAATATAAAAAGACTTTGATAAAGAATGATGAAAAAGAGCTTATGAAGTATAGACTAAAATGTAAAAAACATACAAGAATTTTTTAATATAAATGGATGAACAAATTTGCAACTAACAACTTAAAAGCAATAAGAGACTGGCGTGTATATAAACAAATCGATTTGGATAGCGAAATAGGAAGAAACTAGAATAGAGAAGGGCTGAAGAAACAGATTAGAGTATATCAATTAACTATAGATCGGGATGAAGAAATACAAAGAGACATGGAAAGATAATTATAAAGATACTAGAACTATATAATGAACTTAAAAGAAAATAAAGATGGATGAACAAAAAAATAGGGGCTATTTTAGAGAAAACTATAGAGACTATGATGAAAAACTTTTAAGATGCTAAATTAGAAATGAATGAAGAGAAAATAGTTGGGAAATTAGACTAGGAAATTTTAGTATTACGAGCGCATGAAAAGAATTGAACGAAATAGAAATACAGACGCTAAGCTCAAGAACTAGAAGCATGATCAGAAAAGAATATAGAGGAATGATTTGTCGAGCTTGCTGTGAGCTAAATGTCGCTTGTATTAATTGCAAATGGAAAATAAGTTGAATGCTGATTTAAAATTTGCGATTCTTGCCGCTCTTCTTGAACTCCCAGACGCGATAGTCGAGGGGACAGACCCACTTGTCCATGAGCCAGCGCGAGATGCAGTGCAAGTGGAAGACATGGTTGCAGGCGCCGGTCACTTCGGGGCACATGTCCTGGAACTCCTCGAAGTCGCTGCCCTGCTCGGCCTCGCAGAAATTGCACAGATGCTTCAGATGATTGCGGCAAATGGCGCATGTGTCCTTCTGTATATCTGATAGAACAGCTGCAATGTAAATTCCAGGAAAGTCAGAGAAAGAGAGGACGAAATAAGACAGAAGACTTACTCGAGGTCCACAAAGTAACGCCCTTTTCCTGCGGAAGAAACTTATTATTAGTGCACTAAAAATCATATAGTTTTATATCTGTTGAGATTTACCTCTTCGTTGTGGTCAGTTTGCTTATCAGCCATTTTCACGATTCGTTTCTATATTCTTTTTGCTTTTCGAAAAGTTGGGAAAATGTTTTATTTTTTAGACTTCCTAAACTGTTGTGTTCAGTGGAACACACACGTCTCAAATCTCACAATAATGTCAAAGCAATGCTCAACAACGACCTCAGATTGCTCAGTTTTGAGTCAAAATCTACATATTATTACATTATATATGAATAAGCGGGTTGTAAAACTGTTAAGCTTAGAAGTAATAAAAATAAACGAACATTTGAAACACATTTGAACACATTAGAAAATTTGCAAAATAATAAAAACTATATATTTAATATCTTAAATTTATTCACAATAATAAAATAATATATACTTACGAGGCTACATTTTCTCAATCATAATAATAATACTCTTTAGCTTTTCATTTATCTGTCACCAATTTAAGTTTCCAACAATTTTCCACTTTTCAAAATCCTTAACGCTTTTAACGATGCTATCGATTGTGCTGCTTGCCATTGAGAGTTATCGATAAGTGCAGAGTGCTGTGTGAGTATGATCGAATGGAGGGATGCAGGGTTGCATGCGGCTTTATTAAAGCCGGCCGCCTTGCCGCTTGCATTGAAAAGCTCTCATTAATGATCATCAGTGCGCTTAATATCCTGTGTCAACTGTTGTCCATGCCATTTGCATTTTTGCAATTATTTCAATTAAATCGACAAAAGAAACGTCTGGCGGCCCCAAGGCAAGGAAACAGCTCAGCCTCGGCTTCGGTTTCGGTTTCGGCCTCTCAACCAAAACTCTCACTTAAATTCAGCGACGACGATGGCGGCAACCGGCTGCGTTTGTCGAATATAATTTCCTCGTGCCGGATGTGACAATGAATACGCATTAATAAGTACACACACACACACACACGCACAGACTGCATGTTTGTATTTACAATTTTCTCTCTCCCCCTCTCAGTCTCTTACTCGTCCAACTGCAATTCTTTTGTGTGTGTGTGTGTGTGTGTGCTTTCCGGTGTGTAAATTGATACGCTCGTCCGTTTATCCATCCGTCTCCCTCTCCCGCTCACCACGACGCCACCTGCTTCAGAGCTTGTGGGCGGTTGGGGCGAGCGAGATGGCAATGAATGAATGGCTGGCTAATTTTGTAGAGACGCCGCCGCGGCACGCGCTTTTAACAATATTAATATGCACAATAATAATATAAATGCACTGACGACAAATGAAGGATAAGCCGCCGCCGCCGCCGCCAAGCGAGTGTGCAAACAAATTTCCATTGTATCAGCAGAAGAAGCGTGCTTTAAATTGGATTTGTCAACGCAACTTCACGCAGCGGGTTGCTTGTCTTATTGCTCTATTGTTGTTATTGCTCTCTACTACACACTACTGTGTGTGCGTGTTTGTCAGTGTTGCCAGGTGATGAGTTAGATTCTGGACAAAAAAAGCTAAGATAAACTGAAAAGAAAAAAATATGCCAAAAAGCAACTTATACAAGATCCTATATTTTGTTGCTGTGAAACATTTTAAACATACAAAATATTTCGATGTCACAAATACTTTTTTTTGTGTACATTTAAACGTATGCTACATTAAGCTATTTGCAAATATGCTAGATCTAGCCTAAAATAAGCTAATCTGGCAGCACTGCTACTCCCTACTGTGTGCGTGTGTGTTTGTGTGTGTAATGTGATTATTTACATGCTGTCAGTGTTGCCATATTTTTTTTTTGCCATTGCGCTTTTGCTTGTCTCAGCGCGTGCTGTGTAAAAAGATGAAATTATATGATTTGAATAATAATTGAATTAGAAAATCATAGTCAAAGCCATGTCTGTTGCCTACGGCAGCAGCCACAGCGGCAGCTCCCGCTGTATTATCACATATACATAACGTGCTATGCATTTTTTTTGTTTTCTTTTCTTTAAGACCGCTCTTGCATGCATTTAAGTAATAGCAGCCAGCTTCTGTCAGCGACAGTTTGCCCAAAAGTAGCATTAAGCTTTTTTGCACGATCGCGAAATCCATTGTTAGTATATTTATTGCATACTTTTCTGGAATTTTTGGTCACTCAGTTTTCGTTGCGCCATTTTTGCTAACTTTTCGCTGCTTGACTAATTTTGTTCGATTTAGCGGAGTTCAATTTGTTTAAACGTCGCGCAATAAGTAACATTACTTAACAACGTCTCGACGAGATGAGATGGTGAAAAAAATGTCGTTGAAGAGGCTGCCAAGTGGCGCCGTCCTTATAACTTTGGCTCTAATGCGCACGACATTTGTCGCCTTCCAAATGCTTAACAAGTTTCTGCAAATATCGACATTGGGGGCAAACGAGACAGACATCATTACTTACTGCCGTCAACTCTATGCTCCTTCTCGCTCCCTCTCTCGCGTTAGTTCGTTCGTCAGTGTAAGTGTGTGTTCGGGTCGTGTGTGTGTCAGTGCCTGTGTGCGGTGCAGTGCAGTTTAGCGAGGATGGGGAAGGGGAAGGGGAAGGGGCGAAAGCCTCTCTTGTAATCATGTGAATCCGTTTAAACTGTCGAAGTGTATTGTGCGTCATTATTCTCTTTCGTGCCATTAGACTTGAATAGTTTTTCAATACCAAAAAAAAAACTAAAACGGCAAATGCAAATCGCAGCCGGCGCCGACGTCGACGCTGTCGTTGCTGCTTATTATTTGCAGCTGCACTAATGCATATCTATGTATGTGTGTGTGTGTGGGTGTAAAGCTGTTGCTAGGGCTGCATTAACAGTTCGTTTGTGACGTCACATTGATGAGAGCCTCGATCATTTCTGCGAACAAGGTAAGCACAAAAACACTTGCTTTAAGAATAATAAAATAGCAAATAAATAGAAGGAAGAAAATTACTGGGGAAATATTATCACACTATTTTTTATAACGCAATATACGTATTATGTTCTTTGTGTGTTGCATTACGCGATTTTCCAGGGCTACATCGATAACAAGTAAAGTAGTCACAGAAACAAATGTGATTTACTGTCAGAAAAAATAATAGTTACGAAAAGCTATAGTATGAAATAAATACAACATTTAATTTGCATTTACTATAGTTGCGTTTTAGTTTTTGTTCACATCGATCCTGAATTTAAAATACACACACAAGCTGCAAAGTTTTACCCGCAAATATTTGGCTCTTCTGTTTTTGGCCATAATTGTGGCCAATTTTCTTTAATTGTTTTTATTGAGAGCCGCGAGTTGCGGCGCGCTCAATTCAACAATACGCATAAATAAATCACTTAAACATTTTTATTGACATGGATTGGATGCCCAGCAAATTGCATTTTAAATGCACTCACACACAGATGCGGCGTAAATTGAAAATTGCATTGTGCGTGTGTCTCATTATAAAGATCAATGGCATAAATATGAATGCAATTGAATGTAAATTGTTGCGCTTTTGATAATAATAATAAGGATACAGCAACGGCAAATAACACCAACAAAAGCCTATTTAAATATTAATCGTATTTTTCTATGCAATAGGAAATTGTATCAATAATTTAATTTTTGGAGATGGGCGCATGAACAAAATCCTGTTGGCTTTTTGCCAGCATCTATCGATAGTCGATGTCTATCGCGCCTTTGCGCATCTCGAACACTGTTAATAGCTTTCAAATGATGCACAAGCAAATATAGGCAAACGCATGCAAGCTGTTATTCAATTCTTTGAAAAATTAAAATTTACATTAAACAAAATGATAGGCAGCATAAATTGTTGTTTTCTGTTTCTGGTACTGAGGTCTAGCTGAGGTCCCCCCTCAATAAACGGCTCTCAGATTTCTTAAGAGATCAACTTACTGAAAGGATTAAAATGAAAATGAATCAAATAATCAGATATAGGAGATTTTAATGTAACAAAGGTGTGAGCATTATTCAATGCGGTTTCAATTGAGAGTGTTGTGCAGATACATATAATCTTAAGATATCATTAGGTTTTTGTTATTTTTATATTAACAATGTATCTATCATTCCCAATCAAAAGTCCAACGAACACAACGGATAAGAAAAATGTAATTATTATAAAATAATTTACTTAAGCCGAAACTTACTTTATCATTTATCATTAGACCCTTGGGCCTACGATGACCTCATCGTAGCAGGCACATCTCTGGTCCGTGGTACCATCGTAAAGAGACCCAAGGTACCAAGCGAAGCATCTTTCCTTTGCCTTTATGAAAATCAATTCAATTAATTTTGCCGATTTTTTCTTTCGATTCAAGTACTCACATGATAAACTAATTTTTTTTCTTAAAAACTGCATTTTGGAAAAATCACGAATACAAAAAAAAATAAAGAGAATTTAAAAATAAAAAATATTAAAATAAAAAACAAACGAAAAATTTAGACATGTCAGTATTGAGCTCTGGGGAGCTCTCGACTCCATCGAGTCGAAAACTGAACTGATGAAATGTGTGTCGACCGGCTGCTTATAAAGGCTTCGAATACTGTCAAGGGCTACTTTGATCTCTGATTTTATTGTTTCGAAATAACCGCCTACTAAGATGTGCACTTTTTGAACAGTCAATTGAGATTACTTTTATAGGATTTAGTTTGCATAGGAACTGTAACGATTATAATTGTATATTTTTTTATTAAAAAGTAAACAGTTATATTTGCTTTTGAAACTTAAATTTCAATTGAAAATATTAAAAAAAATATTTGGTATAAACTATATAATTTATACAATTAATAATAATAGGAAGTGCACCGGTCTTTTGGCGAGTTTTATTATTAAAATTAGAAATATAAGTTATTTATAACTTATAACGATAATACCGTATTTTGTAATATTTTTTAACAAATTAATAATTCCAAAGAAATAAAATAATTTCTTTTTTTCATTTCAGTATTCATAATTGACGTGAACTGGTTTTGATCGTGAAGAACTTTACTTATTGTGAATATATGTATATTGTAACTGAAGTTCAGATTATGGGTAAGTGTTGTTTTTTAAATACAAATGGCTGTCATTATATGAAAATATGATATTATTTAGAACCAATTTGCGAATTAAGTAAATTGTTGGCCACTTGGACTTATTAATAATGAAAATGCAGCTTGAGCGATACTATTTTTTCTGTAGAGTGCTGAACGGATGTATGTCGTTTATTTGCAAACTCAAATTTATCAATTTTAAACAAACAACTATGTGAGCAGCTTATTCAAGCAGCTTGAGAGACAGACGGACAGACAGACTTGTTCTTGTGGCGGTCTCGATGTCTACATTCAGCTTTCTTTGATCGTTTTCGATGGTGGTTGATGGGCTTTTTGGCTAATCGCCTCCTGCATTTTGTTGATCAGTTCACGATCGATGCGTTCCTTGGCACGAAATACCTTTGATTGTATGTAGAATGAGCCGCCAGTTGCCTTCTCGTTGGCTTGAAACAGATGCTCATAGTTGCCCTGGATCTCTTCAACGCTGTTCAGGTCCTTGACGTTCAGTATTTGCAGGGCCTCGTTGAGGGACATGCCCTTAACCGTCACATCATGGCATGAGGATTTATTTTTGATCATCTGATGGTGACTCGCCGCCGCTCTAGATGCCTCAATCTCCTGTCTTATCGCCTTGACGAAGGCGCGTCCCACAGACTGAGCACCATACACGATGATGCGTGCAAAGTGTTTAGCCATGATCTTTGCCCCTCCTCCTCAGTAACTCGCCGTCTGCTGCTGTTCTATCCTGTGTCTCTGTTTGGGATTGTGTCTTGAATAAATCCAGGAATTTTTGTGAAAAGTATTCAACAATTATAAACAAAATGAACACAATTTTCGTGTTGTTTGTTTTTTTTTTTTGTGTGTGTTGTTGTTGCTAAAAATCACATAGTATCTGACATACATCGAATTACGATCAAAGTAGATCTGATGAAATGTTTTCATTTGTTTTTGTATATGCGTAAATCCAACTATATGCAATCGTATAGCATAATATGAATTTTATATTGTCAATATTATTTATTGTGATTTGATCAAATATTTAAGATTGACCATAAAATGAGAAAACAAAAACTTTATTCGTTTTCTAAACTATTGGCTCACAACTTGGGCTAAATTTATATATATATTTGAAATATTATAATACAAATTAAAGTGATCTGAAAACTTCAATTAAATCAATTTAAAGTGATTTCAAACAAGACACGTTTCATGGTAGACAAAATTCTTATCGATAATTTATAAATAATTTATAAATCAAACTAAACAGAGATAAGCTACAGCTTTCGCTTTCATAGAAGACAAAATCCTTCCAGCATGTGATTGTGCTGATTTTGAACTCTAACAAAATAGGGGAAAGAAAATATAATAAAATTTTTAAATTTAACTGATTTTAAAGCTACCTCCCGCTAGATAATAACCTTCTATTGTCGTGACAAGAAAATTTATTAAATAAAATCAAGCTGAAATTCACGCTATCACTCAAGATAAAATTGTAGCCAACTTGTGTTTGAGCTCGTAACTAAACCGAATATTAAATCAGACTATGAAGTGAATTTTGGCAGACATTTGTGCATTGATTGCAGGAGGAGGAGGAGCAAGTAAAACTGCTCTCACAAGATGTTCTTTGTTGTGCGAGTCTGTGTGACGCTCATAAACAAATTATACGCAAATTGACTGACTTCCGGCCAACGCAAGTTTACCATGGCACGTACAGACAGTCGACAGACGGCTGGACAAAGGAAAGGCAGAAGTCAGACCAGTTCAGAAGATCCGACCAAATGTGATGCGATGCGATGCGATGTGATGTGATGTGATGGGTGCAGGGTATTAACATAATTACAATAATGACTTGTTGCCGGTCAATGTCAACGAGAGGCGGACCGACAAAATTGCAATTGCAGACTCCGAGACTCCGGAATTTGTGTGGCCATAATTTTGAGTCAAGTTGTCAGCAGTTGCAGCCTCATTAGCATAAGCTTCGTCCCGCCCGCCGGCATCTTTTTAAACAGATAAATGCAAAACTCGAGTTTAGTCCGACCCTCCAGATGCAGGCCGCAAATGCACAACAATTGCAATTGCAAAGCTCGTCTCGCAGCTCGCAGCTCGGAGCTGGCAGCCAAATTGTAACTAAGGCCAACTCTCGCATTCGCCGTTGAAATTCACAAACTGTAATTGATCACATTTGCGATTGTCGTTTGATTTCATTGTCTTGTGCGTGTGGAAATTGGGTTTGAGGCCTGGGGTTTTTTCGGTGGGGTTCTGTCGGAGTCTGACGCCTGGAGGGTTTTGTCGGTAACTGCTTTCAATTCCACAAAAAGCCACAGTTGATGGCCGACTGTTATTGTTGTTGTGCTGTTGTGTGCCGCGCTAGCTCATTCATTATGCAAACACCTCCACGTTGCCTATGAAACGTGCCCTCCGCCTCTGGCACCCGCCCCTGGTATTTTTCTGGTTGCGCTTTGCGATTAGTTGCCATTTAAACTGCTGTTACCATCCACCCATTTCTGTCGTTGGTCTATCTATCCCTCGTTGGTCCGTCTCCAGGTCGGCTGGCCGCGCCATAGCATTTTGATTTCCGCACTGCATCCGGCTCTTTTAATCCTCTCCCGAAAAATAATGCGTAGCACAATCAAGCCGACAACTTGATGAACTGCCAGCTCGAAAGGAAATTTGTCATCGATGCGGCAATAAGTCAAGCGGACAACTCGTATATCCTAGCGTTTATGATAATATTTCTCATAGCTTGACATTGAAATTTGCCTAGCTGCTTTGCTGAAATTTGGCAACAGTGCGTGGTGAGTTAAAAATATATGTTTGCAATCGAAATTCGTCAAGCTGCCGTTCGCTGAAATTTGGCAACAATGTGACAATTATTGTCAGTTACACCAATTGCGTTATCGTGGCAATTGTTGCCGGATTTCGTGGGTTAGTAAAGTGATTATAACTTTTCCGGCAGTGTATACAAATTGACGAAACTGCAAAGTGGTTGGTGGCGGCAGGAGAAGGGCAACAAAAGCGAAGCGAGTTCACTATTTACCACACATGAACGTGGCATCTGAACGAGTACGTGAATGCGAATCTAAATCTCAATGTGAATGCGAATGCGAATGCGAACGTAAACGTGAATGCGAATGCGAATGCGAAACGTGAATGTGAATGTGAATGCGATGGTGAACGTGGGTGATGCATGGCGCTGAAAATGGTCAGGCCTAGTGTCTGGTGTCGCATTCATTGCCATTCATTCGCTGCTGCCGTTTCGTGGTCGCCATTGCCATTGCCTATTTGCTACCCTCTAACCATTAAGCTATTGTTAAAGGGCATACTCAATTCCACAAGTCGAATACGTAATGGGAATTGATGAGAAAACATATATAATTGAATAAGAAGGCAACAAATTGATGATCAAAAATTAAACTCAAAATGAGAAAAGTTGGGGAAATCAATGTACAAACAAAAATCAAAGTCAGGAAATTAGTATATTAAATGAGAAGTAGATAAATTAGAAGAATTAGATCAGCAAAAATAAAGAATATAAGAGATCAATCGGATGTGATAAAATATGCGAAGCAAATAAAATTTAATATATTTTAGTGTGATATGAAATGAGTGCTATATGAATGTGGATGTGAGTTGCAGTGATAAAAGTAAACGATAAAGTTAGAGAAGATAGGGTAAGTGCTAGTCGCGCATACCCCACTCGTTTTGATGCTTTCGAACTTGCTCTATTGCTGTCGCTACAATCGTTGCTGTTGTTGCTGTTGTGGCTAACATGCAAGCTTTGGATTTGGAAAACAATTTCACTGTTAGTGGAATGTCAACGTCAGGCCGTGCTCGGCTCGGTTCGCTTCGATCCCCGGACTCCGGAGGAGGAGGCAACCAATACCCTAATGCCAAGCCTGCACTGCCTCCCCCCCCACACACACACACACATTGGTGATACCTCGTCTAGGAAAATGGCAACTCGTTCGTGCCGAAACGTGAAATTGAAGCGCGCGACGAACGCGCGCCCATCACTAATTAGTGATGTGCAATAATCGTGCGGACTGCAAGGATTGGGCTGGAAGTGGTGAAAGGGACGAGGGGGTCCATTTGGTCATTGGGGTTCAGAGATTTGCGTGGCCGTCGCCCACTTCGGCATTTTGGAGCGCTAGTTCGGCTCCAAAAACTGCAACATTGTTAATCAACTGTGCGTGTCGCATAAGTTTGAATTTGTGTTCAGTTTGGGGCCGCAGCATTTTGATGGGCCCACCGGGCGCTACCAATACCACTTGAAAACACACAGAGAGTATATTCTTTTGTATTATTATTGTATTGTTAAGATTTTAAGAAAATGTTTCCGACTGAATACACTCAAACTCTTTTTAGAAATAATTAGTTTTTACAAAAAGTACTTGATTATTTGTATTTTTTGTTCGATATTGAATTTTCAGAATTTTTATATTTATTTATTTATAGTTAAAATGCAAATTCGAAGTCGTGTCGAACTTTAAGTATAAAGCATTAGTTACTAGGTCTAATATAAAATTTGAGATAACAAAAACTACGTATATGCTGTTTTTTTTGTATTTTTTTCATTTATAGTTAAAGCGAAGCAACTTGGCCTTTAGCTTTCTGAGTTTAGATTTAGGATAATTATGGAGTAGTTTTAATTTAAATTTCGATATTTATGAACATGGCTTCCTTTTTCTCTTATTTGCTTATTATAATTTTTTTCATTGTGCACATTTTTAATTTTTTTTTTTAAGAAGATAGATTTCTAACTAAATCGTATTTATTGTTGTTTGGAATGGGTTGACAAAACTTTACAGGGTAGCTGCTGTGTGAGTTTCAAACGCTTTGATCTTTGCTTTTCGAGTTGCAGTTTGGCTTTGGCCAACTCGATGACTGTCTGCGAAAATGGGCTTGGTTTCTGCATTTAGGTTGGGTGGCTGGGGGAAAGTTGCGGTTTTTCGTCTTTTTTCCATTGGTGTCCCGGTTTAGTGCGATCTAAATAAGTGGAAAATTATTGTTGTCTCGAGTGTGGCTGAGAAATGACGCTGATTACGATGCACTTAAATGCCCGTTGAACACATGAGGCGTTTGGGAATTCCCCTCGTTTTCGAACCAAATTATATGTGTGCTTGCATCCCAATTCGAACAATTAAAATTCGCTTTCACTCTTTTTTTATTGGGGCGATATACAAGTTTTGAGATGTGTAATTTTTATAAACCATAAATTTATAAAAACAAATTGAGACTTTTGAGAATAGGTTGACAATTCGCCTAAAATCGTAGTATCATAATAGATAAATAAGTAAATTTTCATAATAACAAAATTAGGATATGAAATAGTATCGGTGAAAATATTTTCACAAAATTCATAATTTAATTTGAATTAATTTTTATTTTACCGTTTTATATTTTTGTTTTATCAAAAATAATGAAGTTGAAGAAAAATTATGATGTTATTATAATAATGTTATAATGACTAGGGATGAAAATTTAAAAGCTATAATTGTTACAGGGAAATAGCAATCCCAAATAAGCAATAATTGTTATCGAGCTGTGCGATGCTTTGAGACAATAAAATGAGAGATCAAAGTTGCCATTAACAGAGTTTCGATTCAGCCTTTAAAGGCAGCAGCTCGACACACATTTCATCAGTTCAGTTTTCGACTCGCTCGGGTCCAGAGCTCTCCAGAGCTCTATGCTGAAATATCGAAATTTTGCGTTTGTTTTATTTTTTTGTATATTTTTTTTATTGTTCTAAGATCGAAGACTTTTGCAAAAAGCATCTTAATTTTTTTTTGTGTTTGTAATTGGAATGTTTTGCACTCATTTCTTTTCGAATGTGAAAAAGAAAATAAAAAAAATATGTATGCTTTAGATAAGTTAAATAACTCTAATTTTAATCTTAAATTGATGAACAACAATTTTTCGATGGAAATAAGTCACAATCAGTTACTTTTTGCTGCTTTCTTTTTAATTATTTGAAAAAGTTTCGACTTGCTTTTTAATACAGTTTGTTGTTGAATTTTTTCAAAGGTTTTGTTTTGATTTGTCAGGCAGACTGATTGTTTTTGTCAAATGTTTCGATCTTTCGACATTAACAACACACAGACAACACACATGCCCTGTGAGAGTGTGTGTGTGTGTGTGTGTTGCAATTGGTTTTTACGTACAATTTGCAGCGGCGTGTAAATAAAGGAGAGCTGACGTTGCACAGACAGCAGTCTCTGTATGTGTGTGTGAATGCAGCTGGCAATATGGTTGCATTAAATTGACCAGAAAAACAGCAGAGAGTAGCTGCCTAATTGAAATTTCATGTTCTGCAATAAGTGTAGAGATGGTGACAAAGAGAAGGGCGAGGACGAACAGGGCGAAATAAGGGGGATTAAACGCGATTCGCTAATACTCGCCGATTATCAAACACAACAATTTTCTCCACCAGCGACAAAGTGAAGAGAGAGAAAGAGAGAGAAAGGTAATTCGGATAAGCATTTTGTTTAGGGCATTAATTGCAGCGACAGCAATTTGTTACATGGACGGATAATCAACGGAACAGACAAACTATCTAGCAAATTAAAACACTAAAGTGAGTGTAACGGAAATCAATAATATTCCAAATTAGATTTAGTACTATGACTATATGATTTAAAGAGTCTATTGCAATTTCAATTACTTTTTATCTTTTCAATTTGCTTAATCAACAAGTATCAATTCATAACTTTTATGTTTATGCATAAATGAATTCTTGTCTTAAATTTACAAAATTACGCTTGGCTTTCGTTGGGTATCTCTCTAAAATTTAATTGAATAAACAATATTAGTAGCTCTAAATATTATACTTTTTGGCAGTTGGACAGACACAAGCACAACTCCACGATATCTATGATAAATATATTTATTTTAGTTATTTATTTATGTAAGGTTTATTTTAATTTGTTGTTGTTGTCTTTCGCTGCTAAAAATGGTTTATTTTGCATTTAAATAAAAAAAAATATTTCCCTGTCAGGATTCGAACCCACCTTCAGACGCTCGAACGCCAGAACCTTCACCGAATTCTTTCAATGCAACATTAAATAAATTGTATTGTTGCTAAACAATAAATTTAAATTTTTCAACAATAAATTTTGAGCTTAGTAGGCATAGTTAGTCTACGAACAACCTGAACATTTCCCAGAACATTTCTCAGTTAGTCGAAGCCGATCGAGCTGAGGTCAACAAGTTGAAAAAAAATTTGTAAATTTGTAAACTTTATTTTGTAAAAGAAACGAAAGCAGGAATGATGGAGAGCAACATGCAGTTGATGTATGAGGAGAACGTGTTTGTGGGCGACGCTGGCGACGAGGCAACGCTGCTGCAGCAGCAAGTGACTGTGGCAGCTGCAATGATGCGGTACGACAATATGCCGCAGCTTGCCGTCGACGAATTAGAAGGCGAATTACAAGTCGATGGCGATGACGATGTCGAGGTGAAGAATGCAACCGGAGTGAAAGAATGGCAGCCGGAGAAGCCGAGTGCTATTGTGCGCTTCATGCTGCGCATGGGATTTGGGGCGATCATGCATCCGTATGAGTATGCCAAGGTGCTGATGCAGCTGGGGCACGAACCGTTGCCCGCCGTGGCTGCCACCAATTGGCTGGGCACCAAGCCGACGCTGCTGCTGCCCAGTGTGCACCAGTATTTGCGCTACATCAAGCACACCGATGGCTTTGTGGGACTCTATCGAGGTCTGGGCACTCGCTTCCTCAGCTGCAGCCTCTCGGCCATATTCTCGGAGAGTCTGGTGCACTTGTTGGGCATGAGACGCTGGCGAGGCAGCGGCAAGCCGCATCAGCATCGCTTCAAGGAGTACGCCTGGAATCTGTTGCATGACAGCCTCGTTGTTGCCACAGGTCTGGCATTTTCGCATCCCCTTTACGTCATCTCGGTGCGTCAGATGGCCCAGTTTGTGGGCCGTGAAGTCGCGTACAACGATTTGCGCAGCAGCATCCAGGAGATTGTGCAACACGACGGCATCGCGGGCTTCTATGCGGGCTTCGTGCCCCGTCTGCTCTGCGACCTCGGTGTGCTGTTCATCACCAGCACTCTGAGTGCCACTTGCGACAGCATCTCAGCGCTGCGATCGTCGCGACGTCAGCGTGAATATAATTCGGTGATGTTTCAGTTTGCCGGCATTATGCTGCTGTATCCGCTGCAGGTCGCCGGCGCCTGCATGGCCTGCTCGGGCTCGGGCATCGCGGCTGGAGCACCGCCCTTCATGCCCGTCTATGGCCAGTGGATCGACTGCCTCATGGATCTGTTTGCTCGCGGCGATCACTATCGTGGCGCCTTCATTTTTCGCCGCACCTTGCCGCGCCTCCAACTGCATCGCTTGCACGACGCTTTCCCCATTTCCCGCATGATTTGAGGCGATCACTTGATCATCATTTGCTATTCGAATTTTATGTTGTAATTTTGGTTATGGTTGAATATATTCGTTGAAAAACGTTTGGCGATCGAAATTTTGCAGAAACTTAAATGTTGTGCACCTTTAAATGTCAAAGTTTTATAGTGATCAGTCGAGCAGCATTGCCATAATCTGGGCTCTCTCTTTTGCTACACCATAATTATCCTTAAAGCGTGTTTTGATAGCTATATAAAATTGATAGAAATTGTCTCAAATTGCAATTCTTCATACTTTGCTTTTGCTTTAATCGGGAACTAGAAAATATTTTATTGCATTTAAATTAAATTTATTTAGGGAACGTTGATAGAGTGAGTTGGATTCCTGCCAGGGAAATACTTTTTTGTTTTATGTAAATGCAAATGAAACAATTCTCATATAATTGAGGCATCAGTGGGAGACAACAACAAAAATATAAATTAGCATTTAAATAAATAAATTTTCCATCATTTTCATCCATTCGAAGTATGTGATTGATCGACTTTGAGTAATTTTATCAATGATAAAAATAATAATTTTTGATGCAAAAAAAATTAAACCAATAAATAGAAAATAAATTTCTATAATTGCTTTCGAAGTTTATAACTTTTAATGTTTTTTGATGTTCAGCAATGATTTATAAATCGTATGCCATCAATATTTCCGAAACAAAAATAGATGACTATGCATACATTTAATATTTATTAAAGTGAAAGCATTAAATTCGTACAATAAAAATAAATGAGACTTTGTGATATTTTTACAATATATTATGGAATAATATCGCCGAATGCCCTAAAGTCTAGACATAGAAGCCGTTAATACGCTGATAAAATGCTTGGCAATCGCAAATTTCGTCGCATTAGTTTTGATGGTCTAAGCAAAAGTGCAGACAGAAGGACCGACACTATAATTGGTCTGTAGAGCAATGTGGAACAGGAAGATAATCCAGTTGCCTTGTCATTGTTGTTGCTGTGTTGACTGTTTATTCTTTTTTGTTTTTGTTGTTGTTTGGGGTGAGCAGCTTGTACTAATTTGAATTATTTAGCTTGCGACACGAGACAAGAGAGCAGCACCACATAGTGGACACACTTGCGGTCTGCAAGGGGGGCAGGAACGAGTGGGAACGAACTGGAACGTGTGGCAATGGAATGTGGCAAGCTATTGTGTCAGTTGCTGCAGCATAAAATGTCAGCAGAGATTAAGCGACTGAAAGCTGTTCATGTACTATACAAGATTTTATGTACTACACATACATAACGTAGACAGCTGCACGTAATGAAAATATCAAAAATCTTCAACGAAGCGCAGAGAACTGAAGGGATAGGAAAGTGTGTGTGTGTGTGTGTAGTTTTGCTTCATTTGAATGCCATTTTTGTTGGCCAGGTTCATTTGGCCCACACAGAGAGAGAGAGAGAGAGAGAGAAAGAGAGCGAGAGAAATCAAAAGTCAAAAGTTAACACAGCCCACAGAGACTTGAGTCCAAAATAAACGTTGCACACACACGGCAACAACAACAACAACGAGACAGTTATTACATGTGTGTATGTTGCATGACAACGATGACGACGACGACGAGGACACAAAAAGTGGCATATAGACTTAATAACCAAAAAATGCAATCAGCAGCAATGTGCACAGCATCCGATGCACCCAACTTCTGCTCCAACTTCTGTTGCAAGTTCAACTGCGACTCCAACTGCAGACAGCTTGAAGCTTACGAGTTGCAAGATGCAGGATACACAGGATACACAGGATACACAGGATTTCGTAGGCAGTTCAAGTCAGTTTACTGGACAGCCTTGTGACATTCACGCATGCATGCAACATCATCATTATCACCATCACCATCATCATCATTATCATCATCGTTATTGTCGTCGTCATGCTGTTGTTTTACCCTGTAAAATATATAGACATCGATGGACATAGAACTTGATCGACTTTCTTACCAGATATTCGTTACATTCTTTTTTTTATTATTAGTATTTCTATTATAATTATTTAAATTATTTATTATACCAAATAAAGTGCAAGCAACCAACGATATTTTAATATTGCAACATTTTGTTAACTTTTTTATCTCGTATTTATTGAAATGCATGTCAAGTAATTTAATGCGTTCAAAATTAATTAAATATTTATTTATTTATATAATTGATTTACTTTCGGAATTTCCCTTCTCTACAAGTAGAATTACGTGGTTTAAATTCAATTATATGGCTAATTCATAGGAACATTCAAATGATAAATCTTCATTTTATTATAATGATTATTTTGAATAACGAATGATATTTTAAATAATTTTAAAGTGTTCTTTTAAGATGCATGATATCATTAGGCATTCAATATATACCTTTTTTTTTATATATATTTGCAATAAGCAATTTTTAATTTCCGTACTGCACTTAGAGGGTATGTGCAACGTTATCCATATCATTGATAAGTTTGCTGGTTCGGTTGATGTTGCCTCCTCGCCTTGCTGCAAAATGCAATTAGGCTAACGATGCAACACAATTTTGTGTTTAACTACTACAACGAGTCAGTTGGCTAAAGGATTTTACTCAAATGCTGCTACAAGGATCAGCATTCAAATTGTCAGCGAGGGGCGCTTCAAACAATCATTTTATACTCGCTCTATTTGAAAGTAAATAAGCAAAAGCAAAGAGTAAAATATTTAAAAATTGAGAAAAAATTCTACAATAATTCCGATTTGGAATGTCATTTGTTTGTTGCAGTAGAAAATGAAGATGCATATGAAGATGAAAAACTCGATTAATTAAAAAATAAAAAAGGCAAAAAATAATCTGAATTTTTTAGATTCAAGAATAAAACTTTATAACTACTTGGAATTTCCCAAAAATAATAATTGTTTTGTTGAGTTTTGAATTTTCTGAAATGGTTTTTATTGACTTTTTAAAATTTTGTTGCCAACACTTATTGTTATTTAAATACTTCTTAGTAAAAATCTAGAAAATCCTTCCCAAGAAAACAAGAACATTTATTTTATTGAATTTAGATTTTGATTTACAGGTTTTTACTAATTCAGCTTATTTATATATTAATAATAACTATTCGAAACTACGTTAAGTTGAAGAGTTTTATTTTCTCTAATTTTTTGGGTCATAGCAACCCTCGATTCGCACTTTATCGAGGTGTCACATTGCTGGGCTATTTCACACTTGAGTTTATCTATTTCTTGCAACCTATTCTCTGGGCTTTTGCATTGGGCCGGATATGTTGAACAATCGATGCAACTCAAACTCTCAGACTTGATGCTTTGAAGCGCCTTAATTAATATTTATTTATAACTAAATTATGAATTATTGCCAGCTGAAATCCAATCAAATTAACTAATTAGCAGCGAGCAGTAAAGCAGCAAACAAATCGAGTCAACTCGACTCGAACGACAACGTAAATTAATGTCATTAAGGACATTTAACTGACAAGGCATAGTAAACACATAATTAATAGCTTACGCTGTTAATGTTAAAGACTCTTAAAGGTGAAAGAAAGGTGCAACAATATACCCTACGAACCTTTGAGAAAGGGTAGCAGGATGTGAAAGAATAGCTCGACATGGTTACAGGTCGTACAACGTGTTGATAAGTTTATAATGTAAATCGTATATCATAATTAACAGCAGCCGCTGGATGCGCCAATTTGTCGCTGATTGTCATGCGTATACCCTGTAAAACTACTCATTTTAAAGTCGACTTTGAGCATTATTAAATTATGATCAAATAAAATTATAAGTTAAAATTTCAACTGTACAAACTTGGCTTCTATTATACGAATAATTCCCAAGACCAATATTTGTTTTATTTTAAAGAGTTTTTATTAAATTATGATGAGAAAAAAAAAACAAAATTATAAGTTAAAATTTCAACTGTTCCAAAACTTCTCTCCAATCATACAAATAATTCGCAAGACAAATATTTGTTTTATTTTAAAGAGTATCTCAAATGACGCAAACTTGCGGGTTTCAGTTTTTTTTTTTACAAATAATTATTGATGACAGCCAGCGATTCGTCAATAGTTAATTTATTGTTGTTATTGTTGTTTTTTTTTTGCGGATACTCTTTAAATGTGGAACAGTTGCGGCTCTGCAAATAATATGCGAAAACAAAAAAGTAACACGCGCAATCGATGATCTATTGAATTCTGCATTTAGATCACACAAATCGAACAGCTGTCAACGGAACGAGGACACAATACAATTTACCATTCAATACCAAACAAATTCAAATAGATCAACAACGATCAGAATTCAAGTTAATATACAAATTAAAGTAAATAAATAATGCTGTATATTAATAAATTGAATCAACAAACGCGTTTTGGCAAGGTATCTGCAAGTTGTGCCAAAAAAAAAAAAATAGTAACAGCTGTGAATACAATTAATCGAAATGTTTGTTTGATCAAGAAAGTTGAATTGTGTTTGCACTAAACCAAAGTCAAGCTGAACGATCTATTATGAAACAATTGCGACGGCCTAGAAAGGTTGAAGACGAGCGAAATGGCAATCTGTTTGGAAACGTGTCAAAGCCACACAATTATTGGCAGAGTCAAATCAATAGAATCGTATTTGCTGGCGACAGCTGCGTAAATTCGCATTGGCAAATAATCGAAATGGACAAACAGCAAATTTTTCGTATAAAAGCGGAAGCGAAAGCGGCAGAGATCAACACAACACCTCCAACCGACCGACATCGCAATGAGAATCTCAACATTGGCAATTGGTTGCGCCTTCTTTGTGGCTCTCTGCCTCATCGAGGGCAGCAACGCTGTGGCCTGCACGGAGGCGCAACTCCTATTGCCCGAGGCGGACAGGGACGGCTGCACCGATTGTACGGATACTGCAAATGCTGCATTGGCCGATTGCACCTCAACGGACACGCCAACAACTCCGGACACCACACCTTCCCCCACCGACGACTCCACGAACACAACACCCGTTCCCACCGTCACAACAACTCCGACCAGCACCAGCAGCAGCAGCAGCTCAGCAGCTGCTCAGGCTGCTCAAATTGCCGCCTTGCAGGCTTCGTTGGCGCGTCTGAGGAGGCAGCTGCAGAACTTTAGACGCAGGCAGCGCTTGGGCAGGGCGAGGAGGAGGACCTGGGTGAACAGGCGCAGGGCTGCCAACAATCGCAGGGCCGCCTTGATGGGCAACAGAAGACGCAACACCAACAACAACAGGAGGCGCAACAACAACAGACGCCTCAGAGGCTAAACCAGCCACAAGTTTGTCTTTCGCTTGTAGCATTTATACGTATCATTTCCGAAATAAAATTGGGAGCACATAAAAACTGGTATTTTTGATATTTGTCGGGAGTCACTTGAATATACCCATTGGTTGCGCTCGCTGCCGGGTATACACCAAGAATAATTACCTGCTAACAACAAGTTTGGAATTTGCGAAATTGTTATTCTTAAAACAAGACAAAAATGAAACCCTCGAAAAGCAGACTTCAATCTAGATTTTAATTTACCAACATTTTAATCTCAAAAGAAAATGCTTGTATTGTTTTAAATGAGCGATAAAAGAAAGCGTCGGGAACTCGAATTTTTATTAAAAATAAATATAAATATTCAAACAAGTTTTTTTTGTATCTTAAAATGAGTGATAAACATACAATAAAACTAAATTAAAAAAAAAAGAATTATAAATTGTTGGAAATCTTTAGCTCTTCAATATAAAACTGACGATGTCAGGATTACCTAAAAAAATAATTAACTATTTGTGCCATATTTGTTGTTTGAATATTTTGAACTTGATATAAAATGTAATGGAATGTTTAGTAATCGTATTGTTAAACAATTGGGAAGTTTTCATCAAATCATTTTGAAGAATGAAATTAACTTGAAATTTGCAGTGACTAGTAAAACCGTATTTAGTATAAAAATTTCACATTTATTCATCTTTATTTCAACATTAATAAATAAAATTAAGAGAGCACCAAATATAAATTTGAAAGCATATGCTTCATTTCGCAATAGATCATCTTTGTTATTCGCAGGTTTCGATAAATATTTTTAAGAGTATAAAAATGCATCATCCATTTATCTTAATTTGAACTTAAACAAAACTTGCAATACAAGTTTATGACCTAAATTTGCTTAGCATTAATTTGTTTAACTTTTAAACAAGTTGAACCTAAGTAAATTTGTTGTATTCAATTTTGTTTGCCTGTCAAAAATATTATTATTGTTATTTGTTGTTATTTTATTTTGGCATTCCTTCACGAAAATACCCATTTAAATCACGCATACGCCGCATGTGCATTAAATTATTCCAGGGATATTTCTGGTTGTTATTTTTTGTGATAAGACAAAACTGTCGCGCATTACGCATACGCCGCGTAGGCCGCATAGGCTACCGACTTCCGCCAACAACGCGGCGGCGGTTTCAATTTTATAACGTAAATCCAATTAACTGGCTTTTCACAAACACACACACACACACACGCACACACACACACACACACATGGCCACAGCAAAGGTGTTAATCGACGTCATTTTGATGTAAAACGAGCGATGAGAACGTTGATATTGTATATTTTATGACCGCATATGTGATGCGTAATTAACAGCAACAACAACAACACGAACAACAACAACAATTGGCAGCCAGGTTAATGAGCCATCATTGATTATGCATATGAGTTGTGGTGTGCGTGTGTGTGTGTAATGGGTGTGTGTGATGGGTGTGTGATGGGAGGAGAATGGTAAAGAGTTTCGTTCGTGGCTTCACACATCAAATTAAATGTTACATATGCTAATGAAATCAACCAAAATTATGAGCAATTATGAATAGCTTAATGGGCTTACCAATGGGCCACAGCCTCTACACACACACACACACACACACACACACACACACACTGTACACTCGAAGCAAAAAAAAAAAACAACAACTTGGCCAAAACTCGATTAAAATTATGCAATTATACTACAATTAAGCAGTGAAAACAATCAACAGATTGTTTTGCCATCAATTTTTACACTTCAATTCACACACAGTTTTATTCTAGAAAATCAAACGAATTTGTTCCGTTATTGATTTAAACAATAGATTCAAAAACAATATATTCGAATTCAATTCGCTGAAATTCGTCACAGAAAAGTTGTAGAAAAAATGTTTGTTAAGTTTAATACTTTTACTTGGAGAATCCTTTAATAATTTATTAGTTGAATTCCTTAGCATCAATAAACGATAATTTGTATTTTATTTGCACAAATTTTGATTAAAATTACACGAAAATTGTTAAATGAGTCGCAGAGACTCTTCTAATGGTTTTTAGTAAATTTTAATTTGCATTTTCTATAGAACATTTTTATACAATTAAAATTATCTATTGCAATTTTTAGAAATTTTGTTCATTTAATGATTTCTTAGAGAACACATTAATTGTTTATTAACGAAAGTTTCCAAATAATTCTTGAAGTCAAGTTGTGGGAATTTATATGTTAAACAAATTCGAAACTTTACACTTTGCAGTTTAAAATACACAATATACAGTTTTAAGTTTGCTGCATAACTAAAAACTAGTATATACATTCGCCATATGTATTACTTGACTTTTTAACTATATGCTCATTAAATTGAAGTAAATATTTTTTTTTTTGCGGACTGCTTATTATTGACTTTTGTTTAAAATAAATAATAATTTTTTGTGAGTGTAGGCGCTGTCCGTCTGTCTGTCTGTCCTTCCGTCTGTTTGTGAGTGTCTGTCTTAAAGCCTTGGCTTTTGTTTAAAGTCAACGACGAAGAGAGCGTAGGCCAAGCATGGCAGGCATGGCAGGCAAAAAACGCAGCCAGGTGTAAATTACAAACTTGTAAGATTTTTGCTGGCATTTCCTGCCTCCAGCCTACAGAGTGTGCTCCTCTCCACCTCCTGTTCCTCCTGCTGCTGTTCCTTCAGCCAACACCTGGCAATTGCTGGCAAAACTGGCAACTGGCAACTGGGCTTCCAGTTCGTTGGCTGTCGCCAGAGCTGAAGACATTGCTCAACAGTGTAGCACAGAGTGGGAGAGCTTCGGGAGGTGGGCGGCGGGGAGGCGTAATGCCAACAATTACGCAGCTGAATATTTTATGAGCCGAGCAGATTAATATGAATATTTTATTATCATTTTAGATTCCGTATTTCTTTTTGTGTTGCCATCTCGCCAGCTCCTCTCAGTCTCAGTGTTAGTCTCAGTCTCAGTCTCAGCCTCAGTCTCAGTTTTAGTCTTTCGTCTTTTTCAACTCAAAGCCATGTCGCACCTCACTGTTTCCGTCGAGCCGTCGACTCCCTTGCCAGTTAGTGGCTAAGCCAGGGCCAAAGAGAACAACACACTTTGGGCCAAGCCAAACTCAAGCCGAAAGCATGCGCCCAGAAATATGCTTTATATGAGACAGGCCCCAAAAAACTTGACTACATGCATTTTGAGCAGTCTTTTGTGACCCAAATGAATTGAAGAAAATATATATATTAGTTTTTTTTTATAATTTTTAATTAAATACATTTTAGTCGACATTAATTTAGTTATTAATTTCTAAATTATATTGATTTAGTAAAAACCTTAAAACGCAATCATACAGCCTTAAAATTATCAATTTGAAATTATATTCATTTAATAAAAATTCAAAATATAATAATAAATGGCAAATTGCATTAATTTCAGATGCCAGTAATTCAGTTACAATTTAATGATCAATTAATTACTGATTAATCAAACTATTATTATTTATTACTTTTATTCTAAAATAATGAATGTTAATTGTAAACCTGCCTTTTAAAGTTTGTTTCAATTATGCAATTTTGTTTTTCTATTCTTTTTTGCAGCATTGCTGGACTTGGAAGTAAAAACTTGGTAAGTCGAAAAGTCTTTTTTTTGTTATTACATTTGAAGTTTATGAATTGTATTTAATATAATTCATATTTATAAGTAATTTGTCGCAGCTCTGTTAGTTGTAGTCTCTGCATTGTAGAGCATACACAATTCGTTGTGCTGAATGCTAAAAGGTTTACGATTTGCCCGCAGCTTTTTTGCACCTCTTTGCAAGAGTGGAAAATGCTTTTTGCTGCTGGCCAAAAAACTCTCAAAAAAAAAGAAGAAGCGAAATGGAAGGAGGGGAGAAAATGTGGTGAGAAACGGAATTTATGACCACGAGCCTTCAAAGGGCCAAACACTGGCTGAGCTCTAAATGTTTTGCGCCAGCGTTACGCCTGTCCCAGACATGCCAAATAAAAACTGTAAGCCAAAACAAATTGTAGGCAGCAAGCATCAAGGGGCTTGGCTTAGTCAAAGGCAAAGCAAATAAAGAAAATTTTTCATTTGTTGCGTTGCAAATTTCATGCGCTGCGAATGTGGCAATTACAGTGTGCCACTAAAAACATGAACAGGGAATGAGGAAACTTGAGGAGGAAACTATGTGTAATAGTCGCGTAATATCGTCATCATCTCAGTCAGCGCTGCCCCCCACAATAAATTCCGCCAATAAATGCGCTTTCAAGTGGCAATGCCACGCCCCCATGCGCCGCCTGGATACCTAACGCCCACGCGGCGGCGGTAGAGCGCACTCAAGGTCCGACACCCGCTGATTTATGCAGCGCCATAAAAAAGGCCGGCCCTACAACATTTGCAGTACGCGAAAAAAAGCGTGCAGCAAATTCAAAGTGAAGTGGCAAACGACAGAGAGAGAGAGAGAGGTAGAGTGAGAGTGAGAGGGAGGGGGAAAGGAACTGGGACACTCTAGGCCCAAGAGGCCCCAAAAGGAGACTTCGCTGGGGTGAATTTGGCCTGCAATTTGTGCAAAGGCTCAGAGGAGTTGGCAGTGAAAAGAGCTCAACGTGTTTGCAGCAGGCGGCGGCGCGCACACGACGCGAACCTGTCAAATTGCATTGCAGGCAATGCGGCGCATCGAGTTGGCAGCTCTGTCAACAGTGCTGGCAACTAGTTTCAAGCACAAAGCACCAAAGGAACTTGTTCCAGCTAAGCTGTTGTTGCTCTGATATTGCTTAAAGCTCCAAGTTATGTAATTTATTATGCAGCAGATTAGAGTTATGCATCTTCTCAAAATTGCATCTAACAGATAGATAAAAATGCCACGGATAATGAGAAATTTTCAATTTAAAGAAAGCATTTTAAAATAAATATTTAACCATTTTATGTAATACATGACATGGCGAAGAGTGAAAATTAATAGTAGTTATGCATCTCATTAAAATCGGTTAAAGAGAAAAAATAATAATTATAACAATTTCTTAAATTCATAAACATAGATTTTTCTTGTGGAGTTTAATATTCAATATTTTAGGGAAATGCTTGGCCGAAAAACTTTGTACTCAATTTTTTTTCTGAGTGATGAAATAAATTTAAACCCTTGTTTAAATAAAAATATCTTCAGATAATAATTCACTTTTTTGGATTGAACACACATAATTTGTAGAATTTTACAATGCAAATAGAATTAAAAATTAATGTATATTAATTGTGGGGTTCAATGAAGAGTCAGATCAACAGATTTGAAGTTATTCATAGACCAAAATCAAAATCTGACTATTTTCAACTTATTATCGATATGAGTGAGTTTTGTCGCTTAAATTTATGTTAACAGAATATGTGACAGAAAAGGCATGTGTTAATAGCCTAATGTAACTGTTAAAGTCACACTGTTAAGTCGATTAATCAAACTGTTATTCGACCTGAAAAGATTAATTGATTTTATTTGTGCAAAACTGTAAGTTTTTATTAAAAATAATTTAGTAATTTTTGAAAAAGTAATTTTGTATAATTTAAATTAAATAATTATTAAATTTATGTTTTATTTGCAAGTTGGATAATAATTGTAATTTTTGAGTATAAATTGAAGATGTTATCCGATTGTTGTTGTCGTTGCATGCCTGATGACTGTGTTGCAAGTGCTGCAGCCCTGGCTGCAAGTCACGTACCTTTCAATCGCAATCGAGTCGTCTCTGGAGTTCCGGGCTGCGTTATGAGGCACTTTTTGGTTATACTTTTGGCCTTTTGTTGCACTCATTATGTCCGACTGCCTGTTCATCTGTTCATCTGACAATGCAACAGGCATCATTCCCTCACCTCTATCCCTCTCTGCTCCCCTCCTCTGACTAACTGACTGCTGACCCGTTGTCCCTCATACTTATTCTGTGCAGGTTTTGTGCGATTTTTCCGACCACATGCCCGGCTGCACTTCAATCAAAATCAAATATTACAAGCTATGCACTGCACCTGCCTCCCCTCTGACCACTCCCACTGCATCTCAACTGCAGCAGTTGAGTTATGACCGAGCTCAGCAGTGTCTACAGTCTCTCTCATCTCAGCTCCCATATGGCGGCAACAGCAGCCCTCGACACCAGGCACATATCCTACCATAACATACACCGAACAAAATGGCAAACAATATGTTACTTATTAATTCAGATTTGCTCAAAGTTCAATTTGGGGTTGAGATTCAGTTGCGAAAAATAATAAATATAGTTGCTGAAATTTGGCATACGAGTTGAGATGTTGTGAAATTATTATTTACATATATTTATAATTACATTGAAAATATTACATTGAAATATTACAAAAATTTAAATTTAGTATATTACATAACATTTAAATTTCGCCAAGAAATGTTTGACAAATAACTTAAGGATAAAAGATACATTGAACTGATAAGTACTAAGTTTATTAAAAATATGATATTACTATTATTATTTTCTAAAAAACAACCATTGAACATTTGCATTTAGGAGTATTATGAAAATAGGTATGCACATATTTAATGTTAAATCATGCATTAGAAGAACTTAAGAATACAATTTAATTTAGTTAAAATTCATTTAACTAATTTATCAGTTTACCTTTTAATTTTGATAGAATTAAAAAAATTGTAATTATTTTTTTGGGAAATTTATTGCATAATGATATGTTCTACTTGAAATATTGTTGAGTTATTTGATTTGGGAAGTTTGAATTTGATTTTTTAAAATGTTTGTTTACATAATTGTTATTGTTTTGGAGGTATTCTTAATGCTGCATTAAAAAGCATTTATTTTTTTTACCTTACATTCGTGTTGCTGGAAATGCCAAGTTTCAAGTAATTAGTTTTTGAATTGAATTCGAATTTGTGTCTGCTAAATTGCTCTCGGTGTAGTCATATGCATTTGTAGTTCTTATTGGCTTTTGTTGTGCTTGAATGCTTGCAACTGGGTTTGGCTTTAGTTCTCTGCATTTGGGTTGAACTCCTGGCCTGAGTTTGAGTCTGAGTCAGTGTCGGGGCCTTGGTCTAGGTCTGGTTTTGGGTCTGGCTTGATTACGCACGTTTATTACTGGTTGCGGCTTCGATTGCCAGTTGCCAGTTGCCAGCTCTCATTGCTCATTGCTCAGTGCTCAGTTCTCAGTTCTCAGTTCTTTTGGCCTCAGTCAGGGTTAACGGAATCCGGATTCTCGATTCTCATCAATATGCAACGTGTGAGCTGCAAATGTACAACATGATTACTTGCAAATCACGTGATTGTGATTGGGATTATTGTACAGTCTGTACTCGCAATATTCCTGCACTGTAGGCGTTGTATTTTTTATTGTTGTTGTTGTTGTTGTTGCTGGCTTCTGTTGGCAACAATCGTCGGACATGCTCAAAAATGCATACGACTTAATATTTCTTTTCGTTTTCGCATTGTCTCTGTTGTTGCATGTTTTCTGTGTGTGGGCGGGATTCGTTCAATTCAAGTAATTAAAAGTTGGCAACAGAGCAGCACAGAGAATGGATTTCAACAGGCATATCTTTTTGGCCAGCTTCCGGCTTACTTGGATTATAATAATGCACAATTCAAATGCAACCTGAATGCCAAAATAGCAGCAATATATATTCATACTCATACTCAACTTAAACAGTTTTCCAATTCGAAGTGGAAAAGAAAGTTAAAAGCAGAAAGTTATGTGAAATTTGCAATGAAAAATAATTGCAAGGTACTTGTAATTTAATACATTTAAAGCTGCTCAGCCTTTAATAAATTTAGTATTAATGTGAAATATGAGCTAAGGGGTATGTAGTTGTAAAGTTCAATTTTAAACTAGAAATAATTAAAAAAATAATTTCATTCGTTTGCCAGCAGAATTTAAAGCCTTTAATCCTTTAGACTGTGCATAGTAAACGACTAAAATAAATTAAGTACGAACTATAGAGTCGATTTGATATTTATATTTATTTATCCGTTTAGACTTGACTATATCGACTCGACTGTTAAGTGTACTTTAAGTAACTATAAATTGGTGTTTAAACTCTTTAATAAATTAAATATATATTTGATAGGCTTTTTTGCATAGAAATTGCGAGCGTTTCCTGTTTTGAATGTGCTGCCAACTTGCAGCATTGTTAATGCAAATCGAAAGCAACAAGTTGGCAGCGCTCGGAGCGCGTTGTATGTGGCATGTGGCAAGTGGCATGTGTGGCCTTCAATTGTCGACGACATAAATGCATTTTTCTAATATTTATTTCTAATTAAAATTTTTTGTTTTTAACTGCGACGCGAACTTCGCTCGTTCATTGTTCCATGAATATTAATTTGGTTTTTACGGGCCGCAACAATGCTAACTAAAACCTGAATTACAACTAAATATTTATAACTCATTTTGTTTCCACACACTCACGCTCTTACGCACACTTCTATTATACTACAATATGTGCATATAAACAAATTGAAGTGCAGCAGGCGAATATATGACACACTGCGAGATACCCTAACAATTCCAAATTATTTAAAAAAATTTGCAATTTATTTGCAATTAATTTCTCTAGTATATTTTGTACTTTTGAAATAATTGATGGCAGTGAAATTTTGAGCATACATATGTAAATATAAATTAAATGGCGAGTTTTTTAACTAATTATTAGTCAATATAATTTCATTGTCACATCGTTTATTATTATGTTTTCTTTAAGTTTAAAATATTTATTTATTCAATATTTTGTTATATCTAATATTTTTTACTTCAGGCATTTATAAAACTAATTTTAGGCCTACAACAAATTACATTTGATTAGTCAATATTGTTTAGATTTACAATTTATAATTTTATCATTAAATTACATTTGATTCGTGAAAATCTATAGTATTTTTGATTTACTTTTTTTTATCTTATTCAATTCTGTATTTCATAGGCAACATATTAAATTTTATTAATCTTTATCCCCTATTTTGTACTTTTCACTTAATACGAGTTTTTATTTTATTGTATTAGTAATTTTATTTTGTTAGTATATTTATTTTAATATAATGTTTATTTTCTAATTTGTATATATCAACAACTTTTATATATATTTTTAGTGAATGTTGCATACAGTCTTCCATAGTTAGCTTACTTTATTTGTATAGCATATCATAATAGAAAAACTGCAGGCACACACACACAAACACACACACAAACACAAACACACACACAATCGCACAAATGCCGACAGTTTTTGGCATAAAATATACAAATGGATATTTTGGACCGTCGTCGTTGTTGTTGTTGTTGCTGTTGTTGCGTCGCGTGAAAATACACAAAATTAACTTGTATTTAAAATTTAATTAAAACTTTTGCTGTTATTTACATATCCCGTGTGCATGTGTGTGTGTTTGTTTGTGTGTGTGTGTGTGTGCTGTTTTGTGCCCTTTGCCTTGTGTGCGCTGCAAAGTAGGCAACGCTTTTTGTGCTCGTCCCTCGCAGCGAGGGGCGTGGCAGAGACACACGCACACACACACACTCACACGCACACAGTAACTGGGCATTAAATTAAATCATATTGTATAACATAGCCTCAGCTTTACAGCATGCGTTTGTTTGTGTGTGTTTAATTGAAATTGCGCGCACAATTTTTGGTTTATTGCATCAGAAAACGACAATATTAAAGCCGTGGACTAGACGCGGCTTGTTGGGCATCGGGGATTAGGGCGGACAGGGCAGGAAGCGGAGGCAAACAGGATTGGCTAAAGGCTAGCGGGGCATTGGGACAACAATTCATTGGGCCATTCAGGCTATCGGACTATCGGGCTATCGGGCATGGTTAAGTGGTTGTTGTGGTTTTGGGCGTTTAGCATAATTAGTCCTTTTGACCGCGTTTTTGTGAAATGCGGTTAAGGCTTGAAATCACCACCAACCCCTCAAACAAATTCGCATTCGATCGAACCTCACATCGAATTCGGCAGCAGCAGCAAAAATTATCATCAGCAGCAAATGCAAAAAAAAAAAATTTAATTTGCAGATCCAACAACTTTTGCGGTCGACAAAATACCCTGTAATCAGTTCAATGGCGTCGCCTGTTCACGAAAGTAGTTTAAAAGTATTATAGAAGAAAATATAAAGGTTAAGTAATTACAAAAGAAGCTCGCTACAAATAGTTGATTATGGTTTTGTGAATATCACAAAATCTGGGATTACCATGTTTAATTGAATGTATTTTTGATAATATTTATTTAAAAAAATAATTTGATCAGTGATTTGTTGTAGAAACAAAGGCTATATCCAAATAATTTGAACGTTATTTAACTTGTAAAGCAAGTTAAATTATTTGAGTGTTTAATAGTCAACACATATACAAATATCATTCTTTATTTAAACATTTTATTTGAAATCTGGTCATTAACAAGTTAACTTGAGTTAATTGACCTTTAAGGAATTTCCCTAGAAAAAAAGTATTTTGAAAAATATCAGGGAATATTTAAGAATATTCCGACATTAATTCTACTGATAGCCAATAAAAAAGATTTGGAAACAATTGTAAGTAACAGTAACAGTATCGTTTATAAATGTTAAAGTAAATGAGATTTCTTTTTTGATTTCAAAATGTAGATGTAGATAATGTGCAATAGTCAATTTGTGGATTGATCTTCAGTCTGTTGCTAATAAACAGTCTTTGAAAGCCGTTTGGTGGCTCCACAATCGCCGTGCCCCCACTGACTGTGATGCACCACTGCTGTGTGCCACCATTCGGTGGCAAGCTTCTGGGGCAAACCACTCGACTGACCAGCGACGTCGCGACGTCCCGCCGCCGTCGTCGTTGTCGTCGGGCAAAATTTCAATTTATGGTAAATTAATTTGTAATTAATTTTTCGTGCGAACGAAACGGGGTGGGAACGAAACGGAATGGAATGGCACAGAGAACGTAATGTATTTCTATTAGCATATTTTGCAGAAATGTTGAGTCGAACTCGGGGATTTGGATTTGCGTTTGAGTTTTGTGTTTTTGTGTTTTTCTGCTTTCTGTTTTGTGTTTTCTGTTTTGTGTTTGTTTTTATTTCTATTTTACGCTAGTTTAGTTTCAATTGCGTCCAATTAAACATGCGGTTCCCCATTTCCGATTGTGATTCCTTCTCGTTTCCACAGCCCTCCCTCCTCCCAACTCTATTATATACATATATATATATATGGGTGTGTGTGTGTGTGTATATAGTAAAGTACTTCTTGCCTCGTTTCCTGCTTTCGTCCAGTTTCGCCCAGTTATCGCTTTGCACAGTTGAGTGAGCTGCGTGTTGGACGCGTTTTGTATTTTTCGGAAATTGAAATTGCATATTTAAATAGGGCAACTCTGGCACCAACTGTGTGTGACACCCCCTTCCCCCCTTCTGCACCCCTCTCTAAAATAACAGGAAATAACTGCTTGTTATTCGTGCTGGTTACAGTTAGTGAAGTGCCACTTGGGCTACGCCTCCATAACTCTTCTCCCTCTTATAATTATACCCTGCAACGGGTATAACTCTCTAGAAGTTCCATTCTGCCCCACAGCCAGCGTCCAGGGCGAACGGCTTTTACAGGGTATCCTTGCGTGTGGACGCTGCAGTTGTTGGCGACTTATTTGTTAAGCTTATTGCGGGAAACGCTGTTATGTCCTTGTTTCCTGATTAGTTGCACGCATTTCGAATTCCATTTGACTCCTGGATTCTGTGATTAGCAAACCGGATATTGAGTGGGCCTTTCACCTTATGCTCCACGCTTTGCACAAAAAAAAAGCCCCAGAGAAATAATTGCCGATTTTTAGCCACATTTTTCTGACAAATCGAATCATTATAAAAATCATTATATTATTCTAAATTCAATTCGATAAATGCTCAGCAATTCCAAACATTCCATTGCACAGAAACAAATCAATTTATCATATTATTTCATCGAACATAATTTTGTGAATTCTATATCATGTTAAATTCCAAGCATTCCACAAAAATAAATCCAAAATAAATTGTGAATTTATCAAGTTGTTTAAAATTTTTTTTGGAATTTCGATTGATCATTTTTATGTTCAATTCCAATCGCAATTTAATAATGTTATTATTGAAATTGTGAATTCGAGTAATTTTTATAGCTTTTGGAATTTAGAAATTTAATTAGACAAATGTTTCACAGCATTAACAGAAGTAGTGTGATATGCTTACCTTTTGATCCCATCTGTTTTTTTTTTTGGCTACCCAACCACCCAGCAAAAAAGACGCCGATTGAAATTTGTTTAATTTTATTGTATTTTTATTTTTATTTGTATTTTTTTTATTGTTGTTCTTCTTTTGTCACATAATACTTTTTGTTTTCTGAATTCTGCTTTCCGCTCTCTCGTGTTTTCTTTTCATTCTCTGTTGCATTTCGATTCGTTTGTTATGGTAAAATAATAGAGAGATGCATTTATAATCGTTTGCTATGAGTTGTTGTTGTTCTCATCGTAATTTGTTTGCTTTTCTTGCATATTGTTGTATAGTTGTATAGTTTGGAGTACTCGCATTCGCATATGTATTTTTTTCTGATGTTTATTAGTTTATATATATATATATATAGTATTATATAATCGTATGTATATTTCTATAGTATATTTCATAGTACTCGTAAATATGCATTTTTATATATATATATATATTTCTTTTTTCTGCTTATATGGCAACACAATAGTAACTTACAGTCGTCTCGCATGTGTTTGTGTTTTTTTTTTTTGTGTGGAAATCGCGTTTTCTTTTATACAAATAGACAATTTTTCTACTACTCACTAGTTGCGGTAATGAATGGAAGGGGATTGGGAATGGGGGAGCGAGGGGAACACGTTTCTTGAAACGATAATAATTGCACGAATACGAATTCTTAACTGGCGCCGATAACGATAAACTAAATAACATATGTTACAAACGCAAAAACGCTAATTGCTATACGACCTAAGCGCTCAATCTCTCTCTTACTTGTCCACTGTCCAGCACGGTTTGCAATTGTTTCACTTACACATGTACATATACATATACATAGATATCTATATAGATTCCTTGATATATGGCTATCGGTTACAAAAAAAAAAAAAAAAAAAACTCATCATCAATTATTATGATTTCGTTTGCGTCCTACTTAAGATAAGCCTAAAACTGTAGTTTTCATTTAACGCACTAATCTAGAATTCAGTTTAGTTTGCTTATCGATTCGATGAATCGATCGATTATCGATAGTTTGGTTGTTTTTTTATAGCTTCGCTTTGCTGTGTGTATACTCATGAGTTCCGACTATGTAGGCTATATATGCTATATGCTATATGCTATATTTTTGTATGCGTGGGGATTACTTAACCTCTGCTTGTGTTGTGTAGTGTAGTTCCTAGCGTAATATACATACATAATTCATATTTCAACTATTTAGCTCTCTATATTTATAGTGTACTCCAATTGGTTTCCTTGGTTTTTAATGGTACTCTATGCTATTTTATTATATTGCATCTTAAGTTCTGCTCTCAACTCTGTTGTCAACAACGCTCTTCCTTTTCAGCATTCCTTATTCTCCCCAATTGTGTGGCATACCCTTGCAGAGAGAGTATTCTACTATTCTATGTATTTAGTTGGATGGAGAATCGTATATTGTAAATCGGAATTAGTCGAATTCGATTCTCGCTGCAAGGGTATTTGAGCTTCGGCTTGCCAAAGACACTGTTAATGCTCTCTTGTTTCACATATATATTTATTTTATTTTGTTGTATATATGTTAATTTTATAGATACCTTGTGTATATTTCACTTGAATATTTATTTTTGATTTTTTTTTTGTGATTTTTCTTTGCTATTTTCTTTGTTGTTTTTGCTTCTTTTCCTATATATATGTTTTTTGTTTATTTATGTTTTTGTTTTCATTTAGTTATTGTCCACCCATCCAGTTTACGGAAATTCCTATATCGTTTGTTGTCGCGCTTTATTCACACCCTTGCAGAGAATGGAAAGAATCTATTTTAGTAGGATTTCGAGTTGCAGTAAATTTAATGCAGCCTGCAAGAGTATTTAAGATTCGACTTGCAGCCGACGTTTTGGGCTGTTTGTGAATATTCTTCATATATTTCGTTTTGCTGTTTGCTGTTGCGTTTATTGTTTTGTGTTGGTATACGGCAAATACAATAATAAATTAAAATTAAAAATATTTATTTGTAAGTAATACAATAATGCTGTGCATAATCAATAATTGGCCATAAATAAAATCAAACAAAAACAAATACGCACAAAACAAAAATCGAAAGCAATTAATAAGCAAATTTTGCAGGCAGACAAACATGTGTATAAATTAATATTAGGCCCGAAAATATTTATATTGCGTAAATATGATAAGGCAGCAATTAATTTATGGCAATGTGGCGGGAGGTTTGAGAGGCGTCGACCTCACCACTAGCCCTCTACACACCACAGCACACCACAGCACAGCCCACCACAGCACAACTCACCACGAATGCGCTGCAAAGTATGCAACACATTTCGGGCGTCAAATTAAATTTCTGCCATGTGTCTGTGTGCGTGTGTATGTGTGTGTGTGTGTTTTTGAGTACTTCACTTTTGTTTTAGGCTCTTGTGTTATCTATTTTTCTGTTAGTTTTTTTTTTTGTTCTTTTATTTTAATTTTGCATTTTTTTGTTGCGTGTGTTAGTTTGCTTAAATTCTGCGGCTTTGTGGCATTTAATGTGTTGCGCAATTTAAGTATTTCGTTTTTGTGTATACCCTGTAAATACCCTTGCAGAAATTAACTTAATATAAAAGCAAATAAATAAATCTAAATTTTAAATTTTGAAAACGCTACCATAGGAACAATTTGATATATTTATGCGTATTTTTGTAGTATTACTTATTCCCAGCTGGCATTTTATCTGGTAGCAAATTATCTGCAAGGGTATCACAAATTGTTTGTTTGTTACCAAGTTGTTGTTGAGAGTTTTCGGTTGTTGTTGCTGTTGCTGTTGTTGTTATTGTTGCTGTGTTGCATTTGTAGGAGAAGGAATGCTGCAAGCCAAACGAATCCTGAGCTCGTTTCAAAAACGTTAATATCAAATTTGAATGCGGCATCAAAAATGCGAAATGCGTTGCCACCCTCAATTGCAGTTGCAGTTGCAGTTGTTGTTCTTGTTGTTGCTTTTATTGTTATTGTTGTTGTTGTGGTTGTTGTTGATGGTGCGCTTCGTTGTCGTCCTGGTTGTTGTCGTTGTTGTTGTTGTTGTTGTCAACGTATCAGCAATCCCGTATCGGGTGACCAGCGATTCGCTCGATAGTACATGTCCTTGTACATGGAAGGACATGCATTTTGATTCTGCGGCAAAATCATAAAGAGAATACATTGTGCTTCATAGATTAAAGTCGTTCATATTAAAGTAGCACATGAATATTTATTAATGAAAATAGTGACATTGAGCAATAAATGAATATTAATGCAACTTATGTTGAAAACAATGAATACTTTTGTTAATTTTTTCAAATAAAGTAATCAACAAATTAAACTCAACTTAAAGCGAAATGCATTGCACCAAAGTCATTCTCATTCTTTCTTCTATTAATTCTTTTTGAACGAACTATTCAGAAACTATTTAGAAAATAGCGATTACTATTTTTTTTAATTAAATAATCTCACAATTAGAATAAACCAAAAACGAAATGCATTGCATTAAAAATATTATTTTCCATGTTATGCATGATTTCAAAGCTTCTGATGTTATACGTTATTTTTTTTGACGAACAAAGAATATTTTTAAGTTGTGAAATAAATTGCAAACCATAATTACTTATTGGCACAAATGTAATGATTATTTATAATTTTTTGAATTATTATTGATTTTGTATTATGAAGATTTTGTTTTAATATTCATTAATAATTATTATATTTTTTTATGATTTTTTTCGCTCAACATAAAACTAATGTTCAATTAAATTAAGTGTGATGTTGAAATGAAAGTTGTAAACGGTTTCTTTGGTAGTCTTTACTGATTGCATTAACGGATTTTGTACTCACCTTATGACGCTTAAAATCTATGTTCGTCCTTACGGTTCTATGGTGTAAACTTTGCACGGGACGCGCATTATTACCTAATGGAGCTTTCGGTGTACTCTCGGAGCCTTGCATCAGTCGTCGGAGTTGATATAACTGCGGATTACAAACAAACAGACAAACGTTTTGATTAATTTTCTTCATTGTCAATTTCAATCATAAATCTTTCTCTATGTGCGATTAATTGGCACACTTATCTAGAACTAGTTTGGGAATCCATTAGATTGTGTGTTTGCATTTTGCATATTCAGTTTCCCATTAGCGATGCATTTTGATATACTATAGTGTTGCAATTTGTTTGATTAAGGCATTGTTTGCGATTAAGTTGTATTATTGACGCAATGGTTTGTTTTGTTTTGTTTTTTTTGTTGCGTTCTTTGTGTGCGATTTAACAAATTTTAAATATTTCATTTGATTTGCAGCATAATTTTTTGTTGCTGTTGACGTTTTTTTTGTATTGGTTCCTAGTTACAGAATTGTTGTTATCCACGGCACTTAATGCGAATATGCAAATTGATTAATCTAACCAAATATTGTTTTTTAATTATGCGCAGAGTAGCGCATTGACCGCGACTGAACCGCGCTCCAACCGGTTGCCCAATTGATGAGAAATTTTATAATTGCATTTGCAACTCACACACACACACGCATAGCGAACAAAAAAAAAAAGAAAAATAGTAGAGAACGAATAATAAAAAAAGACTTCCCTAATTGCAATTGCAAAACGCAAATGCATTTCATTATTTGCGGTCGCTTGTGAAATCAATGAAAACTTCATCGTCCCACCCCCTGCGATTGAAAAATGCCAGCGTGTTTACCTCTTGTTTCGTGATATAGATGGGTTTATTAACTATGATCCAGACGGTGCTCTCCCAGCAGCCCGGATGCGTGGTGGATCCCTCGTACGTGATGTAATGATCCGTATTCGGTAGCAGCGATCGCACCGATATGTGGCGAATGGGCGTCGAGAAGCCTAAAATACATAAAGAAAACATCAATTAGAGGGGAATTATTTTAAATAATTCATATACTTATGTCACAAATAACTTTCTGCTGAATAGTTTACTACATTATTCTACATAATATTATTAATTATTCTATATAATATAGGGAAATAATATGAATATAAATCGCCTTGACTTTTTCTATATTGCGTATACAAAATTGAATTTAAAGAAACATAATATTGAGTGATAAATAGATTTAAAAAGTGCCTTGGACCTTTTCTACGTAATCGTATTACATATTATTGCACCTATAAAAATTAAATTGGTGGAACGTATTAGAGAAAAAAATATATATGAAAAGCAAAATAAATGAAAAACCTAAATAATTTGCTAAGGAGAAAATATTCTAATGAAACTATTAAAAAAAACACCATAAATAATAAATGAGCAACAATTCATTTTTAGGGAGACAGTATTGAATATTTTTTTAAATTGATATTGCATAGGAAATTCAAGATCATAAATTAATATTGCAAAATTATCAATTAAATATAAAATTAATTGCTAATGAAAAAGTATTAAATATGTGGAAATAAGTTTTATATTGAATTTAAGATTTCTAATTTTTATAAAAATATATAAATTATGTGAAAGAAAAGTAGATATATATGAACTGCAATTAATTCAGATACGCTAGAGAATGTATGCCGTAATTAATTATTGCCCATATATGCCCCATGACTAACAATTACGGGGTATGTGAATTAAATAAAGTTCAAGGTGCAGCTATTGCCAGTTGTAGTTGAAATAGAGCCAAAGGTGCCTGTGGTGCTTTTGCCATTTATGCCCCTTTTTCGCCGTCGCAACACATAAAAATAAGAAATATGAATGCAAAACGTCTACGAGTCTAATGAATAATTCAGACTAGACGCGGTACGGCCAAAGGGCGGGGGGGAGAAAAGAAGGCGGTGGGTTTACACTAAGTTGGGAGGTCGTCTTCTAGTTGGTCACTTGAACGTTGTCGGCGCTCGACTTCATTCATACAAATCATTATGCCAAGCCGGAAATGAAGCGCCTCGCGGTTTATGAGACGGCGGAAAAACGCGAACGGAATGCACAGCAATGTCGACAGTGAGCGAAAGAGAGAGAGAGAGAGAGAGAAAGAGAAAGAGAGGCAAAGAGAGGGCGTGGCTTAGGGGGAAGAATTCTGTTGAAGGCATTCCGAATGAATGAAAAAATAAAATAGTATTTGCATCACAATTGCTTGTTGGCAAATACGTGCACTCAGCTCTACACTCTGCTGAAAATATCGATAATTGCAGTGAGTGTGTTATCGAAAACAAACTGATTTGCGTCAGTCATTAACATATACAACTTTTTTCTATATCTCTATTGATTGAATGATGTTATCAATCTCACTAAGTATTAAAATATTCAATCAAAACGAATATGTTGTTTTCAGGCTAGCGATTAAATAATCGATTTATCGATAGCTGGTATCGATAGCAATGCTGCGAAATGTTACAGAACACATTTAAGTAAAAGCAACGAAAACAGTCTAGAAGTAACAAAATCGATTTAATTTGATAAATTTAATTAATGTGTTAATTAATGCATTGTTTAGTGATTTTATAAATAATCGATAAATGTGGTTATCGATAAGAGTGTTATCCGTTAATATCTGCAAAATAAAAAGGTTCAAAGGTAGAATTTTGATTGATTGAAAATCGAAAATGAATTTTTTGTCGAATGCATGATTTTTGAAAGGGTATTCGACATTCGTGGCATACATTTGAGGGCTACACTTTTGTTGCTTTCGTGTTCTCGTTGAAGCTGTTTAACTTTGAAGTTGTTTTGCTTGTTGGTTCTCAGAAATTGGCCGCATATTTTCCTCAGCCGGAACGTTTTTGGAAGCCAAGGCAAAGCCGCAATGCGAGGGGGGCAGAGTTGGCAATGCTTGTCCGGGGCTTTTTTTTACTTTTTTTTTTGTTCACGGGTCTACATAAAGTTGTACGACCTGTAAAAAGGCTATTAAACTGAACAAGAAATAGAGACAGAGGCAGAGAGAGGCAAAGGGAATTATTAAGTGTCGGTTTAGTGTAATTCGAGGTTTCATTTTCGTCACTTTGCGCCACGGCGCCAATTTCGCGGCAACTGCTGTCGAGCAATTTTTATGGCTCACTTTGCGAGACGGTGGCACACATAATTATGTTGCTGCTGCCCGTTGTTGTTGCTGCAATTGTTGCAGTCACTGTTGCTGCGCAATGACATAATAAAAATGCTGCTGGCCACAGAGGCCACGAAGGCAACGTGGCAGTTGCAACATTTCCGGTGCATTTTGCGTAGCGGAAATGATGTTGCCTCCCCAACGAACCAATTGGAGAGAAGCCCGAGCAGCAGCAACTGCGAAAGAATTCATTGAACTCCGATGTGACTAGAGATGACAAACAACATTAGAGATGATCTAAACGATATCCAAAGATGGCTTCTATGATTGTTTAAACTGAACATTCAAAGCAGAAAGCATTGAACTTCAATGTGGCTAGAGATGGCAAACTAGACTAGAGTTCGAAACGATATCTAGAGATGGCCTGTTTGATTGTTTAAGCTGAACATTCAAAGATGACAAACTAGACTAGAGCTCGAAACGATGTATCGAGCGATGCGATGATTATCTAAACTGAACAATCAAAGCAGTGTGATAGCTGTTAACATATGAATTGTTTTTATTTGTAGGACAAGTTTCGAATGAAGTTAAATTAAAACAAAATGGTTTTATATTGAAAATATAAAGAGACTGACAAATAGAATATTTTCAAATGAATAACTTCTGTTAAATCTTGGTTTGAAATTGAATAAGATTAAAGATAAACTCTTAAGATGTTTTGGGCATAAAAATGAATTAAAAAAATAGAGAATATATTAAAATAGGTAGTTAAGCAATTGTTGACTCATGTTTCGAGATCTGAGTTATGTTTTTATGCAATTTACGCTTTTGGTTAATTAACAATCTGCGTTGGGGACTCACCTCGATAGAGCACCTTATTGAATGTGCTCGTTATGATGCGCAGCTCGGGATTGGGCGTCTCGCCAATTTGCACCATCAACGAGAGTCCGACAATGCCCTGGGATTTGTGCTGCGCCTCGGACATGTTGTGATACAGCTCCTTGTTGAAGCCATAGATTTGTATCTGCCACACACACAAACACGCACACATGTATATAACAAAAAATAGAGAGGAGGCGTCATCGTCAAAGAACTCACCTCGCCGGGAAAACTGTAGCCCTGTATGTAGTGCTCGGAGCCGCGACTGTTGTCGGTGCCGTAGTGTATGTAAATCTCTTCGAATTGATAGCGATAGGCGAGCGGTCCGCCGGATATGTTAACGTGCTGCTTTGTGTCCTTGTCGACGCGAAAGACGAGTGACTGACCAGTGTTGTGCAGTGTGCCGGAAACCTGTTGAGAGTGTGAGTGTGTGTGTGTGTGTGAGTGTGAGTGGAAATAGAAATGGAAATGGCATACCTTGTGCTTATCAATATGCAGCGGTCGCAGGTACGGATCGAAGAGCAGCTTATCGGGCACCACATCAATGGGCGACTGGCGTCGTCCTTTGTTGCACATGTTCCACTGCGGATTGATGAGGCCCCAGAAGCTCGGACCTGCAACATCAAATATACGTGTGTATTTGCATTAACAAATGTGACACTGGCGCATCAGCATGCTGCCGAGCATGCTCGACAACCAGACACCGCGCATCGTAAGTGAAAACTAAATCAAATTCGAATTGACTAATTTCCAAAATTTTGCAATGTCCTAAAAGAGTTGATGTTATAGCTTAAGTTGTTTTGTAATTGATTTTTAAATATTAAGTGTAATTAAATTACAGCTTCTTAATGCTAAAAAAAACTACTTTATTTTGTTTTTCTGACAATTTGGTTCGTTCTTGTTAAATTTGCTGTTTGTTAGTGTTAGGGTTCATATTTTATTTAATATTTATTTATTTCTTTTTAATTACTTGTTATTTAAATAATTTCAATATAAGCAATTGGATATAAACTTTGTTTGTGTATTTCCTGCTCTTTCTGGGTGAGATTTCGGGCTTCATTGTTTTTTTTTAATTTTTATTATATCAACTCAATTTTGCGGTTTTTACATAATAATATGTAAATTATTAACGTGTGAATTAATGCAAAAAATAGCATAAATTCTGAAAATGACATTGGGATTTTAAGTCCACATTTTTGACTTAAAATAATGACTAAAACAAATTGAAATAAAACTAAATGGAAATTGGCTTACAAAGAATGAAGAAAAATTACAGATAATTAAAAATAGGGAAAAACGAATAACGCATAAATAGGAATAAAATAGCCGAGTATAATTCAATGAACAATATAGGTAACAAAATCGAATGATAAAAAAAGGCAAAATTGTTGAAGGATGTTTGCACAACAAACTCAGCTTCACAGGGTAGTGGAAGGCAGCAATGAATTCAGCTGAGCATGAGCGATGGCTGTCAATCGCTCGTCCTGCTGTGCTGCTATTTCAGTAGACGGAGTTCAGTTGCTGAAATGGAAAACGTGTCCTAGTCACCTCTCGAATGTAAACAGCGACAGCTACGAGGCTGGGGTCGCAGTTCGACGAGTCGACAATTCAAATACCAAATGAAATTTCATAAGCTTCTCTCCATCGTCGTCGTCATCGACGTCGTTGTCGTTGTCCGTCAGTTTAAATAGCAATTAAATGATCCAACGGGAGCTGCAACTGCAGCTTCTTTTCCCTCCTCCCCCCGCCCCCAGAGACTATCCAACTGTCGCTCCCTGCGCCCTTTTGATGTGACAGACAAAACTGTCGAAACTTTTCAAAACAACAACGAACTGCGCCAACAACTGGATGGAGTGTGTAGAGAGAAAGCAACTGCATTGCCATTGCCATATGGAAAGTATTTAATTTTTCACTGTGCCGCACGTGAAAAACACACACAACACAAACTTTGCAATTGTTGTGGCATTTGCGTCCACTGAAATGCCCTGTTCAAAGACCATTTTTTTGCCCATTGTTTTGGGTGAGATTTTCTAGTCGGAAGCGTAATTTAAAGTGCCATCGATAGTCGGGTTTTCTTTGAGATTTCTTCTCTGCAAGATGTCTAGATTTCGCTTTGCTCTTCTCTACTCCTCTATTTTTATAAGTATCAATTTATTTATAAATAAATGGTACTACAGTCAATTCATTGCAATCTTTTCATCATTCTTCTTCAAAGTCTTTTATAATAATTTATTTATACATTTATTTATTGTGGCAATTCAATAAATACTTAATTAAATTCTAATCTATCGATTGCTCAAATTGGGTTTTTATTAATATATTCCCAATCCACGAAGCAAGCACTAGTTAAGACTAATATCTTTTAAATATAGTACTACTCAGAATTCACAATTAATAAATGCACGATTTACTGTTTGTATTTTAGAAGTGATTAAATAATGTTTATTTTATATTATTTTAACATTTCACTTAATTTCATACATATTTTAATGACTTCTTATATCGCTCCCTCTGTTAATCTTTATCTCTGCAGAATTAACAATTTCAAATTTCAAATTACAGCTTATACTTAAATTCAATATAAATACAGTTGAGTCGCAATAATTCGTAATGGAACGGTGACCATATTTTTTACCAATCGAATTACTTATCGAATTTTTTTTAAAGGGGACTGAAATTTTGTTGAATTATTAAGAATTTAGAATTAGCGGGGTACAAATTATCGCTACTCGACTGTATTAGAAAAATATTTTATTTAAGTACATTTATTTGTAAATTATTTTTCTCTCTGTTTTAAATACACATAGTAAAATTAAACTACAACAAAATAATTTTATTTAATTGTAATTCATTTTTCTAATGACTTTCATTGTTTTTCTCTCTGCTCTCTTTTTTTCTATTTCATCATTTGCTGCCCTGTTTCTATTTCTTCTCTCGCTGTTCTCTAACTATGTTTACTATTATTATTATTATCTGCTCTGCTGTCACTTGCCTTAAACCTTCGCTAGTCGAAAACTCCTCATTCAATGGGACCCCAACTGCAATTGGATAATGCATAATGCACTCAGACTCCGACTCACATTCACACTCGCAAACTAGCGCGGATTGCAATAAATGTCAAAAGTTGAAAAAAGGCGCTTCATGTGTCATGTGCCGCGCTTTGTTGCATGCCTCCGTGTTGCTGCTGCCGCTGTTCATTTGCAGTTTGCATTCATGCACTCACATTATTCGCTCGCTCGCTCGCCCACTCAATCCATTCATTCGCTTTGTTTTTGTGTAGTTTTGTTGATGTTGTTGCTGCCGCTGCTGCTGCTGCTGTGTTGCATAAATAAAACTGCGTCGTGTTGCAAGTTGCCGCCATGCGGCGTAATAACAAAAATGCCCCTGGCACTCACACACACACACACACATAGGCGTTGGCGTATTATCCGCAAAAATGTTGCCGTTTATTTATATTGGTTTTCTCTTTCTTTGTGCATTTTTATTTAATTTGTTCGGACGCCTGCGAAACTCGTTTCAATTTCAATTCAATCGCCTAAACAAGTTGCCACCTCTTTGAAATGCTTGCTTTCTCTCTCACTCTATCGCTTACTCTTTCTTCCATTTTATATTCTTCTTGAACAAGTTGGTTTTCTTAAAATCATTGCGGAAATACACCATTTATTTTTTCTTAAAATTTTGTATAAATAATATTTATTATTTCCAAGGTTAAAGTAACCTTATTTTAGTGGATATTAAATTGTGATACTTTTTGATTTAAATTACAAAAATTGGGGAGCAATTATAACTTTTAAATGTTTGTTTAAGAGTTATTGGAAAAATTCAAAATAAAATGATATATTTTGTAAATTGTATTATTTAATATTGCAATCAAATTGCTCTTCATAATAAATCAATTACATTTTATTTGTTATTTAATTTAAATCGTTTAATAGTTCTTTCAAAAATTTCAATATGCGGTCGTTCGCTTTTCAGCTTATCAACTGAAAATTAAGATGTTTAAAACGAAAATCAGTAATAATTGTTAATTTGTCATTTTAATTTTAAATTGTTTAATCAATATACATGTATTTGAAAAATCATGATTAATAATTTCTCAATTTCTATTGCGCAATCTTTTTAAGAAATAACAAATAAATTTTACTTTAAATTTTTGTAAATCTGCTAATCTGCTTATCGGCTGAAATGATGTTATTTTACAATATGTATTTTCATTAATCAATTCGCTCTTTAAACTGTAAAAATGGTCTTTTAAATTTGTATTTATTTAAATCTCATAATCTGTTATGAGCAAGTTAGTATGTTAATTGTTCGCTGTACTTTTGAGCTCTTTAATTCGATTTAAGTTTGCTATTATTGCCAGCACAAATTTCTTGTGTTTTGAGATTTTTGTGAATGGTGTGATTTTGCGCTTTAAATTGCATTGCAGCTTAACAGTGAGCAAGGGAAAAAGTAAAACTTACCGGAAATGCCATCGTATGTCCACCATTCCTCCCAGCTGGACAGGACTTCTGCAAATGCGAAAAACAAACAAGGACGAAAATGTGTTAGTTCAGTGCGAGACAAAAGACAAAAGCAAGAGCAAAAGATGCATTAATGTGCCAACGCTTTAAGCCTAGATAAAAACGGAGACCGAGACTTGAGCGAGCCAGCTGACAAAACCACTTTCGTTTCCTCCGCCCCCAAAGTTGCCACTTGAATATCTCTAGAAATTTGTCTAGCTAAAGTCGTCTCAACTTACACATCGCCACCTTAGACATATGTATGTAGAACCAATATTCCCCATTCCACGAGCAGGCCTCAGTCTCAGTCTCAGCGGTCATGGACCCAGTTTAGCCTAAGATCCGTCTGTCTGCCGTTAGTTTGGCAGCCAAATCTATACTTTTTTTTGCGCATAATTCGCTGCCAATGTAAACAGCGCATGAAATCAACTAATGTAAGATTTCCTTATGGCGCAGACAAGTGAGAAATGAGGCAGACAAAACAAACAAGCAGCTCCTGTTCCAGTTCCTCTTCCTTCTTCGTGCCCAGCCATCGAGACGCCATCGTCTGGCGTTGGCCAAATTGCGTATCGCATGAGTCAACGTCCAACATTGGTAAAAGGCTGCAGCTTCTGGTTGGGCAGGGATGGGGGATGGGGGGACAGAATTCTGACTCCTGGTTGTCTAGGATGTCGTTGTCGTTGTCGCCAGTCAGTCGGGCGCCAATAAAGTTTACACTCAGTTGCCACATTTCGTTTATGGGCAAGTTCTGCTTCCGCTTTATCAAGCGACAGACAATTTTCGCTATTTTTCTTTCGGACCGAAAAATCCAACCCCCGCCCAGCCCAGCAACCTGCCCCCGTTTCGAGCGTATTCAAAATTTATGCTATATGCGTTCGTTGTGCCGCAGCGGGTAGCACACAAACACTGGCGAGACAGAGCGACGGCTGTGGCGCTGGCAACGGCGGCTGCGGCAATAAAGCCAAAAGAAATTGCTGCAAGTCAAAGCGGATGTTGAGAAAGGGAGTCGTTGGAATCGCTGCTGCTTCCTGCAGCTACCAGCGTTATGCTATGTCTTCTTTTCAATTACCCTTTGCGAGCAGCGAGCATGCCAACTATGTGGCACGCTTGCCCAAAAAAGCAGGGTAGAGTCGGTAGTGCTCGGAAGGTCGTTGTCAATGGTGTGGTTAAGAACGTGTGCCTTCCATAGGTAATGCACTTTAGCAGGTTACATACTACTACAACTACTAAGATCCTTATCGATAGCGAAAATAGTGCTCGGTACTGCACAAGGTTGTGGTCAGCATAGGAGGGTCGTTCAGTCAAAAAGATCTCATTAATTTAGCTCTGTTTTTTTTTCCAGAATTTACGGTAGTGAGATAATTTAATTTAAAGTGTCGGTACTGCAACGGCCTTCTAGTCGATTGAAGCTTTCCCATATGTTCGAGCACTTTCGGTAGTGCTGCAGCCTTCTAAGTAAATTAATCCTTTTGTTATATTTGATCTTAACAGAGCCCGCTTCCCATAAATTTAGCTGTGTTGCACTTTAAAGGTTTTTAAAACACCTTTGGTAGTGCACTACTTTCCTTTGAAGGCCCGGTAGTGCAGCAGCCTTCTATGTAATTGAAGCCTTGTATTTTATTAGAACTCCCATAAATTTTACTATGATCTACTTCAAAAGGTTATTTGAGCACATTTGGTAGTGCTGTAATTTTTTTGTAAGGCCCCGGTACTGCAGCTGCCTTCTTAGTATTTATTCCCCCGCTGACCGGACAAATTCAAGGACTTTTCGCTGCCACGCAAAGAGTATTGATAGAGGCAGTGCTTATGTAAGACTTTGAGACTGCTCAAGATGAGGCGAAGCAGGAATGGGCCAGTGCAAGAGCTAAGTAGAGTTAGGCGGTTGTCGGTTTGGCGTTGGGTTTTGTCGTGTTGCTTTTCTTAAAATAACAATGAACGTCCGCTTTGCGTTGGCGTCGTTCGCGAGTCGCGAGTTGCGAGTTGCGAGTTGCCGTCACTTCATTTTGTTTGTTTGTCGCGTATTTTGTGGGGATAGTTGCTGCTGTTGCTGCTGCTGCTGCTCTTGTTGGTCTTCTGCTTAGTGCTGAAAAGTATGCTATTAAATTGGCCTCGCAGCCAAGTCAAACCGAAAAATGGCACAAAGCTGCTCAATAAAAAGCATTTGAGAATGTTTTACGGCATTTATGGCTGGGTTTCTCCCTCCTCCAACTCCTCTCAACCCAAATCCCAACTCTAGCTCTTTAAGCCAGTTTACACCCTAGCTCTCTGATAGTCTTCGAATGCCATTCGATTCATCTCTGATGATTCGTCAACAGATTGCACAGAGAATCCTCCCCAAACCGCTTTCTTCTGTTGTGTCCCTTCGGTCATTTGGCAATTTGGTTTTATGCTGCAACAGCAACTTAATTTATTGTTATAACAGTTTCGAGTCGTTTTCTTTTTTTTTTTTTTTTTTTTGCCAGCCACATTCCGGGCGGTTTTTTGGGCGACCGAATGTCGCCACTTTGTTGAATGCTTTATGGCCATTCCGATTGCCGCACTTTCATTATCTATTCAAAATGGGGTGCAGTCGATTGTCGATTGTGGATTGTGTCGTTGGGCAACTTGACTTTCTTAATTGGCGTCAAATCGTGTCTCGAGCAAAATCGCTTTCGCTTGCATTTCTCAATTTCCAATATGTATATTCTTGAGGCCTTGAATCGCTTGGCTCTGTTTGCTTATTGGATAAACAGATTTTAGTTTGCAAACAAACAAGGCCCAAAACGTAATTAATCCACAAAAACAATCGACAAAGTTTTACGGTTTATGCATATTGAAAATGTTTGCCACACAGACAAATATCAACGTCCCTTTTTGTTGGGCTGCCTTTTCGCCTAACCGCTTATCGATAACAAGCGCGCGTTGCGATGACTAAATTAAGTCAGATTTCTTGTTGACGTTGTTGTAATTACGAACGTTAAATCAAAATCAGAATCAGAATCAAAATCAAAATAGGCGACAACGAAGGGATAAAGAGTCGTAATGCGGTTCTTCATGCTCCTTGACTATGCCAAAAGTGGCTATGAAAAGACAACAACGCACAAAAGTCACGCACACACTTCATATCGAGTGTGTGTGTCTCGGGGTCGCTCTCTGTGTGTGTGTGTGTGTGTGTGTGTGCGATGATTTGATGGTGTGAGGGTGCTCACAATGGCGTCGCGCATCAGAGGGCAACACGCCACAGCAACTAATTCGATTTCAGGAGCGCATTTCAAAGACAAACCCTTTAGGATCGAATTAGCGAAAGTTTCATTCAATCAAGAATCAAGAATCAATAAGAGGTGCTATAATAATTATAATAATAATATAACCGTGTTTAAAAGATACTTATTGCAAATTAAAGTTTATTCTTTTCTTCGCAAACAATTTAATTTAATTTAAAAAATAATTACAGTAGCTTTAATATAAATTTCACAATTGTGTTGTGTTGAAATTAAACAACATAAGAGATAATATTTGTTTTGCATTTTCATTTCCTTTTCCTTTTTCTATTATCTTTGACAGTTTTAAAAAGACATTCAAATTTAATAATTATTGAACAACTGTTAAAAGTGATTTAAAAAATACAAACTGAAAATTACATTTTATGCTTTTCATTTCAACGAAATTTTAAATATGTCATGCTCTTTAACAAATGTAATAATAATAATTTTTGAATATAACTATAGAAAATTCAAAAACAAATCCATGTTTAAATAAACAGAAATAATTGATATTATTCATGTAGATATTATTTTTATTAATTGTCATAATACAATTATTGCAAAATCATCTACTAAAAAGAGTTAAGAGCTAATCATGATCATAATAATCGTATCTATTTTTTCCTATTTATTGTTTTATTTAAAAGACAAATATGATAAATAAGTAAATTAAAATATTTGACTGCAAATTTTGATTTTGGAAATATAGTTTGCCAAGTTAATACTATGACTTCTACCGATTTTTTGAACATGAAATTAATCTCCGCAAGCAACATGACAACTGCAATTGCATCAATAAGGTAAAACGGCCATTCGAAATATTTGGAAAAGCAAAGGCCAAAGTTTAATTAAGCATTCCATAAAAGAAATACAAAGAGCTGCTGTAAATGCGAGAATTCGAGTAATATTTCATACGTTTGCCGCATTCCATTTTGCTCACCGAATGATGAGTTAAGCATTGGGAATGTCGGTGAACCGTGAAGCGCAGCGCTCCTGTGTCCTTCTGAGAGCTGAAGTTGAGGTCGGAATGGATGGATGGCTGGATGGATGGATGGATGAATGAATGCAACACACGCCACACGCAGCACAAACAAAAGGCGAATAAGAGGCAAAGTCAAATTCGTAATCCAAAGACAATGGACAAAAGCCACAAAGACACGCACACCGACACAGAGACCGGCAGAAAGAGACAAACATAGAGATGGGCAGAGAGAGAGAGAGAGAGAGAGTGAGAGAGAAAGGCCTTTTATGTGTAAATTATGGGTTCAATATAATATTGACAAAGAATCAATAAAGGAAATGTCCTTAAAATTAATAGGCGACATTCTGATATCGAATTACTCGCTATGTCATCGCTTTTAATTAAAATTTCTAGACAAGGGCGCGACACACACACACACACACACACTCACACACACACGCACACACACTCATGTGCTGGGTAAAATTTATGACTTCCTGTTAAACGCTCAACGAACGAACTGATTAGTATCTGAGTATCTGAAGGATCCATCCTTGTCTCGGCGGCAGTTCAGTTTATCAAACTGTCGCCTCGCCGCCAAGATTGACGGCCATAACTTGGCTATCTCTCTCTCTCTCTCCCTCTTCCCCTCCCTTTCTCTCTTGGGTTGGTTTGGTTTTTGGGCGGTTTTGGGGGGCTTTGGGGCTTCCCCGCGTTTGGCTTTTCCAATTGGGCGACTCTTTGGCACTTTTGGCGGTGTTGCGGCAAGTTTTTGGCATTGGGTTAATTTGCTATAATGAACTTTGCCAATTGTGCGTGTCAAGTGAAATACCCTAGGAATTCTGAGAATGCTTTGCAGTTGCTTTAAATGAATGGAAGGGGAATATTAAGAGACAATCATGTTGATTAACTAAAAACTCAACTGTGAGAAAAGCTTTTTTATCTATTTATTTAAAGTGGCAAACCAAACCCAATTTTAAGTAGTAATAACTTTAATTCCCTAGATCTCCATATTTAATACTATAAATCAAGTGTTCAGTAGTTAAACATTTTAAATAATGAACTGTTTATCGTGAATTCTGAGACAAAAATTTTGTTAAATTGAATTATAATATTTATTTTTTTTCTTTATTTTACGTAACATGAAATTTAATTCCTTGAATGTTCTTCAAACTTCATTCAAGAATATTTAATTCAAGTATCTTAAGTAACAAATTTTACATGTAATTTTAATGGAAATTGTGGATTCCGGGACTTAACTTTAGTTATATTGCTTGATTAAAGGATAAAATAATATAAACTAGAATAGAATAGCATTTAAGAATACTTAATATCTTTTTACTCAATTCAAAATTAAAAATATTATGTAATTCATTGTATTGTATAATTCAAAGTTCGTATGACATCCGGCAGATGTTCTATCGATATTAATTAAATTAGCTTCCGTTAATCTGATGAAATTGTTGTTTAACAATTGGCAGTTATTTTAAATTGACATTGTTTTTAGCTAAAAATGACAGAGTGGGTGCTCCAATAAACTGATGTAGTCCAAGTGCAATTATTGAAATATATTGAAGCCACAGTTTAGCATTCGAAATATGATTGGATATTTCCAGACTAAGGAAGAATAACAGTGGAATTGAATCGTTTTATTTGACAATGCTAAAATTCTAAATTTTATTGTATATAAATTTTAATTCCCAGTAATTTTTTATATTTGTCTTTTCAATGCAACTTTAACATAGCTTTGTTTAAATACAGGGTATGCAGCGCAGCCCAAACTTTGCTGTGCGAATATTCAAAGAATCACATTGCAATCTGCATGAAGTGCAGTTCAACAAGGACTAAGGACTAAGTACTTAATCCTTGCGCAGCAAGACTCTTGAATCGAGTCGAGTTTGAGTTTGAGTTTGAGTTTGAGTTCGAGTTCTTTGCTTGTCTCTATCTGTGCTGTTTTCTTGGCAGAAAAACAATTTACATTTCACACATATTTAGCACTTAATAACCAGGCAAATTTACCAACAGCAATAACACCTGCAACAACAACAACAACAACAATTTAACAACAATTGTCGGGGACATTACACGAAATTTCTGCAAATGCTTTTGGCAACTTTTTCGTGTTCATCTCTTTTTTTTGGTATTCCCCTCGCTGTTCGCTTGAGTCTTGTTTTTTTTTTTGAGTGGCAAATGAATTTCCACAAGAGGAAGATATTTTTGCAAGGTATGCGTGACTAGCAGCTACCCCGTAAAATTGTTTATTCGATAATAATCGACTAATTCACTGTTGAGGAGCCTACTTTTGGCGTAGACTGTAGACTGAACTTAAATAAAATTTTACAACAAAGCGATAACTAAAGTATTGACGTTGGTATCAGCTTAATTTTATTTCATTTAATTTTTAACTTCTATTCACTTTATTGTCGACTTTGAACAGTCGACATTGAATAAATTACTAAATTAAATTAAGACTTGGAAAAAACATACACGAAATGAACTAAATCAAAAAAAAAAAGATTGATTTGAAATTTAAATACAAAACTGAAATCAATTAAAGTCGGTTCAATTTCGAATGTATAAAAAAAGAGAATGTTTTATTTCACATTGTTTATACGCAACTCTTTTCTTTATAAAATTCTGGTATTTATTACAAACAAAAAATGGTATAAATATTCTTTCACTTTCGTTATTTATATCTGTTTAGACTTGTGCGCAAAATTCGCACAATTATAAATAATAGTTTTTCTTATAGGATTCGGACTATTGCGCAAAATTCGCACAATTTTAAATAATTGTTTTTCTTATAGGATTCGGGTGTTAAGTCTTTAAACAAACAATTGTGTGCATGTTTTTTTTAAATAAACGCACTTTCTACGCAATTATTTCGCATTCATGATGCTTTGTTTATAATTTTTTTCGGGTATAAATTGTTTACACGTTCAACAGACTTTCTACGCAATTAATTAATGCTGTTTATACTTGGCGCAAAATTGCGAACAACATGAAATCGTTGGCGGTCTATTAATGCAAATGGTTTAACAATAAAATGCCCAATTAAAGCAGTTGCCAAGTACTGGGTAGAAAAAAGCGACTGCAGAACGTTGGCAGTGCACTTTGGGTAAAAAACCCGATTTTGGTGCATAAACCTATTTATTTTCCTAATGAATTTTTATAAATGGCCCATACTTGTCGAATCTAGATATCTTCATTTGAAAAAAACCGCCTCCCAAAAATTTGTTATGGCAACTCTGTAGTGTTGCCACTCCAGCAAAGTCAGCTGTTTGAGAGACTTTGTAATGTCGTGAAATTGGCGCGAATAATTGTCAAACTTTGCGTGCTTGTTGTTTTGTGTGAAAAAAAAGTTTTATAAATCTAAAAATGGAAATTCCTTGCGAAGGTATTTATAAATGCAAATTAGCTTAGACATTTGTTTTTTTGAGGAAGAGGTACCAGACGATATTGAAAACTAAATAAAAAACAAGGAAAAAATAAAAAAGTAAGTTAAAATTTTTGAGTTATTAAAAAAGTGTAATCGAATTTTTTTTTCAGTGTTAATCAAATCTAACAATGGATCTCAAATATATTACCGATTTGTTTTATTTTTCTAGAAATAATAATAATAAAAAATACCAAATGGGATTGAATTCATAATTTGTAAAAATTACTTATTTAAAAATGAATTTTTAACCACTGCAGTGGTAAATTAAAAAAAAAAACAAAAACCAAAATTTTGTTTTAGTTCAAGTAATACACCAAAAAAGTTTCAACTCAATATCTTATAAACTAGAGTTTATGCACCAAAAACGGTTTTTTTGCCCATAGTGCAGTGGTCAAAAGCATTTGTTATTGTTGTTTGTTTGTTTACGGATATTTTGCGGCCAGCGTTTAAAAAATAGATGAGAAACAGATGCAAGCGGACAGTGAAAGGGAGACGGACAGCGAAATACTTTTGTTGCTTTTCAAATAAAATTCCAATTTCATCTTTTGGCGATGCGTCGAGAAGCGAATCGCGGTGTCAGCGCAAGAGGGGCAAGTTTCAGGGGGCAGGGGGTGAGGGGAGCGACCCCGCAATAAAAGTAAATTAAAAAATAGGTCAGCAACTAAAAAAAAACCAAAAACAAGAAGAAAACATGGCATAAAGAACAAGTGAATAGATGTACAACAAAATGTTCAACTCACGCGATGAGTTAACAGCAAAACTTTATTGTATATGCGATGCGATGGGATGGAATATTCCTCCCCCCCTCCCCCAATCCCCTCTAGCAACATTTTTTACCCCTCATCCCAAAACACACACCCCCTTGGGTACTCCCTTAGCATTTTTACCCGCAACCCCTCCGGCAAGTCAGGTGTTTTCGATGAACGCTTTCCAAAGTTATCGTTGCATTTCGCATGAAATTTATCGCTCACACTCTTGATCCCAACTTTCTTCCTTTTCCCTACTTTCTCCATTAAATTGTCTACTTAAGCGACTTGCTTAGCGCTCTGCGTAGATCTAGACAGCTTTTAATGTTCCATCCAAGACAATTTGAAGTTGTTACAGTTGCTCTGAATATACTGACGAATTTAATTCAATAATAAAAAAACTAAAAAAATAAATAATACATAAATTTGAAAGAAAAAAATTCGATTTAATTACACATAAGAAATTTATATGTAGATATAATATAACTAAATCAGCAATTACAAATATATGAATATTATATTATATAAAATAAATAAGTAATAAAAAAATATTAAAAAAGTAATGAATCAATAGTAAAACGTAATACAAAAAAATGGTATAAATAAATTATTAGCGCTATTATTTATTTATACCATTACCATGTACAACAAAATTAATTGAAAAAAAAGTAAAAAGAAGATCAATTAAAATAATTAATTAGCAGTTATAATTTATATAAAATAAATAAGTAATAATTGAATATATAGAGGCAAATAAGGTAATAAATAAAGGATTTATTTAATATACTCACAGATCCTTTTTGTTTATTATTATAAATCATTCCATTACTATTTACTACAATTTCAATTAAATAATAACAAGTCAAACAATTGTCGAATTTATATATACCTTAAAATCAGTAATTAGAGCTACCAAAAAATCACATTTTCAAAAAATTCAGAAATTATAAATAATTTAAATGCTGACTTTAAATCGAAATAACATAGATTGAAATTGTTTTCATATTATTTGATGAGTTGCATGCAAAGCATTTTTGAATGGACGAAGATTGTATCGCATTTGTTTGATGAAATGTAATGGGTATCTAGCAGGCAAACAAACTCTTTGGTGTCCGGCTGTCGATGTCGTCAGTCAGTTTTCTATACCATAAATATGGTGCTAATAAAAAACAAGAGCTGAACAGATTTGCGGGTTTTTCAAAGGTCAACAAATACACAAATACACAAAAAACAAACAAAACGACGCCCCCCCCATTTGCCACATGCCACATGCCACATTTTGGCGTCGCCTCTCCGCCCTCCGCCCTCCGCCCTCCGCTCCTCCAGCTTCTGTTGCTGTCGCTGCATTTTGCTACACTTTTCATGCTTGCTGCGCTGCGCTGCGTTTCTTTTTTTAGCACTGGCAAATTGCATGGTCCCGAGGCGCAAGTTGAGTTCGCTCTAATGGCCAATTCCTTGACATGCCATCACATGCCACACACACACACACACAAACAGTTCAGTTGGTTGGGGCAAGCAGAAGCTGCAGCTGAAGCTGAAGCTCATGTTTTAGTTTTTCCATTGAGCGACACAAAGCATGGCAATGGACAGCACAGGAAACGAAGAGAGAAAGTCGCTGGAATTGTTTTCTGACACAGAGGGAGAGAGAGGCAAGAAAGGAAGTGTGTGGCAAGGAGGCAACATTTGAAAACCATAATTTGACTAAAAACCGTCTAGACGCGCAACTAAACCAACTATCCAACTATCTTAATAAGTTGCTGGCAAAAACTTTTGTGTGCCCGCAAAAAGAGGCAACAAGAAGCTCGAAAAATGCCGAGTCCAAAGTTGAGATAGACAGAGAGAGAGCGAGAGAGCGAGAGGTGAGGAAGTTCTGGCAGCTGCAGTTTTGTGGCATATACAATTTCGATAATAAGCAACAGCGGCAATGCTTTTGCCAAATGGGGGAAGTAGGTGTAAAAGAGAGTGGCAAGCGGGGGCATCGATGCGACTGTGGGCGTGGCGCACGTGTGCAATGTTAATGCGAGTCACGTCAACGCTGCATACGAAATCGCTTCCAAGTTGCCTGCCACACACACACACACACACACACACACACACGGAGAGAGAACTTGCCACAAGTTTCGCTGCCACCTGCCTTTTGGCTCCGTGCGCTGATTTAGTGGCCAAAAGTTGGCTCAATTATTATTGGCGTTGCATGCGATTCGCTTGCAACTTGTATGCTGCATGCTGTGTGTGTGTGTGTGGCATTGGCCTTTAAACGGGCATCACAATAATAGCGACGCACACAGCAAACAGCCAAAAATACCCCGTAGAAGTGTAGAACTCTCAATGAACAGCAGACTGAGCGACAGCAAAGCGAAAGGCCTAGGAATAAAATCCTCCGGAAAACCAGTGAGAAACTAGAGAATTCGGAATGCATTGCAATACTTATTCACTTTTTTTTTAATTTATAATAACACCTTAAAGATCACCAAAAATAAGTACATAAATATATCAAATATTCCTGTTATGAAATAGAGAACTTTGGAATACATTGCAATACACTTCAGAATTCTAAGAAACTCTCGAAGATCAGTAGATTTTACACACAAAATAAAGTTTTGTACATCAATATAACCTTATTAAGTGTATCTTAATTTAATAGTAATGTAATAAATTAATTTTATAAATTGTATAGCACAATTAAAAAAAGAGCATAAGTTTTCCATTCACGAACAAAATTCTAGAATAATTCTCAATTGGACATTGTTGAAATCAGATTGTTCTCAGCTAAAATATATTGAGATCAAAATATTGTTCAATACATGAATTAATTTGTAATTCAATAGTGCAAAGTTTGTAATTGGGAAATTGAGGCTTGACAAATAATCACTTTTGAATTTAAATTGTTTGAAAAACAAAAAGATCAGATATTTTGATTCATTTTAATTTTCTATGCATAGATTTTTATCAGTTAGACATTGTTAGTATTAATTATATTATTTATCAATACTTTAATTACTGCAAATGTTTCACACTTTACATTTTTGAGTATAAATGATTGGCATAAAAAGAACACACATTTTATTTAATGGTTTTTGTGCTGGCTTTGATGAATTGTTGTTGTTGGACTACTTTAAAATATTACTTATTATTTTGTTTTATGATTTCATTATTTATTTACTTATATTACATGCTTTTTTTTGTGTTTAATATTTTATATATATTTTATTCTATTGTCTTTAGCGTTGTTTTATGGAAGTTACATTTGTAAATGGCAAATCGAGTGGGAATTCGTTGCTTGGAGATACCCAGCTTAGGCATTAATGCTTGCTGGGTATAAATGTTGCTTTAAGCGCTTCAAGAACTCCCGATACTCGATATTCGATTGCCGATTGCCGATTGGCAATTGTCAGACGCTATTTGCGGCCCGCGGCGTTAACTGACACATTTATTGGCATCTTTTGTACAACGACTAAGTGTGTGTGTGTGTGACAGACAAATGCACAATCAGCTAAACAGACAGACGGACAGAGAGACGGCAAGAAAGAGAGTGGGAGTGGCAGTGGGCGGAGAGTGAGAGAGAGAAAGAAATATATATAATCCATGTCAAAGTGATTTTTCACCTCAAGGGCAAATTTAACACAATAATTTGCACAATTTGTCAAAACAACCCTCGGGCTAAATGGTATCATAAACCAGAACAGCAGGCAGCCAGCACAAGTCACACACACACCCACACACACACACACCCACACACACACACTCACACACAAAAACATATATGGAAACAGAATCAGAAAGAGAGAGGGATAGAGTGGGAGAGTGAGAGGCAACGAGTCAAAGCCAGACAAGTTGATTGTACTGTGTGGCATGCAGTTTGACGCCATGCTTCAGCTCTTCAGCAGCATAAGCATGTAATACCCTGTAATTGGCGATAATTATTTTATCTATTGATACCCTACAATTGATGATAAAAATTTAATCTAGACTTTTTCCATCTGTGATATTTGTATTACATGAATTCATGTCGACAAAACGATTGCCTAAATTTATATCACAGTTTCATCTCGTACTAACTCGTACTTAAATTGAGATAATTTTGCAGAAATATTTAAAAAATTAATCGCAATAAATTTTGTATATTCTATTTGATTATAAATATTTTCTTAATGATTTTTCAATTTTGAAATTGCATGAATTTGGGAGTTTGACCTAATCGGCATATGACCTAATCTGTTTTAGACTAATTTGTTTATTACAGCTTGATGCAATAAAATATACATATATATTTAAAAAATTATATGAAATTAATTAATTACTTTCTCAATCATGTTGTTCTTCATCATGAATATTGTTTTTTAAAATAGTCGAAATGTAATTGTATAAATAGTCTGTTTTAGATGTATTGCATATATAAAGTAATTTGAACAACTCAAAAAATTAATCGTAATAGTTAATTGATTTTGATTTGGTTTTCGCTTTTTTATAACTAAAATATTATCTTTTTTTTTTGTAGTTTTTGGCAGTTGTAATTGATTTTGAAAACTAAAATTAAATGATGTATTAAAATTCAAATCTCGATGCAAAGCTTTTAATTCATTCGAATTGCATTTCTTAAATACTGATAGCTTTTAACTATAAACAAAAGTTTTGCTGTTGTTTTTAAAATTCTGTGGTGAATTTTCTAGCAAATTCTTGGATTTTTAATTGTAAGAATATTTGGAATTCGTCGTTTTTTAGCGTGTGTGTGCGTGTGTTGTCAACTATAGCGATTTGTTCTGTTCTGTTTGTGTTTTGCGGGCGTCTTGTTTTGGTTTTAGCTTTTGACACACTGCAAATATGTTGTGAACTCGTGGCTGTGGCATAAAGTTGGCTTTCGGGATGCGTTTATTAACCTGCCGCCGGAGGAGGGACGAAGGTTGGGAAGGGAGGTTGTAAATAAATTGTGAATAAAAATGCGGAACGTAAATTTCAAGTGTAGACGAGACTCGGAAAAATGCACTTTATGAAAAATTTTTTGTGTTGTGTTATTTTGTTTGCATTTGGTTTTTTGGCCCCCACACACACACACACACACGCACGCATATCATGTTCGTGCCCCTTGTTGTGGCAAGGATTTATTTATTGATTCCTGGCAAATTGTTGAAAAGTTCGCATTTAATTATAAGCACATATTTTATTTGATTTTACTTGACTTGATTTGATTTTCTTTTATTTCTGCGCAAATATTTTGCCAACCCACCAAAAATACCAAAAACGATTTCTTTACAAGCCACAAAATGATAAAGATAGAGACAGAAAGTGAGATAGAAAGAGAGAGAAAGAGAGCAGATGTAATTATGTTTATTGATAGCTTGCAACTGCATTTTTAACTATTTTCAATTTCTCTTTCTATTTTGCAGCATTGCTTTCAACCAGGAATTCTTTTGCAAATTAAATGTAAAATTGGTAAGTCACATTTTGTACAATACTTTATTAAACACGCTGTGATGATTTCTGTAAATTTCGTAATTATATTAAATAATATCTATCTATTTTATGGACTGCTAGAAAATCTCAATTGCATAAATTAATAGACAATACAAAGATATTAAAACCGAAGTTACTAAATAATACAAATTAGTAATCAATAAATACCAATTTATTTGAAAACAATTTCTTTTTAGAATTTAGATTGAACTCCAACTTTTGTCAGGTTAATAATTAAAAAGCAAAACAAAAATTGACTGAAGTTAAAATGGTAAACGATTTTGTATTAGAATTTAGATTGAATTTAAACTTTTATCAGGTTAATAATTAAAAAGCAAATGCAAAATAATCTGAAGTTAAAATGTAATTTAATGAACCCACAAATCGAATATAAATATAAAATATTTTACGAATGCTCAATGAAAAGTCGTGTAACATTTTTAAATTGCATTATTCTTGAATTTGCTTTGTTTGCCAAGAGTGTTGAGACATTTATTTATTTAACTACGCTTTCATGAAATGCACTCTTTAAATTGAACCTTTCAACATGGATGTGAAGTATTTGTTATCTGATAGAGCTTATTGCATAGTTTAAAGTGAATTGCAAGTTGTGAAGTCAAGGTTGAGATACAAATAGTAAATGTGGCTGCGAGATGCTTTTTGATTAGCACACAGAACGCATCAATTTGCTTGCAACGAGCGAAATATTTATGTTATTGTGCAACAAAATGCATTAATTCAACTGAACTGAGCTGCAGCAGCAATTGCAATTGCAAATGCAGTTACTATGAGTTATTTGCTCTCTCTCTCTCTGGAAGAAGAAGAATGCTTTGCTTTTTGGCAGTTTCTTCACACACACAAAACTGCCTCGCACAACATTTTACATGACGTTTTCATTGCCAGTTGCAACTTGCAACGTCAACAAATGCGAGGCAGCAACAGAAACAGCAACAGAAATGGAAATGACGAGGCGAGTACAATAACAAGTTGAGCTGTTTGCTTCAATGAATAAACTACTGCCCAAGTGACAGACTGACTGACTGAGTGAGTGACTGAGTGAGTGAGTGAATGTATGAATGAATAAATGAATAAACAGTTTTTGGCGCTTCGACTTTGTTTCGACTTCACTCTGCACTGTGCTGTCCAGTTATTTAAATTCCCTGCAGCCATCACATCACACATTAAGGATGTATTGGCCGGCAAATGTGCAGCAATGATTATTACACAGGGTATGTGCTAGTCGAGCATGCTCTACGCTCTGAATTATGCATAAATTGAGCACGTTTCAAGTTTAGTGTTTCAATTCTTGTTCAGATTCACAAAGAGTGGTTGGAATTCAACTTTAGTTTTAAATGCAACATTTACTTCTTATTATATTTGTATTTATTTTATTTTGTTCTCTTTTATTTTATTTATTATATTTGATTTCTAATTTTGTTTGTTTTTATTACATTGTTTTTTGAATTTTATTCAAATTCATTTAATTTTATTTATGTTGTTGCTTGTCACAGGATAATTGCCAGTTGAGCACGCTTTTAAATACTGTAAACTATAGCTTTGACTTTAGCTTTTGCACAGAGTCTTTAACAGTCGAATGTTGTCTATAGACTTTAAATTTACAAATTATTTGTTGACCATCAATTAGATCACAAGGTCGAGTACTCTCTGCTGTATTTTGTAGATTCAAGACTACGTCGTATTGCTAATGGGTTTAACGTTATACAGGGTAACTGCTCCGTCGAGCATAGTCTTTGCTGATGTGCAGTGTTTTCTTTTATTTGGAGTCGTTTGGAGAGCATATTTCACTTACCGGAACTGCAAAGCAGAACGATTGCTGAGCAAGCGATAAATCCAGCTGTGGAGCAGCAAAAGGAGAACGTGTTGTGTCCTTGCAGCGCCATGACTGTTGCAACAAGGGTAAAGTGACAGAGACGGAGAGACGGAGAGAGAGAGAGAGCTGCCTGCTCCCTCTCAAAACTCGTTTAGCTCTTGGCTTGATGAGGCAGCAGCAACAGAAGCAACTTGCTGTTGATGATGATGTTGTCAATGTCGTTGGGGTTTCTTTTTTTTGTGTTTGCTATCTAACGTTTTTTTTGCAGTTGCCAGTTGCGCTGCTTTGTCAGTTAATGCAACAACAGATCTCTCATTCGTTTCCCTTCGCCTCTCAAGTCAAGTTTATTTAGAAAACAGAGTTCGAATTGAGTTTTTGAGTGCCGTCCGTCACTGAGATTTGGGGCAGCATCAGCAGCATCAGCAGCATCAGCAGCTGGAGCAACGGCAGCCGCAGCAGTTGCAACAGCAGCAACCGCAGCCACTCTCATCTATTGGCCACATTGTTGCCACATGCCACACACTCAAACACACACACAAACTCAGTTTCTAGATTCGGATTCGGTTTCTGATTCTGATTCTTTGCCCTGCTGCACATGCAAATTTTAATTTCCGCTGCTTTCTTCGATGTGCACACAACTGACATCATTCATTTCCGCTCGTGTATTCGATACTCGAATTTCGAATTCTTCTGCCTTGCGAACTCACTCAATTAACAAACAAACAAAACAAAACAACAACAAAAAAGAAACAACAAATCGAGACGAGACGAGACGCGTTTGTGATTTGTATTCGCAAATTGATTTGCCGCCTTTATGTGACTTCAATTGATTGAACACAATTTCCAATTGCTCGATTTACGCGTTCTTCAAAACTATTTGCCACACAATTTTGTGGCTGCTTTTGAGGCAACGAAACGAGCGCAACGCAACGAACACGCGTCCGTTTGCATCAGAATCCGAATTGAAACTGAAACTGAAAACTGAAAACTGAATTTTGTCATTGCTGCCGCTATCAGCGGCAAGGCGGCAAAGCGCCAAAGGATATGCAACTCCGTCTTGCTGCCACAGCAGCAGCAGCGACGGCAGCGGCAACAACAACAACAATGTTGTCGGCAACTGCCGTCGGCAGCGCTCGTGTGGCGCACGACGCAAAGCCGAAACGACGACGCGAAGCCGAAGCCGAAGCGAAGGCGATGCTCGCGTATAAGGCGCAAATTTCCGTTGCATACTTTTGGGGATATTTGATAATTTCCCTGTTTGCGTTGTGGTGGGCAATTGTCAGATGATCAAAAGTAATAAATGTGTATCATTAATTAATTGCAGAAAACGTTTGATTCAAATTCATTAATAGTATGCATAAAATAATTTAAACTTTCATTTTAAATTAAAATTCTATAAAAATGACATATTCCCATTTGATAGTCTTAGGGATATTTTTGAGTTTGCCTGTTTGCGTGTTGGGAAATTACGAAATGATCGAAAGTGGCGGCACAAGAGCAAAATATTTAAGTCAATTTAAAGTTTTAGTTAAATGCAGAAAACGTTATAGGGTAGATAAATTCCTTTTTGTTTTAATTCAAAATACATATAATATAAAAAAAAACAACGACAAATTTCCGTTTGATACTCTGAGGGATATTTTTGAGTTTCCCTGTTTGCCTTGTGGGAAATTCTGAAATGATCGAATTGGCTGCACTAAAGCATTTTAAAACATTAGTTAAATGGAGAAAACGTTTGTTGTATAACATAATAGAATATTGCGAATTTTATTTAAGTTGCTGCGACATATTTATGTGACTATAATATATACAAATTTCTGTTGCATTCACGATTTTTCTTAGGAATATTTGACAAATTCCCTGTTTGCATGTGAAATGATTGAATTGCTTGCACTATATTTTAATCATTTTCAAACAATTTACTAGATGCAATGAGTTTTTATTTGTCATGAATTAAATGTATACATTCATATTCATATTTCAATTATGTTCCACTTTATTTAAGCAGCGAAATATTTTGTATTTATTTTTTTCATTCCCTGCTTGCATATTGGGAAATGTTTGCCCACTTTAAGTAATCAAATTCAAAACAATGGAATATTTAAAAGAATTCTTAGTTAGTTAAAATATGTATATAATTTTACATTTATATTTGTTGTATTCTTTTATTTTATGTTTTATTCAATTCAACATTATCTTTTAATTCACTTAATCAATTCTGCTGTTGAAACATTTGCCACGCAAACTGTTCCCATGCCAAAGTGTTCTCACTCTGGCAGTGTTCTCTACTCAGTATTTTCGCCGGCTGCCCACACTCTTATACTGCACTCTTCTACTTGGCGACGAAGCCAACGAAGACGCGATTGCCGACAACGACGATGACGACGACGACGTCGCGTCGCTGCCGACGCCTGCGCGACAGCATTCGGTAAAGTTTCAGCGAATTACAACGCTCGACGACGACAAACAAAGCCGACCACGTGCCACGCTGCCCTCAGTTACAGTTAGCTTGAGCAACGGCTTTGGCTTCAGCTTCAGCTGCTGCTTCAGTTGCGGCCAAGTCGCTGCTGCTGCTGCGGATGCTGCTGCTGCTGCTGCTGAGGCTGCTTCTATTACTTTGTGCTGTTTTGTGCCGTTGGCAATCAGCGTTGCAGCGCTGCTTGCTGCTGCTGCTTTGCTGCTTATCAGTTGTGCCGCGAAACAACAACGCGTCTTCCCATTCCCATTCCCATTCCCTTTTGCCGTTGTCCTTCGCGTTGCCGTTATGTGATGTCCTGCTCGTTTGGCGCTCGTTGATGTCGTGTGCGCCTTGCGAAAAGCTTTGATATAAATTCTTATTGGCGCATTACAAATTGTCGTCTCTGCCTCCTCCCTCCTCCCTCCATCTCTCTCTGATTCTCACTCTCTCTCTCTCTCTCTCTGTCGCTCCCTTTGTACATAATATAATCACTCACACGCTCGTGTGTGTTTGTGTTTGTTTGTGTGAGTTTCTCGCTTATTGTTTGTTTGTCATTAGATTTCGCGCATATTTTCCATAATTAGATTTTCACTTTATTTGCATACAAATGACAAAAACAAAACAAAACGCTGCGAAAATTGCAAGATTTTTCACATTTTCATTGTCTTTTGCGCTGACAGCTCCTTAATTCCAATTCCAGCTCTGATTCGTGCACGCATAAATTAAACCACAGGCCAAACGGCTCTATCCCATTGATTAGACTCTTGTCCTTCTTTTCTTTCAGTACATTCTGATTATTTATTTGTATTATTATATTGTTGGAATTTGTAGCAACTCGTTAAGACTTAATGTTTTACTCGTTACTATTGTTGGTCACTCGTTACTATTGTCTCATCACTAGCTGCAATTGTTATTTTGCTCGTTCCAAATTACTCGACACTTGCTACTTTTAACTCGCTACAATCTGTTTTCTTTGATTTGTATTGCAGTTATTGTTACTATATCGCTGGAATTTGTAAATACTCGTTACTTCTCAATTCACTACATATTATTGTTTACTCCTTGTCCTTCTTTTCTTTCAGTACATTCTGCTTATTTATTTTTATTATTATATTGTTGGAATTTGTAGCAACTCGTTACCAATTAATTCGCTGCCCATTGTGTTTAACTCGTTACTATTGTTGGTCACTCGTTACTATTGTCTCATCACTAGCTGCAATTGTTATTTTGCTCGTTCCAAATTACTCGACACTCGCTACTTTTAACTCGCTACAATCTGTTTTCTTTGATTTGTATTGCAGTTATTGTTATTATATCGCTGGCATTTTTAAATACTCGTTACTTCTCAACTCACTGCATATTGTTATTTACTCGTTAGTTTTTTAGACACTCGTTAGTATTTATGTAGGTAAGCTCAACACTCAGTGCATATTATATTTCCTTAAAACTCGCTACTTTTCACTTCTTATTTGTCTGCACCAATACTTTTTAAATTGTTAGCTACTCGTTACTATTTACGATAACTAGCACCAAGTTCGACACTCGTTGATTTTCGATATTATTACTCGTTAATTTTTAACTTGCTGTTTTTGACTTTCTTCTATTTATTCTCTACATTTTACACTTAACATTTTATTCTCTACTCTACGCGTTATTTGCCAAGAGGCGGAATTTGTGACCTACTCGTTACTATTTACTATATTTCATTGCATTCGCTACGTTTAGTTTTCACTCCTTCACTATTCGCTCTTTTTCCCATCCCATACAAAACGCATTGTCAATTGTTGAAATGAAATACATGTTGAACAGGGTTTTACTTTCAATTACTCGCCACTCGCTGTTATTCGCTAATAATTAAATAAAAGCCACGGTGGGCGAAAAGCAGGAAAAGCAATCGCTGCTAATTCAATTCAAATGTCTCAGCTAAATTTGAGTGGCGTCTCGTTGGCCGTTGCTCGTTGTTCGGTTGGTTGTTCGTTGCCGTTGCTCGTTGCATTATTAAATGCCCACGCAATTCAATCAAAGTCACAACGCAAATCCGCCCGCCCACAAAATACACCTTGCCACACACAGCACACACAAAAATCAAACCCAAAAACCGAAACCAATCACTTGACATTACAATTGAAAGCGAAGTCAGTCCCAAACCGAATGAACAACAACGACAATGAGAACAAGAACAACAGCAACAGCAACAACAACAACACAACAAATCCATATAAAATTTAACACTACCAATTGACTTTTCAATGCTCTGCTTACACGTTATGGGAATTGATGTTGTAGAATGCTGTAAAGGTTTTTATTATGAATACGCAGTAACACAACATTTTCAAATAATAAACTAACACAAAATTGATCATGGCTCTATTTATAAAATTATATTAATGATTTTCGGGTTATTTAAATAAATATTTGTTCAATTTATATCGAACTAATAATAAATCTACAATATTTCGAAATAAATAAACTAGCTCGAAATTATCATGGCTCTTTTTAAAAAATTATATGATATATATGATGTTTTCGGTTATTTCAATTTCAATTTATATAACTATAATAAGTCTGCTAAATTGAAGTATAGTAAACTAACACAAATTTATCAAAAATTCTATTGATTTTTCGGTTATTTAAATTTTTCCATTCTTTTCAATTTATATGGAACTTATAATAAATCTAAATAAATGGGTGATAATGTAATGATAATTAATTCTTGTAAATAACGAAAATTATTGCAGAAAAATATGTATGAGAAGCCATATAAATATTTTTGGTCATTATAAAAAACACTTTATTTGTATACATTTTAATATTGAAATAATTGATGAATGCACAAATAGTAATGGTTTAACACGCTTTATTTTCATAAATTTAAATATTTCACAAATGCGGGTAATAGTTACAAATTATAACGAAATTGATTTGACATTTTAAAAATCCGAAGAATATATTTGGTTATTATCTATTTTATTTTAATTTAATTATTTATTTTTGTAGTGTAGATTTTTACAGCAAATTTCTACCATAACAACACATAATTACTTAATTTGGTTAATATCAAGTATTTAATTAAGCTATTTTTAAAATAACAATTAAATGTTTTTATTTATTATTATTAATAACAACTTCTTATCACAAGTACATAGAATTTAAATTGTGGTAATTTTTATTTTATAATTTGTTGTATTAATTTTTCATATACAAATACTTTGTGCAACTTTACTCCTATTAGCCGAGGTGTGCTATGGTGTGTAGGGTATTTAGTGCTTTGTGTGCCACACTGCAACCTGCCCCGTGTGCAATAATTGGCAGCAGGCAATAAGCCATTCAACCGTTTCGCCCGTTGTCCGTTGTCCGTTGCCCGTTTCAACTGAACCGATTCGACCATTTGGCATTGATTAAGGCAGCGCCAAAAAGAATGCAGCGCATTTTTCGTAATTTACGCCGGCTGAGGCGTTGTTGTTGTTGTTGTTGTTAGTGTTGTTGTTGTCGCCAGCTTACACCTTGCACTCAACACACACACACACACACAGACACACACACACACACACACACACATAGAGGGAGTGTGAAGAGGGCAGAGACAACGTCAATGCAATTGAATTCGTGGCAGTTTTAATGTAATTAGTTTTTACACCTTGCTAAAGTCGACGCACACACACACACACACACACACATCATGGGAGGAGGGAGAGGCGAGAGAGGGGAGGGGGGGGGGAAGCCTTTTGGCTTTTTGTCTGGGCGCATTTTCTAATTAAAAACGCCAACGGCAATTGTTATTGAGGCTGCCGCCCACTGCGAAAATCTCCAGCTAATTGGCAACAAGATAAATCGCTGTAGCAATTTGCCGCTGAAATTATGCGACGAGATCAATTTGAGGGCCAAGGTCTGCATTCGATGGTTGGCTGCAATCAGTTGTTGTTGCCAACAAGCTGCTTCCTTGCTGCCATGAATGTGGGCCACAATTGAGGTAGCAACATCACGTGTGGCAGACTAAGCGATTTTAGATATAATATAGAATTCATCGAATGCCACAATCTAATACCCCAATCTACAATAAATACAATTTCGATTTAATTGATTTATTTGAAATATTACTAATTAATGCCAATCACACTTTAATTCTACTGATACCACACAATCTAAAATAAATACAAAATTTCAATTTAATTTAATTATTTTAAATTTATGGTAATTACAACTTTAATTCTACTGCAATAGATACAAAATTGCATTTAAATGCACTTAATTTAATTACTTTCAATTAATGCTCATTACAACTTTAATTCGACTGATACCACAATTTAAAATATATACAAAATTTTAATTTAATTCATTTAATTTAATTGTTTTGAATTGATGCTAATTACAACATTAATTCAACCATCTAAAATAAATACAAATTTTAATTCAATTAATTTATTTTAAAAATTTTCAATTAATGCCAATTACAATTTTAATTCCACTGATGTCACACAATCTTCAATTGATCGAAATTTGAGTTGAATTCATCACAAGTCTGCTTACTTTTCAAACTACTTCGCCTTTAATAATAAATAAAGCAATAATTTCTTTGTTGTGAACATTTTCCCAATACCTATTTTATTACTGCCCAAATTTAAGAAAACTAATTACATTTTGAAATGCAGTGAATTAAACTATATTTCTTAATTGTTAAGCTACTCTATACTTTTTAAAATGTAATACGTTTACATAATATCTGAATAATTAATGTGGACAACTGTTGAATTGATGCAGTTTTAAAGCAAAAGAATTTAGTTCAACAAATTTAAAAAATTATGAAACAAAACATAAATTTAAAACTTGTAATATTTTTTAATGTTTGAGTGTGGAATAGTTTCTGAAACTAAACAAACTTAACTGTTTAGATTAATTTTTATAGTTAATATTATTTGCATTTATTTTTTTAATAATTTACATTATTGATTATTGGCTGTTTGAGGAAGGATAGGATGTTTGGTAAATTAGTTGAGCTAATGTATTATTTTTGGTTTTATTGAATCCCAACTTGTATCATTTTATTTTAATTATTTCACAAAAGTATTACAACTATTAGCAGTCATTAGTCAGGCTGATCTACCCACTTTAAGTGGGGTATTGTGTACAGGGTATTTGGCGGAAAAAAAGTAGGCAAAACTCATAACAGTTTTACGACTTTTGGTTTACGCCTTTCGCGTATTAAAGCCATCAAAATGTGATGGGCGTGGCGGTCGTCGTCGTCGTCGTCGTCGTCGTGGCCGCCAAGCCGCCAAAGGTGCTGTGGTGAATTGCGGTGGTGCTGCAAGTGTTTGCGCTGCGAATTTGAAATTAATATAACTAAAAGGTTTTCACGCTGCGTGTATCTGACGGATGCTTGTTTCGCTTTGGCCAACACACTTCTCCAGTTCTCTACCCAACATCTATCTATTTTCCACTACTACTACTACTATTTTTTTTTTATTTATTGATTTCCACTCGCCACGCGGACCAAGCAGCAAAATAGGAATGAAAAAAAAAATAGATAGATAGATAGAAGCGTCGAGAGAACGTTGCCTGCGGCCTGCGTTTAGTTTTTTGGCCGGGTCTTTTGGCATTTAAGTTGCCAGCGAATGTGTTGCCAACACACACACACACACACACACACACACACACACCACATACACACACACCACACACACACACACACGGACAGAGAGTGAGCGAGGGATAGATAAGAGGTTGTGTATGGTTTTAACCCTTGACTGATTGGCACTGAGTGCAGTCGAAGAGTTGTCGAACATCGGCATTGAAAGCATTGCCGGCTCAACTTTGATTCCGCTAATGAACCAGTTCCGGTTCAACTGGTTCGTGCGCTCAATTGACGCTTAAAAGCAGCTCAAGTGGCAATTCTGATGCGCTTTGTGGCGATCTGGCAACGCCAGGCGACCACACTTTGCAGCGAAAAGAAAATTACCAAAGACATTTTTTTTACAGTCTTCCAGCTGTTTTTTAAGCAAGAAATTATATTTGCAAATTTTCGGTTTTAATTGAATTTTATTTAAAAAAAAAAATGTCTAACAAATATTATGATAAAATCAAACTCTATGAATGCTTAATTTGTATTTCTTAAAACAAAATTAAAAATAATTATTTTTACTTTTGAATCTTTAAATTGGATACAAGTATTAAAAACGATTAATTGTTTATATCCAAAAAAAATGTAAAACTAAATTTTATTCGAAACCGATAAGAAATTATTACTCTTGATATTTTCATGGGTTGATTTTTTAAAATGTCGTAATTTTGTTTGTGGTCCCTAAAACATTTTATCAAGTAACAGAATTGATTATCATCGTGCTTTAGCAAATCAATTGTTTAAATGATCCACAAATCGATAAATTTAACAAGCTTGTTGCAACTGCAACGAGTTTCATTTCGGTGGCAAGCAATTCTTTTGGGACGACACACTCAAGGGTTAAGCGTCGTGGTTCAGTTATATTTGATAGCAGCCAGCATTGAAATTGTTATTTATTTATTTATTTATGCATTCGACTTCTTGCTTCGCCCTGCCATTGCTGCATGCCACCTGCCACATGCCCCTGCCGGCAATCTTTGGCTTTCTTGCTTCCTCGGCCGCCGTCCTAAGATGCTTGCCAACTATTTGGCATATTTATCATGGCAAAACATTTATGCGTTTACTGCGCCGACAAGCGAGAAGCGAGAAGCCAGCGGCACAAGGAGAACTGGAAGTTGTTGTGCATGTCGAACTGGGGAAGTGTGTAATGTCGCATTGACTGCAACTATCGCCAATTCCTTGCGAATTCTCAAAGTCTCTGGGCTTTATGTAACTCTCTAAGCGTCACATTTAAACGTCTCCACTCTAAATTAAATAATAATTCTATATTTTCTTTTTATCAATGTGATAACTACCCAAAAAACTATCCAAGTACAGATAGTTTCATTTTTCCTAAAATGTTGGCATTTAAAACGGAGAAAGGAACTTATTTTTATCGATTTGAACTTGACTAAAAATAAAAATTATCCTGTTCTGCATAAATTAATTTGAACTAAGTCTCCATCAAAATTATTGCATAGCATTTCTATAAAATAGTGACAAGTGTTTTTTTTTATGTTAACAGAATTTCACCATTAAAATCATTAAACTTTAAATTAGTGACAAGTTATTTATTTAAATTGTTTTGGAATTTCCTCAATAAAATCTTCAAATTATTCATAAATTAATAACAAGTTTTTGCTCGTAATTTTAATTGTATTACCCCAATGAAATTAACTGATTTGCTAAATTACTTTTACTATTTTTGCACAGTCGCAAAACTTAATTAATATAATCTTAATTCAAACAGCTTTTAAGTAAAATATTTATTTAGTAGCAAATAAATATTAAAATCAAATGCTTGTTTTTAAAATGCTATAGCAGAGCCGAATATTGATTTTGAGACGCTATTTTTTGGATTCGTCTTCAATCGATAGACGTCTGAAGGGCTTTAAGTTTTAAGTAAAAAGCGTTGTCTATGAGATCGCGTTGGCCAGGCTCAAAGCTACAATAAATATTATATTGGGGGTCGCCTGTTGCACATAGCTTGTCAACAGTTTATTATTCGCGCTTCCGTTGCCGATGCTGATGCCGTTGCTGTTTGCCGTTGAGTTGTGTGGCCTTCAGGTGTAAACATTATCTGCATTTGCAACTCGAATCAAATCCATTGTTGCCACGGCAACAACAACGGAGGCAGCTGTAACTGTAGCTGAAGCTGCAGCTGCAGCCAGGCAATCAAAAGGTGCAAAGACTTTATCGCCCAGCAATTGCGGCGTCTCATGTTGCAACTGTTGCTGCCGTTGTTGCATGTGTACATTACGCTAAATTACATTTTGAATATTGAATCGATGCTGTTGACCTTCCAGCAACTTGCAAGCTGCTGCTGTCGAGTTCATCTTTACAATCTGCTCTTTCCCTACACACACAGCTTGTCATCATTGCTGATGATGCTGTTGTTGTTGTTGTTGTTGCACTTCTTCAATTGCATTTTGCGGTTACCTGCGGGCAAAGTCAACTCTCAATGCCCCCAATGCCTCACTGTGTGTGTGTGTGTGTGTGTGTGTGTGTGTGTGCAACCGATAACTCAACATTTGTCTGTGGCTGCAATAGTTGCCCGTAGTAACTTGCTCTTTGACTGACGCCATCGACAGCTTAAATTATAACACGACTGCAGCTCTCTTAAAGCATATTTAATATTGATCAATTCATCTAATGTTTAATATTTGTTGGGTTTCACATTATGTAGTTTAATTACAATAGTTGTATTTAAATTTTGAAGCCTTGAACTGAAGTGCAACACTTGGGTATTTAATGAAAAACATTTATTTACTCGCAGATTGTACTATTTTTTTATTTATTTAAATTACATTAATTTAAGTTTTATTAATCTAACAATATTTATATGAAACATTACAATAAGAATGCAACTCTTATTTTCGGTTCATTTATATTTAATATTGATACAATTATTCAATGCATATATTCGTATAGTGTTACTATCGATTATTTCGTTATATCAGTTTTACCTAAATTTTTATGAAATTTAATTAATTAAATCGTTTTTAATATTGGTAAATTTATCTAATGTTTAATATGTTGTGTTTCACATTATGCAGTCTAATTACAAGTATTATTTAATTACAATTATTGTATTTTTATTTTGAAGCAGTGAACTGAAATGCAACTCTTAGCGTGTTTATTTTAAAATATATTATGGAATTATAATATTTTTTCTTAATTTTAATTACGTTAATTTAACATGTATATTTATTTGAAGCATTAAAACAGGAATGCAACTCTTAAGTATTTTCGGCTAATTTACTTTAATATTGATAAATTTATTTAGTTTTTACACTGGCATATTATAATATTTGTTATTTATTTCAATTACATTAATTTAATTTCTATTGATCTAATATTATCTATATAAAGCATTACAATACGATTGCAACTCTTAAGTATTTTCTGCAACTTTATTTTTAATATTCATGCAATTATATAATGTATATATTCGCTTATTGTAATATTTATAATATTTTAAATTATTTCGTAAAATTTAATTTACTTATGTAATGATTGTAAGCGTTTTTAGTTGAAGCTTCTCAGCAGCCAGCAAAACGTTTACGAATAGTTCGGCAAAGCATAAATAAATTCAGAGATTATTGTCGGTTGAATGATTAAAGATACTGAAACAAAAGTGAAACAAAAATAGGAACAGAAGTGAGAGCGAGAGTGTAGGTAAATGAGGGAAAAAGGAAAGCAAAGGCTGGCATAAAAAGAACATAACTAATATTAATTCCTAGAGTGCAACTGTCAAAAAGTTTAATGAGCAGCAAGAGATAAAAGTCAAACAGCAAAAATGGCAAATGGAAGAGTTGGAAAAACACGAGAAACGAGAAATCAAAGCAACTTCCCCAAGGGGAAAACAGCAGTACAAAGGTGTTGTGATTTGGCGATTTCGATTCAGATTGAGATTGAGATTGAGATTCTGTTTCGGATACGGATTCTGATTCAGATTCTAATTTCAATTCGTGTCTTTAGTCAGATTAAGCGTCTGCTACGTGTGGAGTGCGGCAGCCCAATAAGGAGTTTGCTTCCAAATATCTCTCTAGTCGAGTCGAGTATGTGAATGTATCTGTATCTGTATCTGTGTGTCTGTCTGTGTGTTATATTTGCTGTTGGGGGCTCAGTCGGGCATTCAGTCACGCACATGGCGCAAAACATTTCACAGGCACGCAACACCTCAGCTAAACACGTACACACGTGCACGTGGAGGAAGTGGAAGGGCAAGGACACGCATGTGAAGCCAAAAGCTCCTTGGCTCCTTCAGCCATTCTATACCCTGCGGTTGAAACCGATTTCGGGTCGAGTGGCATCGACCCAAAGTAGGCAATCGAGATTGTCTTTAATTGCTTTTATACTATTGATATCACAATTATTGGTGCAAATAGCTTAGCTCTTATACTCTTTTATACAATTCTTTAAAACTTCTTATACCAGTCTTACATCAATCCTTTGTAACAAATCATTGATACAAAATTCTCAATTCCTATACTTCTTTTACGCAGCTCTTATACAACTCCTATACCACTCTTATACATGTGCAGTATCTTCCGCATGAATACATGAATATTTTACCTTTATACTGCGCTTATACAACTCTTATAAAACTCGTATGCAGCGTCTTTTTGCAACTTAAAAGAATATTTTATTTGTATACTACTCTTAGTTACACTATATATCACAACTAGCCAATTTTATTGTTATGTATTTCTTTACTAGTCGTATAGTACTCAAACTCAATTCTTATACCAACCATATATCACATGTACTGTAAGTTTTTCCTACACTTTAGAATATTTTACACTCAAAGTGCTCATGTGCCACTCTTATACTAATACCGTATACCACTTTCAGCTCCTATTTTCTTTGCAAATTTTACTACTTACTCTTATACTATTCGTATACTAATGTCACTACTCTTATAAAAGCCCTTTACCACATTGCACAAATATTTGTACCCTAGTAAACTCTTACACCACTCTTATATTGTGCTCATATCAGTCTCTTACCATCCTTATACGGATCTAATACCAACCTTATGCTGTATACCATATAATTAGCTTTTTTGCAACTTGAACGAATATTTCGGTCTATCAAACTCTTATACTACTCTTATACTGCTCTAATATAAACCATATACCTCAAGTGCAGCGTCGTCTGCAACTTTTTTGAAGTTTAAACTATTATACAACTCTTTTTAAATCACACTTATATTAGTCATATAAATAGTTTGTTTTGTAGGGTATCCGATGGTCGGGTATTGCAGCACATTTACCTCGTCTCCTTGTGTGCATTTCATGTGTTCGTGCTTTTAGCTCATACAGTGGAAATTATTGCAGTTGCCTTGCCCATGTTTTCCATCAGGTCTCGAATGCAATGCCAAATAGATGAAAACTGTTGAGAAATTTGACTGTTGAAATTTGCTGTTGTTGTTGTTTGCCGTTGCTGTTAGTCGATGACTACTGTAGCTTGGGCTGCCATTTGTCTGCTGTTCTGCAGCGTTTTTTTTCAGGTTCTTTTCTGTGCTACACTTGACGGTTTGCCTGTCGTTTTATTACTCAACTTTGGTGGCTGCCAGCAGCCCTTTTGTTTGCCCCACAACGCAACGACACAAAAAATACAATGCAGTCTGTGTGTATTTGTGTTTCTTGGCTTGTAATAAAAAGTAATTTTAATGTGTTAATTCAGTTGGTTTGTCGTTGGCAGCGTGTCAGGGATTAACAAGCAATTCGGTCGACGGTCGCCGGTCGACGGTCGACAGGTGGCACAAGGGGCACAGGTCATTTGAGCTGCTCTTGTTATTAACTTAAAGCTGCAACCGAGTGGAAAACGAGTTGCAACCACAGCAAACAACAGCAGCAACAGCAACGGCAACAACTGAACACTGAACAAACACGCGCCGTTTTCAATTAACAACTTTTTCTATTTCGAGCAAACTCCTTAAACAACTACAAGAAGGGGCGTGGCAGAGCGTTTAACACAACAGCGCTGCGCTGCGCTCGTTGCCTAATTGATTTGCTGCCAGTGGCTGCCACAGGAGGTAAACCCATTGTTGCTTAAGGTCCTTAAGGTCGCTCCTTAGGTACTTAGGTCCTTTGCTTACCTTCTCGGCTCCTCGCCGGCTCCTTTTCGCCTATCTCAATGAATGCATTTGCAGTCCGTCTGCCTCTCTTCCTGTTTCTCGCTCATCCTCCACGTTTCAGTTGCACCTCTAGCTCCTTGCATACCCTATAGTCGTAGCAAAGGGGCATGCGCGGCGTATTACCTTCTCAAAACAAAAATATCTTTCTTAAAACAAATCTGAATATTCTATTTTAATTTAAAAACTCTTGAACTTGACAACTTTATCTGGAAATAAAGTCGTAATCTTATAATTCTTGATTTTTAGAATTTTAGTTTCTTAGGAAAAAATCTGGAAATGAAATAGCAGTCTTTAAGTTTTGGAACTTGAAAACTTTAGAAACGATGGAAATAAAATTGCCATCTTCATAGTATCTTTCCGTAGAAAATTAATATCTCAAAATAAATTAATTTGTCAATGTTACTTGCTTAAAAAATACATTTTTGGATTAAATTTTCAATCTTTAAATTGTTGTTTTTGATAAATTTACTTTTTAAATAAATAAATTCTTTAAACAAGATTCAAGTTTAATTGAGTTTGACAAATAAACTCTCTAATAAAATAATTTTTCTTAATACAAATTCGATCTTATATAAAAAAATTTTTTCTGGAGACAATTTTAAAATATACAATTTATGTTTTCTTCAAAGTACTTTTTGGTAATTTTCAAGAATTTCTATTTTAAATTAAGAATTTTCACCAATTGCTGCAATTTGCTTCTTATGAAGAAACAATGCGTGAAAAAGCAAAACATTATTGTCAAATGTCAGATTTTTAATCTAAATGAAAATCTTCAATCAAGAATATATTATTGAATTACAAATATTCTTCATCTTTAAAGATGACAAGAATCTTATTTTGTTGTTGATTCAAGAATTTTTGATGTCGGTTTTGGGGATGCAAAATATTATTCTTGAACTTACATTCCACTCATATTGATAAAAAATAATAATTGATAATTGTGATTAGTAATTAATACAAGAAATTAAAAATCGGTAGTCGAGGGTAGCTAAGTAGTCGAGTAAGCAACTTCTGCTTGCCTTTGTGGTCTCTGTATAACCTGTAGCTGCAAATGAGGCAGGGAAAGTCAGAGAGGAGAGAAGAGAAGAGAGATGTAGCAGAGATGTAGTGCTTACCCTATTAAAGGAGGCGCAGGGAGGAAGAGTTTTGCCCTTGCCCCCTTTTCCATTTCCTATTTCCCATTTCCTTTACCTTTTCCATTTAGTTGTTGTTTTTGGTTTTGGTTTAGTTTGGTTTCGTGCTCATTTGTTGCCAATTAGTTGCGGAGCATCGCAGTCAATTGGAAATTTCTGTTTGTTGTTTCAATACTTTATTGTTGTTGTCATTGTTGTTGTTGTTCAACTGGGCAATGATGACAAAGTTGCCCGAGGGTATTGCGAGCACCTTGCTTGCTGTTTTGGTTATCCATTTATCGATGCGGCAAACTTTTGTAATGACTTTGAAAATAAAACAGAGAAAATAATAGAGTCCCCTGACCCAAAGCGCAGAGCGAGAAGCGAGAAGCGGCGGCAACTCACGAACAGATTCCAGGTGGAAGCCAAAGAAAATACGAAACAACAACAGGACTGAACAAAAGACTAAATTATCTCCCAACTATTGACAATAACGAGCTTTGCTAATGAGTAATACTGTGGCAAAGGGCGCGAGAAGCGTGAAGCGAGAAGCGAGAAGAGAGCTGCATTTGGTCAGAAAAAAAAGAAGGAATAAAAACAATGTGCAAATGACAAAAGTTTTGTCTTTGCCCTTTTTGTCGCATACCCTGCAGAGCAGAGACAGTCTAATTGGGGTCTGCACTCGCTGCTGGCTTACAGCCGCTGATTACAGGGTATCTGGGCATTCGTATATTCCCCAATCTGCCCGCGAGCACTAAAAGAAAAGTTATTGTTGTAGTTCTTCGTGGGGTTGGAGGCGAAATTATATGTTTAGCGTTAATTAGGTGCTGAATATTGGACATACCGCGCACTTAATGGCCAAATAAGGCGCACGAGTTGTGCGGCAACCCTATAAAAAGCCACATCAAATCGCCCAATTTCCATTCCCATTTCCATTCCCAATCCCATTTCTCTGGCATTTGCATCGAATTCGATCGTAAATTCTCGTGAGTGTCAAATAACTCAGGCGAAAGTTGAGAGATTAGAAAGCAGCGAGCAAACGAATTATCGAATAGAGCCGCGGGGAGCTTATTTTCCTATTACTATAGGGTTGTCACCCCATTCTCAAAAATATTTATATTCTACATGAAAGAAAGAAAGGCAGAGTTGAAATTGCATTTGTTGTGAGTTTCGCTCATGTTAATTAATAAATTTTATTAAAAAGAGCCAATTTTCAGTATTGGCGGATTTTCATCATGAGAAAAACAATAGCATTTTGATTTGTTTTGAGTTTCTTACATATTAAATTTAAAATAATAAACAAAACTAAATTATGTAACTTCGATTAGATATTTTGCGTTCTCGTTTATCGCTCAACTCAACTCAAACTAAAAGAAAATGACAATATATAAATAAATACAATGATTGCCAGTTCATAAATTAAAATTCTTGGTATATTTTTAAATTAAATGTATATTCAATTTCTATCAATTGAGTTAATCTAATTAATAAAATTTGTCTATATAATTTTGAAAATTTACTGAACTGCATAAGATATTTGTTCTTTATTTTAATGGATGTAAATTGAAAAATATTTGTATTTAAAAGGTACGTTGTAGAAATGCATCTCGGTCGTATATTTTAATGAATAAACTCAGTGAGAAATTCGAGATAAAGAATTTAATAGAATAAATCGGAGAGATCGTGTTTATTTATTCAAAAAGTAACAAATTTTATAAAAATATTTTTAATTTCTTGTTATTATTATTTTTTTACTGCAGGCTGTTTTTCGGGTTTTATTTCAATTTAAAAATTTTCCGTGTAGACTCATTCGCATTGTTGCAGCTCGATATGCAGTTTATCGTTTATCGATAACATTTTTGAGGACACTTCTGCATGCCATATGAGCTTGTCTACGTGTGGACATGTGTGCTTATAATGCCATCCTTATTTATGCAATGACCTCTGCAGTCTCCAGTTCCATTCCTGTTTCTTTGTTGCACTTGCTCGCTCTCTCTCTCTCTCTCTGTCTTTGTCTCCCTCTCTTTCTCACATACACTATCTGTTTCGGAAGCTCTCGGCTCTGGCGGAGACCGACCACAAATAGCCAGACAAGTTTGAGGAGCATAAAACAATTTGCCGGCTAAATAACAAAACGTTAGACAAACTACGTCATGCTGCCTCAACCTAACCCCAAACTCAACTGCATGCGTGTGTGTGTGTGCGTGAGTGTGTGTGTGTGTGTGTGTGTGTCTCCAAACCACAACAAAGTGCAAATTTATGCCGCAATAAATGCGACTCCGAGTCCAGTCTCTCTATCCATCTCAGTCCCGGTCACGAGTTTTGACCATTGCACAATTTTGGACTGAAGCGAGAAGCGTCGCGTTATGCTTCGCATCGATGACACCTCCTACGAAGCAAGCTGTTTGTGGGGAGAGAAAAGGGGGAAAAGAGGGGGGAGGAAAAACTTCGACGAGCCCCGTAAACTGTTAGGCTGGGCATCAGTAACTTATCGACCCCTTGGCTTTTAAGTGGATGATTTTGGGTTTCAGATTTCGGGCCAGCAGCAACATGCCAATAGATATTGTGTACCTGTTCAGCCAGCTACCCTGTAGCACTAGCCAAGCAATGGGGTAGTTGCCACTACAAAATATAAGAGTATTCATTTATTACTCTAGAACTGAACTCGACATGAAATGAAGCCTTCAGCTGCAGCAATCTTCATTAGATATATATAGATATAGATATATTTATTTATTCATTGAGAATTAAATTGCCACTACAAAATAAAAGAGTATTCATTTATTTATTCGAGAAGTGAACTCTACTAGTCTAGGTAATGAAGTCTTCAGCTGTAATCTAATTAGACTCAGATACATTTTTGTTTTTGCATGTGGATATTTTTATTTATGTATTGAGAATTTAATTCTAGACATATGTATATACAATATATACGAATCTCTGAACAAGCTAATGAGCAGAGTAAAGATTACTTTCTCAGAATCTTATTAGTTTCTTTCATAATTCTTTACTTATTTCTATGCTATTTATTATGATTAGTATTTTATAATGTATTTATTGTAATTATTTGTTATACATATGATAATTTTAAAATATAATTTGTACTATTTAGTTTTAATTAATATTAATGCATTAATTAATATTATTAATATTATTTCATTTTATAAATTCTAATATTAAAAACGATTTACTATTTATGTAAATACAGCTATATACAGCTTTATTTTACATAAACAATAATAAGTCGGATCTTGGAGGTGCTCAGCTTTTGGTTACTTTATTTATTTTCGTTTTTATTTAAATTTATTTTCCATTATTGTATTTAATAGATATTAAAGCTCTAAAGTATTTTACATTAAATGCTGATGCTGATGTGAAAATTACTGGGTCTCTGGCTGTCTACACTTGAGACTTTACTTTGTAGTATATTTTATTTTATTTTGTTTTTATTTCACTTTCGATGCGGGCGCCTGCCGTTTATCCATTTTATTTTGTAGCTCTTGCTTTTGGGTGTTGTTGTTGTTGTTGTTGTTACTGTTTTTGTATCTGCCTTTTTCTTTATGTTTCCATTCCCTCGAAGCTCGTCCTTTTGCCCCGCCCGCCTCTAACCTCGTCATCGTCATCGTCATCATTTTATTTTATAAACTCACCTGCACTTGCTGGTCAACTTGACTGACTTTTAGTTGTGCCTCGACTTGCTCAGCAGGTGTGTGTGAAGGTGTGTGTCCTAGGTGTGCTAGGTCTGTGGTAAGCTGTTGCTGCTGTTGTTGTGGCTGCTGCTGTTGGCCGTGCACGTCAAGTGTCCTTAAACGGATTAAGGGTGAATGATAGCGGCTTATGTCTTAGGTGTGTCTGCCTCTCCTTTTGTTGCTGTTGTTGCCTGCTTGTTGCTGTTGCTTCCTTCTTTCCCTCTTCGAATGGCTTGCGATGCTTTAATGTTTTCACATTTTATTGCGGCTTTGCTGTCCTTTCAGCGGCATTTTGCTCGTCTCTTGACTTCCGACTCCTGGCGACTCCTTATGAGGCGACACGACACGACACGGCAGGACTTTATAACAAATGCCCAGCGCATAATAATGCTGCTGACTGCAGTCTGCAGTCTGCTGTCTGCTGTCTGCTGTCGAGCGACAAATAGCCAAAGAATGCGAGCAAAACTTGCGAGACTGCGACAGGGAGAGTGAAAAGCTCCCCAGACTGAGTTCTGAGAATGGGAATCGAGCAACTTGACTGACGACTCACCTTAAACCAATTCCCTCAGCTTAAGCTCGCTGATTTTATGGGCGAAATCTCCGATTGACTGGGAACAAAAAACACAATAGGAATGTTTATTTGTTAATCACTCCAAACTGATTTTAATTAAAGAGTAGTTTTTTGTTTGTATTAAAACTATGTTCATCAAGTTTTCAGGTAAACTTGTAATTTTTGAGCTTGTTTAATGTTTGCTCAACAGCTGGAAATTAAATCAAATTTTAATATAATGCAAATTGAATACAAATTAAATTAAACGAGAAGTTTCATTAAATAGTTAAACAGTAAAAAATGATTTGTTTTTAATATATAAAAATGAAAAAAAAAGCTTAATATATATTTATGATTTTCAATTTAAAACTAAATAAAATGAATATTTAATACTTTTTTATTCAAATTTATATAGCAGTTAAACATTTCTTTATAGTCTTCTATTTTTATTGTTTAATTTAAAATTGAAATAAATTATTTTTCAATAAATAATGAAATTCAATGTTTATTTCATAGTATACTTATTTAAATGTTTTTAAAGTAATTGACAGCTAAACATATATACCTAAACTGTTATATTATATAGCACAATGGTTTTGAATTAATTTAAATTTGTAGATATACACACCTGATCATATTAATTGCTACTCACGTCAACTCAGTCTTTGAGGTAACAGAAAACAATGTTATTTATTATTTGAAACTTAAAATTTGGTCTCATGGGTTCACAAAATATTTGTTCTAAATAAAATAATCTTAAATATAGCATGGAATAATAACATAAAAGGAGAACATTTTTTGCCTCAGATAAGTACACTATGTGTTCGTAAAAGAAAACATTTGAGTTTATTTAGTTATTTACTTAATTAGTATTCACAAACTTGATCTCTACTGATATTCTTGTTGGCATACTTTTAATAAGCTAATTTAATGGCTAGAAAATGTTAATAATTAATAATTTCAATTCAAATAATTTTGAAACTGAGGCAAATCAGTTTTAATTCAATAGATATCTTTATCAATTCCTATTTTTATAGATGAGTTTTAGGATTCGTCAGCTTGTCTAATGGGCATGAAAAGATCCCAAAAAAGCAAGCAGCGTTTTATGACATTTATGGCGCGAGTGTGTGTGAGTGTGTGTGTGAGTGTGTGACTCTATGTATGTGTGTGTGTGAGTGAGTCATTGAGTTGTGTGAGTGCCGACAGGCAAACACACATGCACAGATAACTCTCCTTTTGCTCTTTTGCCCGCTGTCTAACCGCAAGACAATTAAAAAGTTGGCGCCCCGAAATTGCCGCAAAATTGAGAACTCGCGACGCGAGCAGAACTCAACTTGTGGCACGTACGTTGTTGCAACTGCAACAGCGGCAACAACGACAACAACGGCAACAACGCCAACTGCCTATAGACAATGAGACAAATCAAAAAGTTGATTCATGTAAACTTTATGAGCGAAACAAAGCGTCGCTTTTCTTAGCGGAAATGTCTTTGCATTTGTCTGTCTCACTCACACTCTCTCGCTCTCTCTCTCTCTCTGTCTCTCTCTGTCTATGGCACTTCTCTGTTTAATTTTCTTGTCTAATTGCGTGGCACACAGCACACAACACAAAACACAAACTGGAAACTCAAACTGCACTCGAAACTCGAGTCAACTCGATTCGCATTTTTCGCTGCGGCGAAGCGCGCACAATACGCGGCGTATACGTGATTTATTTGCTCGCCGGCCAGCAGCAGCGAAGGGGATGTGGAAGTGAAGGGGGGCTGGAGGGGGATTGGAGGGTAAATAAACTGCTCGCAGTCGCGTAATCTCAGTGTCAATATTTATAAAATATTTTTAAAATACGTGACCCAAAGTTGAAAATCAATTGCCAACACGAGACGCAAGCGTCACATGATGTTTGCCTCTGGCGGGGGGAGGGTCGAAGGGGGCATTGAAGAGTAGATATATATATATATATATATATATATATGTGTGTTTCTGTAGAGTAGTAGAAGAGGGGGAAGGCAGCCTGTTTGTTGTTGTATGTGGACAACATTTGAAAGCCAATCCGTTTACTTTCATTCGACAGTTGTGCGACACATGCGTTGTATTTCTCCCTCCCTCGCCCCCCCTTCGCCGCCCCTGTCTGACCCAAAGTCAGCCATCGGTTTTTTTTCGGGGGAAGGGGGAGGGGAAGGTGAGGGCGGACAGTCAATAAAACAAGTGCCACAGCGGGCCCGGCCAGGGGGGAAAATATGTCACCAGCGGGTGAAAAGCACTCAAATTAATAAACTCCATAAAATGTGAGAGCGCAGACAGTTATGAAGCAAGCCAGCGACCTGGGCGTTGGGCTATGCACGACTCAGCAAATACCCTACAAACCAAATATTTTGATCACTGATGAATATAATCATTGTAGTCTCTGACTAAAATATTTTTGTAATCACATACATTTTATTTTTGCACATATTTTTTAAGTGCCAATAATAAGAATAATTATAAATTATAAACATTTATTTTTGAAATGGTTGAAATATTATTTTGTGTTTATTATTTACTAATTATTACTAGTATTTGCTAAGTTTGGGGTTAAATAATGGTTACCACAAAGATATCTGAAATTTTGAGAGATTATAATTAAATTAAATAATTAATATAAATTTAGATGCTAAAGCTTTTACATAATGCCCTTAGAAAATCGGCGATTGCTCCACTAATAATTTTTCGCCAATTTTGTTGTATTGTAATTAATTACTAACACATTTTTAGTAACTAGAGGTATAATTCATAAGGTATAGCTTGTAGGTAAATACAGACTTATTAACATAACAAAATAATTGCCAATTTTGCAGGCAGCAACAAAGATGTGAATTATGTTCGACGCAGCAGATAATCTATAATGGTGAGTCAAAATTAATATATTAAATTGTTGTGGAAATTCCTAACTGAAGTAAATAGAATCATAATTAAAAATTGCATTTTCTGAACTATAAATTGTTGATTTAAAAAGTACAAATTACATTTATTGAACTTATTGAATTACAACAAATTATTTTATTTGAATTCTTCTTTTCTGGAGATATTTCAAATTTCTATGGTTGCAAATGTATTTCTTTTTTTTTTATTTTCTGAACTAAAACTAAATGATTTAACAATGAATAATTTATTTATTTTGTAATTTTCCTGTTATTATTTACATCAAAAAATGCAATACAATTTGTTTGAAGCAAGTCCCAAACAGTTGAAAGTGTTGGGCTGATCCGCTTTGTGTAGGGTATCAAAACAATAGCAACAAAGGACAAGAGGCAAAATAAAAAAGGAAACCTGCTGGACGCAGCGTTGAACTGTGTGTGTGTGTGTGCGTGTGTGTGTGTGGAGCGTTAAGTGGCCTGCACCCAGTGGAGGCGCCACAGTCGAGCTGCGACGCACCCCCAACGCCCCGCCCGTAAATCAATGTGGAGAACACTCGAAGCGGGGCCAAGGGGTGGGAAAGGCATCGAGGCGGGCAGACACTGGTCATGGCCATGACGGCCGGCTTCTGGACGGCTTCTGGACGGCTGCTCTTGGCCTTTCGCACATCAGACACTCTGTCAAACTTTTGTTTGTCCTGCCAGGAGGCGGAGGCGGAGGAGGAGGAGGTTAGGGTCAGCAGAGGGATTCACGGCCACTTGAAGCTACACAACCGACTGTCGCCGAGGTGTGCAGTCAGTCAGTCAGTCAGTCAGTCAGTCAGTCAGTCAGTCAGTCAGGTAGAGCCTAGAATTGGGGGAGCGTTTCAATGGTGACACTGAAGCTGAAGCCGTCAATTGTTTTACAGCCTGCACTGGACATGGGGCAGTCCTCGGTCCAAAGTCAATTGCGGGGCAGTTGTGGGCGGGGCAGCTTTTGTTTGTCAATTTTAACACTCGTCAGTCAAGAGAGCGCTCCACAAACAACAGGCGCAGAACAGAAGGTTAACGCCGTTAACCGGCTTTAACAATTGCGCACAGCAGAAATGCGAAGATCCATTTTTGAAAAAGTGTTGCAACAAGTGCCACGCGTTGTTGCAGCGTCTGCGTTGCAAGCGATAAGTGCAACAGAATTGAAAAAACAATGACAAACTTGAAATTGTTTAAAATGTATATTAAATTTTATGTTGACTAAAAACAACTTGAAACTTGCTGTTTTGAATTTTTGATTCAATTTATAATTAAAAATTATAACTGTTGAAAATAGATTTTTTTATAGAATATTTTGCTAAAGTTTTCGCAATGCGTTTGGACTGCTTTCAAGTTTCCAATCTTAGTAATATTTTTTTAAATTCCAAGTCTAATTTCCAAATCAAATAAATATACTGCAATTAAACAAACTTATGAGCAATAATTTATGTATTGTCATAAATAGTTTCAAATACATATTCCATAGAATTTGTACTATTAATTGCTTAGTTTCAATTTATTAATTATTCAATAGTTTTAAATTTCAAATTAATTTTGGTTGAATATTAAATATCAATTGCTCAATTTCAATGTCACAAATGAATGTTTTCGAACTATTTATGTTATTTATTAATTTGAATACCAAAAATTAGTAATCATTTAATTGCAACTGCTATTGAGGAATTTGTGCCTGCATATTTATTTTTTATAAATTCATATATTTAGTAGCAATAGTAAATTGAAATTTATTTGTTTGCCATGCATTTTGTTGTTTTGTCTCCGATTCTGCGAGTCGAGCAGATTTTTGTGACTTTTGTGGCAATTATTTTTTGGGCTGCTGACAGCAAACAAAGTGAATTTGTTCCAAGTAGATTTCATTGTTCAGTGCTAATAGTTTTTGGGGGAATCGTCATCGGCTGGCATTTCAATTTGTTAACCAGCGGCAAATTGTTGTTGTTGTGATTGTTGTTGTTGTTGTTGCATTGTGCATTGCGTTGCAAATTGGGTTTGGAAGTGTTGTGGGCAAGTTGCCAGTCGCCGCCAGCTGCTGTTGCATCAACAGCTCCACCTCCAGCTCCAACTTCAACCAGGACTTTCAGGCAGGTAATGCACACGTCTGAAGCATTTACTTAGGGCCAAGTTTTGTCTCCGTTGCCTGCCTGCTATCAACGTGTCTCCACATTTGGCAGCTGGCTAAAGTTGCCGCCCAAGCAAAGACTATAATGAAGTCGCTGGAGCTGGGGAAAGTGCATTTCATTAGCCAAACACCAGGCAGGCAGTCAGGAGGCATTGTGGAGGCATTGTGGAGGCATTGTGGAGGCAGGTAACAACTGCCACTTTTTGCATAAGTTTAGTAAATATTAAAAATTTTTTGCTTAGCCAAACAGCAGCTGGAAAAAAGCAACAGCTGCAGAGCACTCGACCAGCAGATACCCTACGATCACAATTAACTTTGAAAACCAACAATCAGTTTTCTTAATGAAATAAATATTTTCAAATTATAGAAACCTATATTTATAATAACATTATTTAGAACTATTGTAAGTTATTTAAATTTCAAAATCATTACAAAAAATCATTTTTATTTTCATAATAGAAAAAGAATGTTTGAACTTTAAACAATTTGAATTATAAAATAGTAAAAAAAAAAATAAATAAAATCATGGTCTAACTTTTGAAAATAAATTTTAATTTAAAAATATTGGTTTCTAATATTTATTTTATTGAATACTATTTAAATTGTAATTAAACTAAAAAAATCAAAGTTTCTTTTCTCATTTTTTTATTTTATTTTTAAAATACTTACACGCTCTGTTATTAAATATAGTTTTTAATTACAATTTTTTTTCTATTGCCTTGAGAACGCTCTCAATGATCAACCAGTTGAGCAGTGCCAATGTGCGCTGTTTTTTTTTATTACAGGGTATTCAAATGGAGAAGTGCAAAACTGAAAATCAGATGACAAAAGTTGTCTGCATTTCTTCCTCTGTTGGTTGTGGCAAAAGTTTTGTCGCTTTGCTTTGGCTTTTCATTCGAAATTTTTTGCCTCTTCTCTGCTTCTTGCCAGTTGCATTCGCTGTCAGTGGCAGGCCGACTGCCTGCCTGCCTGCCACGCCCCCCTAACCCACAACGAACGCCCACAAAAAGGCAGGACGCAGGTTAATAGAGTGCAACTTTAACGCACAGCGACAATTTGGGCAACAAATATCGATTAATGTCACTTTAGAGCACTAATAGAGCTGCCAACTGTTGCAATTTTAGGGCCGCAGTGTTGAAGAAAAAAATCAAGTATTGATAGCAAACAAGTTAAACATTATTAACACTATTTCGCATGTGAATTCACCTCCAGGGACACACATCGAACTAGGGCGAGACAGAGATCGAAAGGGATAACGAGAGAGACAGAGAGAGAGGGAGGAAAAGAGGGAGGGAGACAGCACGAGTTGTAGAAAAGTTGTTTTTCGGTATGCGGCATTTTGTGATGGGGCAACTTGTGTGCAACTTTGCACCAATTAAACTTGTTAAAACGCTCGTTTTCGGTTATCCAAAAGCTGACAACTTCACTACACAAAACTCTAATTACATTTTACGAATGCTGCACACACACACACACACTTACACACACACACATATGGAAAGCTGCCTTTAGTTGCGCATAATTAAAAGTTATTTTATTGTTGTGCCAGAGCACAACAAGTTGTGAGAACTAGAAATGCATCCAGCGAAGGGAAAGGCCAAAGGAAGCGACTACAAGACGCCTCCGAGGTTGCCTGGCAGTAATAAGCCTTGGCAATAAGCTTGCTTTGTGGCTCAGCTTGTGGCTAGACAGAGTTGAAAGATAGAAAAGAGACAGAGAAAGAGAGAGAGAGAGAGGAATGATATCTCTAGAGACGTAGTAAATTGGACTGATTGGAAATTGTAATTCGATAACTCATGAAAGACTGCAAAGTAACTAGATGAATTTAAGTTTTAAATAAATTGCAAAGTCTTACAAAATTATTAAGAGTAATTGATGAATTTATTGCTGTTGGATATTCATATTTCATAATACATTTAATAAAATGCCATTTTATACGATTTATGCGATATAGTATAAATATTTGGCTAACAAGGCGAAATTAATAGGTGTGTAGATCAAAATGAAGAATTTCATTTATTTGTATTGCAATTTAGCAAATTGTTATTTATTGAAAAAAGAAGGAAACAAATTAAATTATACGATAACTAAATAATTAGATAGATCAAAAGGAATTAATAAATTCATTTGCATTTGTGGAGTATTATTTTTGTATCAAATAAGTAATTAAAGAATACGATAAAATCAATGACAATATAAATAGATTGGTTAATTAAAAAATATTGAGGTCACAAAGTCAGGGAGAACGATGAAAAGAGAGGAGAGAAAGTGGAGAAAAGAAGAAAATTGTGTGACGAGCGAAATAATCGTATTTTCATTTGCATTCGCTTTCTATAAAATTACCTTGAAAGCTGGGCAAGAGAAATGATGACGACCTTCTATTTGGTGGCATATAAAATATGAAAATATAGAAAAGTTGATGGCATTTTTGGGTGTCGATTCATTCGATTGGTTGCCGTGCAAAATGCGGTTTGCGTTTTCTCTCTCGCTTTTAACTTGGCCGCAACTTTTAATTGCCAAAGTTCGTTTCGGTTTTCGTTTTTGGTATTTGGTGTTTGGTGTTTGGTTTGTGGTTTGTGGTCAGCCTAATGGCTAATAAACATTAAGCATAAAAAATATGGCCTAAAAGCGGGGCAACATAAAAACCAAATTAATATATCCTTGGAGACCAGCGAAGAAGGCGGCAGCGAATACATTAGCCATGGCAACTTTATAACCTGGCCAAGAAGCGGCAGCTGAGCAGACGAGCTTGGCGGATGGGGCTGATGATGGAAGCAGCATGATGAAGTGCGCCAAGGACAAGTTGAACAATTGTTCGAGAGCAGAGCGGAGCGGAGCTGAGAAGATTTTGGTATTCGCATCGTTTTGCGTGCTGAATGAATTTTGTTGTGTGCAATTTTCGGCAGCAGCAGCTGCTAATTCTGTCAAAATCACACAAAGCAATACATCACACACATGCTTGCTCTCTCTCTCTTTCTCTCACACTGTCGCTGTGTCTCTCTCTCGCTCTTTGGGGCATGCCATCAGTCGACTGGACAAATTCATGGCACCACTCGAGATAGATTGCCAGGCAGGAATCCGCTTTCCACTTTCCACTTTCCATGAACCCAATTCTCAGTTCTCGATTCTCAGTTCTCGAGTTCGAGCTCTACAATTGTTGTTCTCGTTGTTGTTGTTGTCGTTGTCGTTGTTGTGCATCCACGCATTCATTGTGCAATTCTCTCTTCCCGCTCTCCACCTCCACCTCCATCCATCTGTCTCTCTGTCTGCACCTCTGGCCACATTTGGCCAAACTGAGATTTTGCGCAGCGAACGCGATTTTACCCTGTAAAACATGTTGCTTAGAGCTATAGTTACATATAGATGAGGATCTTAAGTGAAGAGAAGAATGTATTAATTGGAAACAGTTTAATTACTTTAAGAAGGTCAAAAGGTTGCAGTGAGAACATTTTTATGAAAATGGGAACTGTTCAAATATATGCAGTAGAAAAAATATAATCAATTACTTTAATGAATCAATTGCAAGCGTAAATAACTATTGCATTAGGAAGGCAAAAAGGTCGCGCTGAGAAGAGTTTTTTCAAAATTCGTTTAATTTCCCATCACGTTTAAGCATTAATAACAATTTTCGAGAAGATTAAAAGGTTGATAATATGCAGAACTGTTGAAGGGAAGTTGGAACAGTTGAAATATAAAGAGGGAGAATAATTTACGTTATTATTATTAAAGAAAATACAAATTTAGTAAAAACAGTGAGAACAGTTGAAGGAGAGTGAGAACACTAGAAACATATGGAGTGGGAAGAATTTAAACTAATTAAATAAATAACAATTTTGTAGGAGATTAAAAGATTGATAATGTTCCGTGAGAAATCACAGCTGAGAACAGTTGAAGGACAGGGCGAACAGAAATATAAAGAGTGGGAAGAATTTATATTATTTATATTAAAGTAATAGTAATTTTGGAGGAGATTAAAAGGTTGAAAATATGCTGTGAGAACAGTTGAAGGAAAGTGGGAAGAGTTCAAATATAAAGAGTGGGGACTGCTCAATTTGCCTGCAAATTAACTATAAAACTATTTATTTAGAAAGATAAAAAGAAAGAAAATACTCAATGAAACAGTGTTTAACAAGTAAGAAAGCTACAGTCGAGAGTGCTCGACCGTATGATACCCGCAACCCATTTCGAGAGAAAACAAAAAACTTAAATGATATTTTAACAAAAAATATACCAAATATACTAAAACTTGTTTTTTTGTAAATATTTGAAAATAGCGGGTAAAAATCCACAACATCCTTATGGTCACACTGTCAACTAAACAAACAAAGCGCGGGCAGCTGCAAGTGAATTTTGCATATAAAATTGATTCTTTAATAACTTCCTTGTTTTTCATTCGATCTCAACGAAATTCACAGGAATCATTGAGAATATAATTATTATTATGCATACCAAAATTCAATGCTCTAGGTCTATTATTACGGATTTTACAGACTTTTGGGGGCGGAAAGGGGCGTGGCATCCAACTTTTGAAATAAACTTGATCTGCGTAGGACCTATAGGAGTACTGTCCCCAAATTTGATAGCTCTAGCTCTTATAGTCTCTGAGATCTAGGTGTTCATACAGACGGACAGACGGACAGACGGACAGACGGACATGGCTATATCGTCTCGGCTGTTGACACTGATCAAGAATATATATAGTTTATGTGGTCGGAGATGCCTCCTTCTGCCTGTTACATACATTTTCTGTTGGCACTAAGTCATAATACCCTTCTACCCTATGGGTAGCGGGTATAAAAATGGGCATTTACAAATTTAAAAAAATTCAAATTAAATCTACGTATCCCCAGAAATATTATTCATTAATATTATTTATTATTCAGTTCACCAGTATTTAGTTGAAGTCTAAGTGTTTTTTTTTTTTAGCGTGTCTAATAATTAAATTCAAGTAGTATATATGTACATAAAATATTGTTGTTGATAATGACTATATGCGAAAAATCATATAAATCGATTCGACTAAGCAAGAAAAAAAAAATATGCAGTTGTATTAGTAAAAAATCGGAAAACTCTCTGTTTATTAATTAAACTATTTTCAGACTAAGTTCCAAAACAAATTCCCTATTTCTTGTGGCAGTTGAATTTATGGTGAATTTGCCAGAAAATGCTTTTTAACTATTATTTTATTGGACCTCCGTTTTAAGTCTCTTGGCTCTCCCCCTTCGTCGATTTACAGGATATCTTCCAGTGGCTCTTGCAACTATTGAACTCCAGCCTTATTTTGCTTTATTTGCTTCCATGCATTGGCAAGGGCCAAATTGCAACGGCATTTGACAGCCGACGCCTACGTCGACGTCGACGTCGCCGCAGCGACATTTTGCTTTGGTTCCACGCTCCGCGTTTTTCTATTTTCATTTCGCACATTTGCCAATTTTTCAGTTTTTTTTGCTCAGTTTTTTGTTTGTTCACTTTTTGTGGCTCGGCGGCATTGGAGCATTTGAGATAATGCAAAATACTTTGAAGTTCTGCCACATGCAAATCTCGCTGCACATGTTGTGTGGCAGACACAAGAGCTGCAGCTGCAACAACAGCAACAGCAACAATAACTATCTCTCACATTCACTCTACTTCAATGCAATTTCAGCTCGATTTGATTAAAAACATCAACAACAATTGATGATTACATCAACGAGATTCTACAGATTTTGTTCGTTTCTCTAGCAAAAATAGAGTACATTATTTTTTTGAATAACTACATTTTCGTTGAGTCTTTAAATTATGCAATTAATTTTAATCACATACAGAGTTTGCATTTTTCGCCTGCTGTTCAACAACTAATTAATTGTTTTTTGATCAATAATAACAATTGGATTTCTTTCGTAGTCCATTTAAATACAACAAATGCTTTGAGCTATTGAATTAACTGCAGAGTCTCAACTGTATTTGAGGCAAGCAATGTTTGTTTTGCTGAAGGAATTCAAGAAATGGGAATGCGGCAGAATTCTTGTCTCTTTGCTCTCTGAACAACATATTTGCCAATGTCATTCAATTAGGCAAAGATAATTCATACAAAAATGTTTCAGTTACATGCAATCACAATTAAGCAGACGAAACTTCAACTCATTTGCTCCACTTAGCAATACCCTATAAAATATTGCACTAAATATTAAGTATACGAATAGTTGTATTAAATATTAAGTATACGAATAGTTGTACAAATTACATTGCATATTGAGAAAGAATAAAATTCTAAGCTTTGAAAATTTAACGCGTAAGATGAAAATCTCTGAATATAGATTTCAGTTTTGAAACAAGAATGTTAAATTTGATATAAAAAAATTTTTTAAAAGTAAGTTTTGGATATACAAATGACAAATGCTTTATCCAAAACTGATTTTTCGAATTTAACATTCACGAATCTTGTTTTAAAAAGGAAATCTAGATTTAGGAATATTCTTTTAAGGAACGTTCAATTATAAAAGCTTTGAATTTCATTATTGTTTCTTAAAAATTATATTTTTGTTTTTATTTTAAATGTGCAATATTGATTCTATATTTTCCTTTTGCCTACTTTCAAAATTTTGTTAAAAATCTGAATTTATAGAGTATGTAGACTTATTTTGAATTCTTGAATTAAGAACATATTTTCGACTTTAGAATCTTTTTCCTCTTAATAGATGAGCTGAAAAAAACTTATTTTAGGAATGGGCCAATCTAGAATAGATTTCGAATTAAGTTCAATAATTTATTCATGATTTAAGAAGGGTTTTTGTCGCTGTGCTGCACTGAAATCGGACCAAATTCTGGGTGCTGTTTGGTCTTTAATGTCACCCCCCGTGGAGTGTATACTATTAGGGTATACTATAATAACTTCAAATATGTATATCATAGAACTCGGCAAAAACCAAACATCAGCAGCAGCAGCAACAACAATAACAACGACAAACAAAACTTGTTGTTGTGCTGAGTTGTCGCTTCGTTGAGCAGAGAAAAAACACATTTCGAACATTTCGCAGCCATAAATAAATCGACAATCGACAATCGAAATGAAAGCAGAGACAAAGACAAAGAGTGACTGAGAGAGTGAGAGAGAGAGAGAGAGAGAGAGAGATGTGGGTGTGTGTGCGAGAGACAGAGAAGAATTTAACGAAAAACGAGTCAGAATAGGAAATGAATAACCTATTAAAGCGTTATTCACAAATGCATTCAAAACCGAACCGAATGCAAACACAAACTGCAAACTGCAAACTACAAACAACAAATACGAAAATAAATACAGAATGCAAATATAAATGTTGTGGGTGCAATTGTTGTTCTTGACACTTCTAATTATTTAACTGGAAGCAAGTTCTATCGAAATTTTGCGTTATCGATAGATCCCCAAAGTGTTGGAATTGCAGATAAGAAATTTTCCAAGCCGTTAATTAAGCAGCATCAATAAATTGTATGGTATTTTATTTGTTGTCTCTATAATTATAATAAAATGAATGAAGTTTGTATTTAGTTTTTGCAATTCTAATATAATTATTTAAAATAGAAAATTATCGTTTGCAAAAAATATATACAATCCATGTATGTATATTCTTCTATTCCATTTAATAAAATACATATTAATACAAAATATAAAAATTCTTCTGAAGAAACAAATTTTTTTGTGTATATTTATTTATTTTGTGCTTTATTTTCCTTTATTATGTTGCAGTAATTTTATTTTTTTGTTTTCATATTATATTATATATTTTATCAATCTTTTCAACTGAAAAATGTTTACATGTTAGTAATTATTTAAATTATATTTATGTACATTCAAAGGTTAATAGAAAAAACTTGCTTTGGCATAACAAAATTCCTAACAAATTTAAACTATATTTTGAAAGAATTGTATTCAAAATACATATCTCTATATAATTGTATATGTATATGTATATCTATATATATATCATTCGATAGTTCGAAGTTCAAGGCGAAAACCGAAACTCAAAGTTTTGCAAGTCGCAGAGATTTATCTTCCAAATTTATCGATGAGCGTGTATCGATAAATCTTGGCAGCTGCCGTTGCATTGATATGCATATTTACGAAGTAAAAGTCACCAGAAGTGGGCGTCAAAATGGGGCGGCGGTGGGCGTGGCAGCCTGTGGTAAAAGCAGCTATTAAAACTAGAAGAAAAGCAAAGCGAAGCAAACTGCAAAATCTCGAACGAAATCTGCTGTTGACTGGCAGAGTGAGAAAGAGACAGAGAGAGAGCAAGAGAAAGAGAGAGAGAGAGAGAAGCAAGGCGCTAAAATGTTTCAATTTAAATTAATTATTGTTTGCGCCACAAGTGGCGCAATGGCGAACCGAAGGATGAAGTAAAAAAGGGGGCACAACAACTTTTAATTATGGTTACAAAGATTTTTAGTACTTGTCGATGCCACCAGCCAGCCAGCCTCTCCCTTCCCTCCCCCCCCTTCTTCACTCTCTTGCCACATTCGGCCGACAACTTTGACCAACATCGATTAAAACGATGAAAACGCGCAAAATTGCGCCAACTAGCAAAACTGCAGCGACGGCAAATGAAAATTGCGAAAATGAAACGAGACGAACACAAAAAAAAAGCAAAGACGAAGTGAAACAATTATTGAACGAATCGCGAATACGCTGCGTATACTTGATATCTTCAAACGGCTGCAAGACAATTGAGAGACCCGCAAAGGCAGAGCATTCCAGAGAGTAGAAAAGGAGTTAAAACCCTGAGAAAAACTACACAAAACCGAGCAGCACAAAAGTGTCTATGAATGAGCGAGAGATAAGCAGAGAGAGACAGAGACAGAGAGAGAGAGCGAAAAGTTGAGCGTTTTTATTACGCCTGGAAAAGTTGTGGAAAAACGCGATTGCCGCTTAAGAGCATCACGCCAAGCAAACTAGGGAAAGAGTTGCAGATGGAGATGCAGCTTGAGGACTCAGCATCAGCCTCAGCTTCAGCCTCAGGCTTAGCCGTAGAGGGGGAGGGAAATGGGGCAAGGGAAACAACGTCATCTTTGGGCTTGATTTAGTTGCGCTGTTTGTTTTGCCATTTTTCCCAAAATGTTGTTAACTGCTTTCCGAATTTTCCTCGCTTCTATTTTCTATTATTTTCTTTTGTTTTTGGCAAATTTCTGCTTATGCTGCATGTTTTCTTCTATCGTTCGTTTGCAGCTTCTGCGATAGCCAACAGATTGCTGCCTGCTATGACACGCAAAAGCTAGCTGCTACGTTACTCCAGCATCGCTTGGAATTTGGATTCAACGTTTAAATAGGTGAGTTTAGTTTTTGAATTTTATAAAGTTTCAAAAAATAGATTTATTTGCATTCATTTAAATATTTTAAAAGCGTGGTTGAAGTTTTATGGTATTATTTTTAAACTTAAATAAATGGAATGGGAATTTCAATGGGCTGGTAAATGGACATACTTTATTTCAGAGGCTTGAAACATTACATACAGTTTGTTTAATACTTAAAGACAAATATAAACATTAAAAAAATAGTGTGTTACTGTCTTTTTGAGGTCAACGGCATATAATATATTATTGCTTACAAAGAAATTTATTTTAAGGAAAAATAATACTATCACGGAAGAGATTGTACAGCTTAAAAGCTCTAATCAGTTTTTTAATTAACATTGAATTATGTTATGCTCTCAATGTTAATCAAAAAACCAATTATTACCTGAATAGATTATTATTTTTTTAATTTTTGCATTTTAGTCATTTTATTTTACTGAGAATGCATTTTTCAATATTTTAGCTGCGAAAATTATTATTTGTTATATACCTTTTGAATTGCAGTAATCATTTGTTTGACTAAACATTAAAAATCAAATCAACAGAATGCATGCTAAAATATGAATCTAATTTGAATTCATTGTAGATAGTTGCACATTTAAATGCATATTACAGATACAAAAACCAAAACATTAAAAAAATGCAAATTTCCATTAAAACCGTTTGCTGCAAACCTTTGATTCGTTCTGATCGTTCAGGCGCAGATATATAAATGTATTTTTCGCTGGCTATATTTAGCTCTTTAACCCATTGTTGCCCAGCTGACCGCAACGCCACTTGATTTACTTGCACTTTGCCGTTGCCTCGCAGCGAGCGAGCGAGCGCCAAATTGCTGGAAATTCAATTTGAACAAAACTTGAAAATGCCAGCGGCAAAAGCAACTGCAAAATCCACCCACAGCCTTTTGGCCACAAATCCAAAGTCATCTCGGCGCTCCCTGCCTTGAACCTCATGTTTATCCATGAAATTTAATTGGCTGCGCTGCACACAGCAAAAGCCACAGCAAGAGCAGAAAGTGGGAAGGGGAGGCGGGGAGGGGGGAGAAAGTGCTCGGCCGGGTGAAAGTTGTGTTGGCACTTGTTATGCTGTAAATTGGCGCTAATTTATCAGCACAATGGCGCCACCTGGCGGCTTAATTAGTGTGCCGCGACTTTAAGTCCCACACAAACACACACACATACAGTCTCTCTCTCTCTCTCTCTCTCTCTCTCGCTCTTTAAAATCCCCCGCCAGACGTGACGCGTGACAATAATACCAAAAAAAAAAAAAAAAAAAAAAAAAACTGAAAAGCTCTTTCGCGTCGCCTTCTTCCCCTCTTCTTCGTCGCCTGCGGGCAACTTTTTCGTTCCCCCCTTTGCCCCCTCTTCGCCATGCCCGCCTGCCTAACATGTCGCTGCATAAATTTTACGCTCATCACCTGCTGCTGCTGCTGCCTGTGACCTTGTTGTTGTTGTTGTTGTTGCTCTCGTTGCTGCTCTCGTTGCTGTTGTTGAGTTACTTATTTAGCACAGCATACTTTTGTGCGGCGCTTTGAATATTGTATGTGTGTATGCTGTAGCATACTTTTGTGCGCTGCCGCACACACACACACACTTACACACTCACACACGGGTTGCACGGCGCATTAAAGCATTGCACATTGGCCTTAAATAAAAAGTGCTGCAAAACATTGAAGCAACGTCTCATTTATTCATTAGCCAAAGCACGAATTTCGGGTGAGATTACGACGCGACGTCGCCATGTAAATACTTCTACAAATTGACAAGCGGACAATAAATAAATATAACAATTTGCACAATGAAAAAGTAGTTTTGTGATTTTAATTCAATAATTGATGAAGCATTGTAATTTTACTAAAGTTACTTTCAAGTGCTTAACAAGTTCAAATTTGGCATCAGTAATGCAATATTCCATTGCAGCTTGAAATTGCAGTTATACGCAGCCGTATAACAGTTGCATAACTGTTAGAATTGAGCAGCCAATTTAATAGTTATTTTATTTTATTTATTTACTGTCGACTCTGAACAGTTGATGTTATTGAAGAAATTTTAATACAACATTATGCTTAAAAGAGTAAGAATATAAATTAAAATGTTAAATTTATTTGAGAAACTTTCAAACGAAAATCTAAATTTTACAATACCAACAAAATAAAATAAAACTGGTAATAATTACATATATATTTTTAAACTAGCTTTTTAACACCATCGACCCAACTACATCTTGTTTTACACCTAGTAAAATAACAAATTTAATAACGTCATTTATATTTACATAAAATATTAATTACGCATTATAAGCATAAATTCATTATTAATGAAATAAAATATAATTAATAGAATGTTAAAGTGACTGCGCATAACAGTTATGTTGACGGTGTTAAATTCTATTCAGAGTCCTGTCTGTCTTCCCATTGTAAATACTTTATTTCAAGGTGCGCAATTTTTGTTTCTATATAAATTTTGTTAATGAAAAATCAGCTTAAACTGTCTGTCATTCGAAATAACTTCAAAATATATAGTGAACAAATAAACAGATTACACTTTGTTGTAGCATATTTTTATCAGAAATTTGGTTAGTGAGTTCTTAGCAGTAATTTCGAATTGCAATTATTTTTTTTTAATTTTCATTTATTAATGTAAATTTCGTAGTGTTATATAAGCATTCCGTGAGAATTTTAGCGAGTGTCAAATTACTTTCAGAATATATGTATAGCTTGTTATAAAATTATTAAATAATTAAAATACACAATATTAACATTTATAAGAAAGAAACAGTTTTTTAGAATAATGTGTGTTTTGTGTTTTGAATATTTCTCTGTTTGCCATTGTGGCTGCTGAAGCTAGTTTTTTATTAAGCCAAATAGGAAGCTGTTCAATTATTGTTTCGTTTTATGGCCCGTCAGCAACTGCTCTGACAACTCTCGCCGTCGCAGGCGTCAGGCGAGGAGTTCTTAGGCAGCCCTTTGGGCTCGTAAACAAATTGAATTGAAGTCATAAAAGTCGTCGCGCGTCGCCAAGACGCGTGAATGCTGTTGTGCCTCTGCCACTGCCACGCCCCCTCCAAAAACCTCGCACACTCCCGCCGCCCCCGGTTTTTGGAGTTGTTGTTGTTGTTGCTGGTGCTCAGTTTCATGCGTGGCGCGTCGTATGCTGCGTGTCAGTGATTGCGACATTTGCACGCTTCAATCCCCCCCGATTCTGGCGTTGTCAGCGCCATTATGTCGCACTTGTTAAATCTCTGAGTGAGTGCAAGAGACAGCAACAGTGTGTGTGTGTGAGAGAGAGAGAGAGAGAGAGAGAGATGCACACACCTTGGCAGCTTTGCTTTTCTTGCTTTTTTTACGCCTCAATAAAAATACAATACGTTACAATTGAATTGAACTCAATTGAATTTGATTGAAGTTGTAAAGCTCAGACAGACGCTGAGAGTGTGTGTGTGTGCGAGTGTGTGTGTGTGCGAGTGTGTGTGTGTGTGAGTAATAACAACAACAAAATGCAATAATGTGTCGCCAGCCGACGCCACGTCCTGTCTCCCTCTGTCTCTCGATGGGGTGTCATTGAGTGTGAATGATGGCGAATGAAGTGAATGATAGCGACTGATAATGATGATGATGAGCACAATCATCATCGCGCTGACGATGTCGATGACGATGACGATGACGATGACGACGACGATGAAGTGCTCGCCATAAATACACTTTGAAGACAAATGCTGTGAGCCAAGAGCTTGTCTCCTTCAGGAACCCCACAAAAGATGCCACAAAAGAAGCTGCAGCAACAGCAACGACAACAACATTTGCTCAGTTACCCGCACAATTTGAACTCACACTCACACTCACACTCTTATTCACGCTCGCATTCATATTCGAATTCGAATTCGTATTCATGCTTCATCATTGACAATATCAATCAGCGCACTTATTGCTTCCGTCGCACTTGGTTTACTTCTCACCTGTCGTACGCCTCATTCTCGCTCTCCCTCCAACCCTTCAGCTGCTTCATGCGCCTCTCTCGGCACTTCTCACTTCTTGCAGGCAACGTGCGCCGACAAAGCTTGTGATAACACGGAAATAGCAAGCGAAATATGCGGCAATATTGATAAAAGCTGAACTTAAGTAGTAGAAAATAAATATTGATATAAGAATTAAGTTAATACTGAACAATTTAATGGCGAATGGAATTCAAGCAAGGATTTAAATTTAAAGTTGTTGTAATGAATGAAAAATAAACTGAGATTATCAATATACATTTTTCCTCAATGAAATAATGATTTTATTCTAGAAGCTGTATAAGAATTTTCTAAGAGAATTAACGAATTATTACTTTTACATTTTGAATATAAAACAAATAAATAAATTTGTATGGCACTGTAATTTTCTATATTCAAAATCAATATTTTTATGCAATTACAAACAATAAGATTAAATTAAACAAATTAATTTTGCTCTTTTTTTCTCATTTGTTTCTCATTCCACATTTCCTTCTCGGTTTTCTTGCAGCATTTTTCGATTCAGAAATAATAGTTTTGTAACGACACAAAGCTGGCTGCTATGAGAGACAAAAGCTAGCTGCTATGGCGTAAATTGCAGTCAACAGGTGAGTTATATTTTTCTATTCAATTAAAGTGATGCAATAAAGGTGGAAAAGGGAAAATGATAGTGAGCGATTTAAATACCGTTCAATCGATATCTAGGCAATTGATGAAATGGTGCGACAACGAGTTGCAAATCGAGTGAAAGCAAAAAAAAAAAAGGAATTGTGAAAGTGTTGCATGCGGGGAACGAATGAATGAATGAAGAGTTGCCCCAATTGAAAAGCTGCTCTTGACACACGACAAACTAAACCAAAGATGAAAAGCGGGGGAGGCGAGTGGAAAAGTGGGAAAGAGGAAAAGTGGTAAGCTGGTTAATCCCTCCCTCCTTCGTTTCGTTTCATTTCGTTTCGTTTAGTTTCGTTTCATTTCTCTCTCTGCTGCTGCTGCTGGCGGCGTTGACATTTTTTAATTTCCGTTATAAATGAAAACCACATCCGGAGTGCCGAGATTTCCACCTGAACTGGCGAAAGCGTGGGAGCAAGAGCGAGAGAGAGCGACAGAGTGAGAGCGAGAGTGAGAGCGAGAGTGCTGTTAATGGCTTAACCCAAAAGGCCTATTTAGGTGCAATGCGCAATGCGAGAATCCTGTTAACTGTTTTTCTCCTTTTTGGCCTGTTCTACTCTGCATTTACATGTGGCTCAGATTCCTCTTGGCTTGTAGCTTGAAGCTTAATTGCGATTCAGCTGCTCGTCTTCTCAGATCTCCGCTCACAAATTGCCATTATTTTGTTTGCTAATTTTTTTTAATTTTTACAAATCTTGGAGTAAAAATAATAATAAACTACAGATACTTCGATAACAAATAAGGTTCTGAAATCGGGATTTTGGTCTTAGAGCTAAGCATTTTCATATTAATACTGAAATTCTCTTTAACAACGAAATAATCTTGAAGTATCTTCACTTCATGACTTAAAAGACTTCGTTTTTGAGACCAATCAATACTTTAATGATCATAAATATTAATATAAGATTTAGAAATACTGATTTTTGTTATATATATATTTTATATATAAAGTCCAAACGTTCAAAAACCTTGTTTTGTAAATTCTTTGCATAATATCATTTAATTAAATTATTAGGTATTTTTTTTTTTTTTTATGAATATTCTCGATTTAAGACATTTTTTTTCTTCATTGAATTTATTTTATAATACATTTACAACTTTTAATTCTTCTGCCATTTCTCCACTATTTCTACTACTGTTTTTATTCGTATTTTATTTGTGCACTTCCATTTTTTCTATTGCTTTTACATTAATTATTTTTTTTTTAATTTACCAACTACTTTCTATACTATTCTATCTAAATATATATCACTATTTTATGAATTTGCTCAAAAATTATTACTTTTATTACCGGCTACAAATTGCTGGATTAATCTGGGCCACAATTGCAGTCAATGTCATTGCCAACGAACAGTTGATGATGATGTTGGTGTTGAGGAAATCAATGGAAATCAAGCTGATGGCGATGATGAGGTTGTGGCATGGCAAATACGCATGTTAACTCACAAATATGCATTTGTCTTGCACACACTCACAGGGAGTGAAGAAAGGGGGAGAGTGATGAGGGGCATGCAACACACACATCGAATGGCGCAACGCACTTGAGCACGTAGTTGAAGCATAGCTTCAACTGTCCTTTCAATTGAGGCGACCTCTCTCACTCTCTCACTCTGCACTCCTCTCTCTCTCTCGCTCTCTCTGCTTGCATTGTGCAACTGCAGCTCGAGATCTGCAGGCAACAGCAGCAGCAACAACTGTTGACAATGCATTTGGACCTTACATGTTTAATGATGTATTTACCTAGGCCAACTAAACTGGCACTGTGCTGCCTTCAATTCCCCTTCCTGCTGCCCCACCCCCCTTTTGGCCAACTGCTGCTGCTGCAACAACAACAACAACAACTGCAGCTGCATTTGTGGCAGCTGCAAGTTGACTCCAAAGCCGAAAGCTGAGAGGCAACTGCAACTGCAACTGAACTGCAGCCAAAGTCTGATTGCGAAGCGTGCAAATGCCAACACCTTGTGCTCCCCTCCTGCCTCCTCCTTGCCCCCTGCCCCCCTGGTCGGTCTGTGCCCCTTGCCCCAACTGGTGGCAAGGGGCAGCTTAACCCCTTGGCTGCTGGGACCAATCGCCCAATTGCAAAACCGAATTCGAAACTGCAGTTGACGTGAATTGTTCGAGGCTTGAAATCTATGATTGCAGCTATAACTGAACACTGCACACACACACACATACAAACACACACACACGCATCCATAAATTGTGTGGCAAGCAAGCGTGTGTGTGTATGTGTGTGTGTGAGGCAAGTGGCAAGTGCCAACAAAAATGCGAAGCTCCACACAGAGAGAACTAAACGTTTAATAAATGCATAAATCAAGTACAAAATGCCAGAAAAATTCTGGAGTATTAATTATTGGAATTCTGAAATATTCAGAAGATAAAAAAACATTTGAAATTATTGAATAAATGAATTTACTTAGTAATTTTAGTTATAACTAACTATTATAAATATAATTGTAATTTTTCTTTGTAATTCCTCTTTCGAGAATGCAGATCTTATCTTGAGACGGAAATTAAATATCAAATTTCTGAATATTTTATTCTGGATTATGAAGCGAATGATTTTTCGCTGTGTAAATAGAGCAAGAGAGACGACAAGAGGCAGAAGACAAGGACAGACAGCGAAATGGAGAATGAGTGATAGAAAGAAAGAGAGAGAGAAAGAAAGCCTCGAGACTTGACTTTAAAATGCCAAGTTGCCTTTACTTTTTCATAGTTAGCTTCTACACACACTCCCCTCATCCCCCCTCTTCAACATCTTTCACTCTGGAGCCAAAGGGTCATGGGGAGAGCGGGTGAAAGGGTGAAAGAATGCACTTGGCACATTTTGGATTGTTTATTGAAATCGATGATTACCATAAAATGATTGCTTCGCAGTCAACTTGGAACATTAATGAAATAGAGAGGGAGAAAGAGAGATAGGGAAGAAGTGAAGACTTAATAAACAAATATATAGCGAAATATATAGAAGAGAGGTAGAAAGAAGTCGAGGCAACAAGTAGAAATTGACAGACAAATGAAAGGCAAACGCAAAGAAAATCATTCTTTCTATTTTATCCTTCATTCATGTTGTGAATAATAGTACCAAAGTTAAAAGCTTTCATATTTAAAACATAAAAATAATAGCATTAAAGTAAATAATTGGAATTATTAAAATTCAGCTTCTCAAAAAATATTTTGTTTGCTATCGGATTATCGAACCTATAACAAAAACATTAAATTACTTCATTGTTATGATTGATTTGGACATTTGTTTCCTAATTCACTGAATTACTGAATTTCAAAAGGTAATATTCATCCAAAACACATCAATAATTATAGTTTAAAAAGTTTCTCTTAATGACGTTGAAAATCAAAATCATATAAATAAAATGCTAAAAATTAAAATAAATAAATATACTAATTAAAGCAACAACTTCTCTAAACACAAAAAAATTAAAATCAAAAAAGTAATCAAGTAGCAATCATTTTCATTATTTTTAAGTAGCAGAAGCATTCAAAATGTGTTTTTTTAAGTAATTGTATTTCATACTTGCAAATGCTCTATACTTTATTGTAGCTTTTTCACCTGCAGAATTTTCCCTTTTCCAGTGAGAGTTTTTCTCGCATATTTAAGTAAATAAAATACGACTTTCCATCTTGCTTGCTTTCTTGTTGCGCATACGTCGCGTATGCCACATTTGCAAATGACTTGCAACTTAAAGTTGCACTATTTTTATACAGATGCATAGATGTGTGTGTGTGTGTGTGTGTGTATTAGTGTGTGTGTCTGCGCTTTACACTTGCAACATTTTTGCCACATTTTTTACACATAGCACAAAATTTTCGCTTCTGCGATGCGGTGGCAAGTGGCAAGAAACAAGTGCGCTTCACTTGCAGCCGCTTAAGGCAGTCACAACACACACACACACACACACAACAATCCCACACACACACACAACACATACTCTCTTTCTATCACTTGTATACAATATGCAAATAATTTCAGTTGCTGCAATTGAAAAGCCAAAAACAAAGCACAACTTGAGCACTGACTTTGCTTCTCTCCCTCTTTCTCTCCCTCTTTCTCCCTCTCTCTCCCTCTCTCTCTCGCTGTTTTCTGCTAGCCATTGGCCAAACAGACAACACAAATATCGTGCGCTTTAAAGACGCTAAACAGACTTACTTTGCTTTCGGTAACTAAATCACAACTCAAAACAGCCGCCAAAGCGTTCAATCTTCATCAGGCGCGCGCGCTTTTTGATAACGACGCTGTTGCAGGGGCAAGAAGGGGGGACGAAGGGGCGGCGAGGGGCGGATCTATCATCGATAACTTGGCACAAGTCTATCGATGGCATAGCAAAACATTCGCGCTTTCTATTTATATTTGAGTGCGCGCGTTCCCAGCTGCGTAGTGGGGTATAACAATTTGTTGGCAATCGTCAAACAGTAAGAGTTTCAAAAATATTGTGAACTACTTGATCAGCAAGATAATTGTGGAGGATCTAATCTACATATATCTGCTAGATCATAACTCCAGTTCCATATGCTCATGCATTAAAATAAATATACAAATTTATTTTGTATGATGATTGTGAATTTAAATGCTTATTATTGATGAGTATAATGATTAGTGACTCTCAGTATAAATGTGGGCTATTATTGATGTTATATATTATGAAACTTTATTATTTTCAATGAGCATTATTATTAGCGACAATTTTAATTTTTTTATTATTAAGAATCATTATTATTATTATTTATTGTTACAAATAATTTGTATTATTAATGTTATTATTAATTGCGATTATTATTTTTAATAGAAATGATTATTATTGAGGATTATAATTGTTATTGGCGCATTATTTTAATTATTATTTATGTTGTTAAGGATTATTATTATTATTTTTAATGACAATTGTTTTTGTTATAAATTATAATTATATTGAATTTTAGTTTAGTACTCAATATTATTTTTCATTAATACTTATTACTACTGATAATTATTATTGTTCATGGTGATAATTATTTTTGAAGATTCCTCTTATTAATTATTTTTGAGGATTATTATTATTGCTTATTATGATAACTGCTAATGATATATTATTATAATTATTTTTAATGATTATTATTAATATTATTTTTAATATTATCACAAAGTTGTAGACTAAAAATGCACTTAAGTTTGTTGTATTAATTGAAAGTGTTTAGCGGGTATCCAATAGTCGAACCCAATGAACAACTCTGGCTTCCTTACATGTTCCATGCTTTGCTCTTGGGCCCAACTTGATTATCATATGCACGATGCCTCTTGCCTCCATCCCTCCCTCTCTCACTTTCCCCACCTCCTTTAGTCTCTCGCTTACAACAAGAATGCCATTAAGCACTCAATCAGTCTTTATCAGGTTTTGACAACGATTAACGCTTCGGGCGCCAAACGCTTTTGATGGATGGCTGCCTCGACTTCGGCTGCTGCTGCTGCTGCTGCTGTTCCTGGTCCTTGCTTGCTGCTGTGTCCTGGCAGGACACGCGACTTGACTTCACACTTGCCCCATCCACATCCTCCCAGATTGTCTCGCTCCTTTTATGAAATTGATTTGAGGCTGCAGGTTTCCAAACAATGGACAAACTGAATCCCAACTAGACGCATTAATTAGTTAGTTATAAGTATTTGGAACTCTATTGTCTCGCTTGGGTATCTGGCAAGTCGTGCATGCCCGCTTGCAACTCTATTTTCATTTTGTGGTTCTGCAGTCGAACAATCGATTTGCTCTCATCATGGCTCATTGACTTTGCTGCCTTTTTTTTCGATTTACTTGTCCCTTTTTTTTTTTGTTGGTGTTGTTGGTTGCCATTATCCTTTGTCATGTTGACGCTTTTAAATGTTTATTGCCAGCCCAAGAAGAAGCCGCAGCAACTGACTGCCTCATCAATTTTGCGGTCAGCACGTGAGCTAGGATTTGGACAGCACCAGAGCAAGGATAACAGAACAGAACAGAACAGGACTCGATTCGACTCGATTCGATTCGACTTGATTCCCACTGACCAGCAGCTGACCATGTGGAAAGCGTTGCTAATCAGAACCCAAAAATGCTTTAACTCCGAGCTCAGCTTACCTCAAAGCTGCCAAGTTAATTGAAGCACAAATATCTTGGGATATTGCATTTAAATTTAACCCATCCTGATTACAATCAGAATTACAAAGAGAAAGGGTGCGGGATTATTACCTCTTATAGTACTTAAATTAATTGCCGTTTAGCAGTTCTCATCAACAAATTGAATTTCAGTTTTATTCGCCGTTTCCCCTTTTTTGAAATATTACTTAACATCTTTATTAATTTGCCTTAATTCAGCTTAGCGCTTGATTCAGTGAACGCAATTAAGAGTTAAGTATTTAAAAAAAATTAAAGCCCTCTAAGAGGTAGAAAGAAATATGCCGATTTATTATTTTTTTACAAACAAGATTTTACGATAAACTTAAAAAAATAAAAAAAAACGTAAATCCTTTTTACTAATTATAAATTTAGCAAATTAAATTTTTTTAAATTTTCATAATTGATATTCACAAACAACTTTTATTTTCAATTGAAACTTTTCCTAAAAATTGCAATATAACTTGTATGTATAATTTTATTATATTATTTTATTTTCAGTTTAAAATGATTTATAATTAATTTCTAGTCCAGTTTTATTTTATTCAAAAATAACTTGTATTGAATTTGTATGGGAAATTTGTTAAATCAGTTTCATATATTTTATTAATTTATATTTTTAAATCTTAATTTTCTAAATCGCTGGTACAAATGCTCCACTTTAAGCCATCGGTTTGCACCTCAGTCATTTCCATTGAGTTGTTTTCTTTGGCTTTGCCGCAATCTCAACGCTGTTTCGCTTTTCGCATTTCGCTTTTCGCTTTTACGCTTTTCCCTTTCACATTCCATTGTCCAAGTTAATGACTAAATTTATAGATATAATCCCCACCTTCCCCACAGACACAAAGACTATTTGGACTTGCTTAAAGGATTCGATTGGCTTTTGCCTTTTAGCCGTCGCCGTGATTTTTGGGGCGTAACTTCTTGCGTGATGGGCAGACATTAAAACGCCACAAATTAATTAATTAAAGCGCTTTAAGTGGCCCCCAGAGAGGGCGGAGAGAACTCAAACAAAAGGGAAAAGGGGGGAGAGCAAGCACTAAAGAAATTACAGGAAAAATTCGATACGTTTCCAATTCCAATAAGTCATAAAAAAACGAAACGAAACGAAACGAGAAAGCGAAACAAATAAGACGAAAGCATTTCATTATGCCATTACATTATTATCATGTTATGTTCATAATATCGAGGCAACTGCCTAACTCCCCGACTCCCCGATTCTCCGACTCCACCTCCTCCCCCTCGGCTTGTTCGCTGTCTGACTTCTTGTTCAATATACCCTGGAAGCGTCACTGTGATAGATTATTATCTGGAACTTTTTAATTCACAATTTTTTTTATTTATTTTATTATTGCTTACTTTTTTTTTTTTAAATTAGCAAGTACATATAATATAATTATATATATGCATATTTCTATTAGCGCTATAAACTAAAGCTTATAAAAGAAGACGCTATAAATTAACTTTCTGATATTGCAATGTTTCTAAAATAATGTGACATTTCTAAAACTATTTCCAATTATGATATTATTTTTAAAAAACCTTTATTTTTTATTTAAATTATGTATCAATATCTCGTCCAATTATTGCAGCTGATTTTTAAGTTTATATTTACATATTTCCAATATTCTTTATTAGTTTTCACAAGTTTTTATTTTTCTTTAAATTTTGTTATAAATGCCCGTTGATTTAGTTTTACATTTTTTAAACTAGGTTTTTTAGTTTATTGGTTGAATTCGATTTTTAATTTGTTTATCAAAATTTCCAATATTCTCCATAATTTTTCTAGTTTTAATACCTTAAAATATTTTGGACATGCCTCTCGATACATATATTTTGATGTATGCTTTTAAGAGTTTATGACTATTTTTAATTTTTCCAATTTTTCTTTAAATGTATTATTTTTTTTAATTATTTAAAAATCTTGTTTTGATTTATTTCTTTAATGAGCTCAGCTCATCCAGTTTTTATAGGGTATTATGTGGTCGTCCCCATTGGCTGTTCAGGCATTTTAATTATCACAAAAGTTTCAGTTGAGTTTTGGCATCATTTTTTTTTTATGTGTGTTTTCCTTACTTTCATTTGTTTAACCCTTTTTTATTTTTTTGCTTTTTGGTTGGCGGCAACAACACGCAGACAACAACTTAACCCTGTCTCACTTTCTCCTTCTCTCTCTCTCTCTCTCGCTCGCTCTCTCTCTCACACACTCTTTGGCTGGCAACATTTTGTGCCTTGTCATGTTTTAATGACGCTCAACAGCAATAAAATGCTACGAGCTCTGCCATTTATGAGGCCATTACTAACATTTCTTCAGCAGTTCTTTGAGTTCTTCAGTTCTTGAGTTCTCGGGCTCTCGAGTTCTTGAGTTGTTCTCTCCGGTTGCTGCTGCTGCTGCTGCTGCTTCTTCCCTCAAGACATTTTCGGGTCTCTCATAAGTCATTAACATTCTAAAAGGTTTTTCTAGTATATGAAATATCATCATCATCATCGTCGTCGTCGTCATATTCATCTTGCTCTTTAAGGTGCGTCTGCCTTCCTCTCATTCCGTCGCCCTTGGCCCTTGGCATTAACATGTTAACACATGCGATACAAGCAGACAAGGAGAATGAGACGAGGAAGCAGGGAACGCTCTGTGATATCATTTCATTAGTTTCATAAATATTTATTCAATTCTGTTGTTGTTGTTGTTGTTGTTGTCGTCGCTTTTATCCATAATTTATCAAATTGTAAGCTTCAATATATCCAAAACTTCTCTCCCCCTCCTCGCTGTGTTGTCTGCGCTGCTTTCGCTGACAATTTTTCTAATCCAATTGATTTGTGCTGCGGGCCATCTCCTTCCCCTCATCCCTCATCCCTCATCCCTCCTGCCGTCCTCCGACTTCGCCGACCCAGCCAGAGATTGTACAACCGCAATGTGCGTTGTTTATCTTCATGAATTTTGAAGCCAAACAGCGAGAAATCAGCATAAAGTCGATGCGGTAAAACTAATGCATATCCTGTAATAATCAAAATACTATATTTACTATACGTATTTATTTAACCATTATATTTTACTCATGCTAAAAGTAAAACAACGTTCATCAAATACTTTTCTAAAACTGCTATAATTTTCATAATCATAATAATATTTAACTCAAATGTAAATTTCCCAAATTTAGGATTAAACAGTTTTTTAATTGTTATCTACTTAATGCCACAAAAATGTTATTTATTTATTTTTATCGCAAGCTGCAAGTTAAAAATTTTATAGTTATTTTAAATTTGTAAATGAATTAAATTGCAAAAATTGGTATTATATTGTAAGCTCTTCTATAACATTTTTGTCGAGCCCTATTTTAGAGTTAACTGCAATGTAGATCGCAATTGGCAATGTTGTAAGGCTAATTTTGTTATACTGAATTGGCTCTTGAAGTTTTTGGTGTAAATGCGATTCGAAATTGTCAACAAAACTGCGCTAAAAAAATATCAACAAAATATCGCCTAAGATTTCTAAATTTCTAGATTTGATTACAATTGATTTTTAAACTAATATAGTAATTATGTTATTGCATCTTCAATATAAATTAAACAAATGAAGGTAATTTTTTATTGGTGCATTTTTAGTTTCAGCTTGTTTAGGATAGATTCTAAATTTCGAAATTGAAATACATTCGTGTTGTTCACATTAAAGTCGCGCAAATCGCACTCTCAAATTTTATAGGGTATCTAGAGAAGAAAAAGAAGAAAAAAAAAACGCCACGCAATAATCATAATAATATTTGTGTTTGCTCTGCGCTCGTTGCTGCTGCTGCTGGATTTTATTTATGTGTTGTACGCAGATACATGTATCAATGGATGTTTTTGGCTTGTCGCATTACTAATGCACAATTTTGTCATGCAGACAAGCTCCCCCCCCCCCGTCTGCCCCTCTGCCCCTCGCCTTCCCTTGTGCATTTGCCATTGCATATTTATTGGCGCAAGCTTCCCTCTCTCCCTCTCTCCGCCATTCTTTCATGCATTTCCAGCGGGCAATCGAGATGCAGCTTTCTCGCTTGCTCTGCGTGTAAAATGTATGCGGCTGATTTACATTAGTTAAGCACTTGCACAAGCTGATTGCTATACGTGCACTGCAGCCGCACAAAAGCTGATGGCTATGCGCAAAGGAACTTTAACTCGAACTGCAAAGTTGAAACGATATTATCGTCATCGTCGGCTAATGCGCATAAATAACATAAAAGTCATTAAAATCACATTTAATAATGTAATCAACTGTCGAGTGTCGCCACACAGAACAGAACAGAACCGGGCAGGGCAGGGCAGGGAGTGTGGCAAAAGACATAAAATATTTATATGGTAATCAGCAGGCAGCTTAAAGGGAAACACAAACAGATAAACAGACAAACAAATAAACAAACAAACAAATCGACAAACAGATAGGCGGCAGACACACACACACACATACAGCCAACCACACCGCATATAAGTTTGGCCAGGGGAAGCGAGGGAAAGCTTCAGCAATTGCATTTAACGAGGCATCGAGTCACTTGAAGCTAAGCACAATTTACTCGCTTCTGGGATATTCCGGGTTATTATCACGAGTCGCAGCAGAACCTTCCACAGAGCCGTTCCCAGGGCTCATATTAATGAGTCGTTGTCGCCGTCGCTGCGTCGAGGGTTGCTCAAGGGATTTCTAGACATCTTTTTTTGATTTTTTGTAACAGACTTTTAACAGACCGCGTTGAATCTGTCTTGGTCGGGAAAATAAATAATTGAGAAATATAAAACAATTTCCAATTTATTTCTAAGTAATTTTGAATATACGTAAAACTATAAAAAGCCAAATTTCAAGACGATGACGAACATTTGTAACTCTCTATTTTTATTTTAATGAATTACAAAATTTTTAATTAAAATAATACAACTAAGTATACAGGCAATAAATCAAAGTGTTTTACATGCGCTTTCTCAAACAATTCATTTCATGCTTTTTTTTTATTTTAAGGGGCGGTATGATAATATATTTTTTTTTATTTTTTATAATATTTATTTAAATTTATATTTATAAAATTTTTTCTATTTCCTTTTTTTCAGATGGAATTACAAGTAATAAAAATGAATATTGAACGTGATTTATCAACTCGCGGTAAGTCAAAAATGTTGTATTCATATTTAAATCGAATTAATTTCAAATATTTTTCATGTCAATTAAAGTATTCATATAAAGATTTACATAACTACCATAATGTAAAATTAAGCAACTAAAAATAATATTGACTAATTTAATGCATTTTGTATCTTGGTTTGATCTTGTCGAGCGGCCTTCGCACATAATTATATTTCTATACGGAGCGCTGTTCGTTGTTGGCTTTGATTTGATTTGAATTGAATCGAAAATTGCAGCAATTGGAAATTATTATTTATGTTTCAATTAAATGTCCGCTTGTGTGTGTGTGTGTGTGTAGATTTGGTGACTTGGGCCAGGTTACAAGGTTTGTTGGCCAACACATTATTCGGTTTTAATCTATTAATTAAGCATTCGATTTGGGCAATTGCTCTCGCCTGCTCATTGCCACTCATAATGTCGAATATTCGATTGCTGTCCGCCGCTTATTCACAGCATATTCACAGTGCAATTCAAACAATCCACACGCAAATAATGCGGTCGGGTTCATTGGGGTTAATTTGTTGATTGAAAATCACATGACGCACAAACAATTTTGACTGAATTATGGTTAATAAAGGACACATTAGAGATGTTTGAGCGACAGCGACACAAAGACACACAAAATGCATAATTTGTTCAATTAATTGCTCAATCAATGACCTCAAAAAAAACACACACACACACACACACAGTCAAACTGACTAATTGACTGATTGATTGACGGGTTTTTTTTTTTTTAATATATGTACATATATTAAGCTTTAGCATTTTTATGACATTTTTTCAATATATTTCTGTTATTTTTATTATATCACTCTTATCATTTTGATGAGTAGAAAACACACAAAAAAAGAAAACACACGTTGAATAAATATGCAAACATTCAATTTGTGTTTCAAATGAGTATTGTATTTTATTATTTGCTATTCTGAATTTGAAGATTTCTATTTGCTTTGAACTGTACAAATTTACGCAGCTGTGAAAACAATTGCGCTCGCTCGCAGTACACTGCAAGAAATTCATAGAGATTGTTTTCATTTTGGTGGCTGGCAAATTTCATTTCGATTTTTGTAAATTTACTAACTAAAAATAATACATATAAAAATTAGGTAATTTAAATTGTCGAATACACATAAATTTGATTAAATTAAAAGTTTTTATTCTTTGAGGAAATATTTAAAGTGCTATTTTGTTTTGTGGGATTAAAATACATGGACGAACAAATTATAAATGAGTCCACGATTGTGCTGAACGAATAAGAAAATTATTATAAGGAAGTATTAAATATTTAAATTACGATAACAAGTTTTCCAAAGCTAGCACTGTTCCTAAAGATCGTAAATATATTTCTTTATTATAGTTAGAATCAAAAATAATAATAATGGTTAGAGACAAATAAAGATGAAAAAATATGTTTTCAATTCAAGAGCGGCGTGTAGCTGTTTCTTTCAGTGTACTAAATTACCAGGTGTTAATTATTGAGTGGTCTCAATCTTCTTGCAGACTTTTGGCTGCTGCTTGCTTTACAATCGAAGTGGAAAGAATCTCAATAAGTTTTTATTCAACAAGTGTTCAGTTAGGATTGATCTAATAAATTTGTATATTCATAGGGGGCGAAAAGATCGTTAAAATGTTGTTGGTTATTTGGATCAATCTTTCTGCAGAGTTTAAAACTGCTGATTGCTTTAAAATCGAAGGGGAATTAATGTCATTAAACAAGTAATTGGAACGTCAACTTCAGTTTTGATTAGTTACAATTGATCTAACTTATATGAAACAAATATATAAAAAAGTGGCGAGAGGATCGATTCAGACGTGCATAATAAAAAAGTGCAAACCGCAAGGCAGAAATGTTGTCAACTAAAGATTATTTGAAGAAATCTAACCGCCGAGTTTCAAGCTGCTGACTGCCTTAAAATCGAAGAGAAAGTAAATTTAAGCAAAGAGTTTGATTTTGTTTAAATGCATGATTTTATTGGAGGAGTGTTTGGACAGATTGATCGCCTAGCCGATGATGACACCCCTGACTTGTCTGACTTGTCTGACTTGTCTGGCGGGCTGGCGACGGATGATGAAGGTCCTGCGAATGGGGCGTCTGAGGGGAATCCTGCGACGCCTGTTGGCGCGATTCAGCCGACGATTCAGCCTGGCGATGCGGAGCCGCAACAAGCGGATCTGCTGCTGCAGAGCCGTAATGGATGTGGAGTCGGTGTCGGTGCCGGTGCCAGTTCCAGTTCCAGTGCCGGGGCTGGTGGGCGATGGATCGGTGTCGTCGGTGGGCGGGGCAACAGTTGTGGTTGTCGTTGTGGTCGTGGTGCAATCATCGGCAGATTCATTATCCGCGTCTGTGCAATCGGTGCAATCCTCGCGGCCCGCATCGCCGACGGGAAGAGCCAACTGCTCGTCGGTGCACTTTGCGGCGCTGGTGCTGCCGATCAGGCAAAGGACCAAAAGGCCAAAGCCGAAGATCATTGTCGAGTTTCTCATGATGATTGGGATTGGAGGGCACTTGGTTTGTGTTTGATTTCCTCGAATCGAGCGTCGCTTTTATAGCTCGCTCGATTCTTTCTATCTGGCAATCGAAACAATCTGTGTTTGTCTTTCAGCTAATTAAATTTAAGCAGCTGCAGCATCGGCAGATTAGCAAACAATTCGATTCGATTTCTATATTCCACTCATCAAATGTATTGCGAGCCCAATTTGTGCTGACAGCCTATTTAACTTACTAATAAATAAATAATAAAAAAACAGCTTCTAAATCAACAGCTTTGCATTTTTTGCTGAATTTTTCCATGACTGAAATTAGTTAAAGCGTCATAAACAATTATCTTTTAAATACATTTTATCAATTTTGACAGAATTTCCCAATGTGCAAAAATTATTGAAAATGTCTTGAAGGCTTTGTTGTTATCAAAAACAATTATTAGTTTTTTTTTAATGCTTTAGATATAACTTTAAACACAGAATATATTCAAGTTTGGCCATCGCGTGTGGTGAATTTTCTGCAATTTTCGCATGTTTTTTCTATTTGTTTTAATCGTAATTTGACGATTTGCGCAACATTCAAAAGTTTGGGTGATTGTTTCAGTAAATTGTTTGCTCAGCTGACAATATTTAAAGTTAAAGATAATGATTGTGCTGCGGACTACGAATTCAGCACTTATTGTAAATAAATAATACAGAGTTTGAATAATTGGTGAATTGCCAAAAAAGAGGAGCGTTTAAGCTTGCCACGCTTGTGATTTGCAGCTTCGCATCCGTCTCAGCTGCCGAGACTCGTAATCAGCAGTAATCAGTAACCTGTAATCATTGCACTCCTGTTTCGAGGTTGGGTTGGGGCGAACTCAGCTGTTGCCTCGGATAGACAAACAAAACTGTGGTTCTCTCCCCAGGGTCTCGCTTCTCTGCCCCCGTCGGTTGCAAGTTCATTATTTGCGTTACGTGACCGGCAAAACAGCATTTGCAGTGAGCTGCTGCAACCTCATAATTGGTATGTGCACGAGGCACAACCGCTCGACTACTTGCCACATGCTGCCACATGTCTGTTGCCTTCCGCTTGCAGCAGCATTTAGTTGAGCTTGCTTGCGGATGCTCATTGCTACAGCGCTGTCATGATGAGCACAGGCTGACTGCTACGACACGCGGCCGCGTCTCATTCTGGCTTTGATTGAACAGTCGCAGCTGAAGGCGAAACAGAAGCAGAAGCAGAGTTCACTATTCAGTTGAGTCCCCGTCTAATCAGCTAAAGCCAAACACGTAAATTTCCCCTTTGGAGGCGGGGTGCAGAAGGGCAACAGTGGGTAAAGTAAAAGTTAATACGTTATTCATGAACTGCTAAGCGCAGATGTGACTCGAATTGCGATGCAGATACACTCGATACGGCTTTGCGTCCTTCCCTCGATGTGAGCTCTGTGCATGTTTGTATCTTATTGCTACGCCTGAAGTTTAATTAATTATTTAATTTTAAGCACTTGAGCGCGCCGAGAGCCGCCAATGAGCTGCAGAACAATGGCAAATGAACAGCCATGGGATTAAGTTAATAATATATGAGCTGTGTCCTTGTCCACGACCGTTGTCCTTGCTGGTCTGCTGGTCTCGCCCATCGACTGGGGCTCCTCATGCTTAATGCAGACTAATGAGACATTGTGGAACGAATTAATTTCACGCATGATTAACACATCAAATGTCAAAAGTAGCCACTAAATAAGCAGCGCTCTCTCTCTCTTAATTAATCTGTGTGTATAAGTATAAGTATAAGTATAAGTATAAGTATAAGTATAAGTATAAGTATAAGTATAAGTATAAGTATAAGTATAAGTATAAGTATAAGTATAAGTATAAGTATAAGTATAAGTATAAGTATAAGTATAAGTATAAGTATAAGTATAAGTATAAGTATAAGTATAAGTATAAGTATAAGTATAAGTATAAGTATAAGTATAAGTATAAGTATAAGTATAAGTATAAGTATAAGTATAAGTATAAGTATAAGTATAAGTATAAGTATAAGTATAAGTATAAGTATAAGTATAAGTATAAGTATAAGTATAAGTATAAGTATAAGTATAAGTATAAGTATAAGTATAAGTATAAGTATAAGTATAAGTATAAGTATAAGTATAAGTATAAGTATAAGTATAAGTATAAGTATAAGTATAAGTATAAGTATAAGTATAAGTATAAGTATAAGTATAAGTATAAGTATAAGTATAAGTATAAGTAGATATTTTCTATTACTCGTTATTTATTATTTCCCCGTATATTTATTTAGATATTTGTTTTACTCGTTACTCGTTACATTCGCTACTCTCCATATAAATATAAGTATATCTTTGTATATATTTATATAGATATTTCCTGTTACTCGTTCTCTCCTCTCTTTGGCTCTCGTTATGATTATCTTTATTGCTGTTTTTGCAGTCGCCACATTAACCCAGTTCCCTCCACAGCGATGATAGCACGAAAGTGTCGTCGCTGTGCTGTAAAAACATTTGCGTTGACCGCATAAAAACATGAAAATGCATGTAGCGAAATCTGAACTAAGTAGCTTACACAGTGTGTGTGTGAGTGGCAAGTGGCTTTTATGCACTACATTCAACGAATACTTGTGCTCATCTGGTCGACTCGTCTGCTAGTAAAGTAACGAGTGCAGGGTCTAAGCCTGGGTAACGATGTATGGAGGCAAAGTAACGAGCACTTAAAGCTCACTTCATAAATAGTTCTATTAGACAAAAGGCGTCGTTGCCTTAAGTTGGCTCATAAAGTAACGATAGGGCGATTGGGGCTCAAGAGATGTACTATATATTAATATGCAATTTCTGGTTACGATTTCGACGAGTCAATGGGAAGGGCATGCTGCAATTTGCTGTTGTTGCACGTAGCAGGCAGCATGCAGCATGCAACGCATTTCGTAGTTCTGTAATCTCAAGTACATTGCATTTCAACTTGTTTAACTTTGCACTTTAGCCTCGCTCGTACAACAACGACCAGGGGGCGTGTCCGCCCTATCTCTATGAGTGTGTCTGTGTGTGTGTGTGTGTGTTTGACTGTGGCCTAAAGGTCGCCGTCGCAACGAGCTAAAACAGCCAGAAAAGCCGCATATGACGACGATGACGACAACGACAACGACGAGGACGAGGACGAGGACACATAAATGCCAAATGCTTGCCGGAACAGTCACAGTCCATTATGAGGACTTGTAGAGGAAACAGACTGAATGATAGGATGAGCAGAGGTGGAGTCGAGAGGACGGTGGAGAATTGCTTTATATTATGACCGCGTTCTATTTAATTATGTAAGTAGCTGTGTTTCAACGAGTGCTTATGGTTTTTGCCTCGCTCTGTCCCTCTGTGAATGCCCCAAAAAGAGTTGCTTCGACGACAGACTGTTTGCGAAACTATTTCATTTCATTTGTGTACAACTTTATTCATTCATTTAAATATCTTACGATATATTCGAAAGTACAAAATGTGAATTAGAATTTTTTTTATATTTTAGATTGAATTTAATTTATATGGAGCACATGGTTTTTCAAAATTGTAATATTTTAATATCATTAAAGCGATAATCGAAGAGTACAGCGCTCAGACCGTTTTTTTTTTTTGTACAAATATAACTCAGCCAGAAATCCCAATTTATGTTGGCTTTATTATTTAACAAAATAATTCAATTAAAGGCGGCAATGAAAATAATCCAATAACCATACATAAATTTAATTAAAAAGTAGAAAAAAATGTGCATAATTTATGTCAAATATTCCGATATATTTTTACTTACTTAATGATGGATAGATTAGATATGTTGAAAAGCAAGCTTTAGATTTTTTTTATTTATTTATAGCACGGACTGTTAAGGATTATAATTGAAAAGCAAGACTTAATTGCTGCCTTTCTTTTAATAATTTAAATAAACAATTAGAATAGTCAAAAAAATGCAAGTTATTTATACAAATTACATTTTGAGTGATATCTTTAATTATACTTAATTGTAAAATGAATAGTCAAATGAATTGTCTCATTTGCTGGGTAGCTGTTAGTCGTGTATGATAGTTGTGAGTTGTGAGATGAGGCTGGCTTTAAATTAGCATACATTGAGGCTGGGATTAAAGCCAAGGCTAGTTGGGCAGTTAGTTGCGCTGGCTGGGCGTGTGGTTGTGGCCACGTTAATAAGAAATCAAATAGCCAATGGCAAATATTCAATAAATTTCGCTTTAGTAGTCACGTGCGAGCCAAGTGCGAACACGTCCGCAACACCAGTGCAACTGATGCCGAGGCCCAAGGACGACGATAACCAGAATCAGGATAGCAGCCGGACAGCCGGACAGCAGATGGACAGGCAGCAAGCAAGCAAGGACTCAAGACGATGTGGGTGTTGTGTGCTCTCAGGTGCAAAGGTCCTGAAAAGTGTGCGCCACATCAATTCTTGTCTCGGCCAACTGTGAACTGTGAACTGTGAAAACACAGACAACATTCTTGCCTCACTTTCTTTTTGGCCCGCCAAAAGCGGGATGCTGTTTTCTTGTTTTTTTTTTTTTTGGGGTGGTTGCACGTAGCACGTGCTGCAGCCGTCGAGGCCCCTTGAGCGACGACGAATTCGCGTGGACGATTGAAATGGTTCGTGGCAAGTGGATAAGTGGACATTAATCAAAATAAATATGAGAAACGTGTTGAAATACGAGTACTGCCCCATCGCACACACACACACTCGCAGCACACTCGCAACACACACGTGTGGCAAGGTCCTTGGCGTGTCCTTTCTCGCAGCACATCGGCAATAAGTGAAATAGATACACGACCAAACGACGACAAGACTGCTAAATGCCGGCGAATTGTCAATTCAAATGCCATAGTCAAATCCACTTAACATCCACATTCAAGCAACAGCTCAATTGGCCTATTATCCTTGTGGGTCGGCGATTCTTCTTCTCTTGTCGTCACTCGTTATATTTTACACTCTGATTACTCTTCACTTGTTTGTTTTTTTATGGCTTTTACTTCATTTGATTTATTGTTCATACCATTCACTCTTTATTCGTTACTCGTCAGTAATTATTCGTTATTAGTTACTCGTCGCTCGCTGCTCGTTACTTGTTACTTGCCACTCGACACTCATTACTTGTCATTCATTACTCATTACAATTATTATTTGTCGCTCGTCACTTGTTACTCGTCGCTTGTTATTTGTCACTTGTTACTCGTCACTTGCTAGTCGTCATTCAAATGTTGTCCGTCTTTGCAATTTATTACCCATCATTCTTTACTCGCCACTCGTTATAAGCTTATCTCTCAACACATTATATGCATCTTACTTATCATTTATTACCCAGCACTTGTCACTCGTTACTTTTCACTCGTCACTTTTAAATTTTCATAATCTTTGGTCTCTACCATCACATTCCTGGCTAACTGGCTTCAATCCTTTCTTTCTCTCCTCATTCTATTCAATCCTCATGCTCTCATTCCTCATTCTCCTCTCTCTCTCTCTCTCTCTCTGCGCTCATTTGATTACATTACACCTTTCGAAACTTCTCTAATAACGTGCTAAGTCGCTTTCTGTGGGTTTTCTTTTTGTTTTTTTGCGGCTTCGTCTGTTGGTCTTGTCATCTGGTTGCTTTCATTTTCGAATTTCCATTCGATTATCGCACGCATCATTTGGCGAGCACATTAAAATTCAAAGCACATTTCTATAAACTTGCGTTAAAGCCAGAGAAACAAAAAAACAAAAAAAAAATGAAAAGCCGACAACGAAAAGTGAAAAGAAATACATGTAATACATCAAAGTTCAGAGCAGGTCGAGGAGTCGAGTCGAAGAGGGACTCGGCATCATTTTTGGGGTGTCGTAAAACTTCTAAACAAATTATGCATGAGAAATTCAATTTGCATTTATTTTGCAATAATTTCATATCGGCTCAAAATATCAACAACAACAACAACAACAGCTTGGCATGCAAAAGAAAAACACGCATTCAAAATGTAAATAAACTGGGAGAAAGACACAATAGAGATGGCAATAGGGCTTGTCTATTATTGGCTCAGGGTCGTTGCTAAGCTGCGCTGCATTTCAATACAAATATTTATTACTCAAAGTTTTTTTTGTGTTGAGAATTTGTACAATTTTGTATTTATTAAAAATTTGTCCAAATTATTTGATTTAATTATTATTATATTTATTTTTTTTTAATGCAGGATTGTGGAAAGCTTTTAAAGAACTTACTAATGAATTAATGTATTTTTCCAGTAGGATATTTTTATAAAGACAAGCTTACAGCGTTTTGAAACTATTCTTTAAAAAAAAAAAAAAAAAAACTGTTTTAATTATTTTATTTAAAATAATATTCTCAAAGGCATTCCAAATCATAGTTTATGAAAAGAAAAGCTTCAGGGAATTTCTATAACATTACAAAACCTGATCCGCACCAAGTATATACTTCTTTAATATCCTTTAATTAGCAGCACAATAATCTTTAAAATAAATGTATTATGTATTAAAAAATCGCTGGCTAATATAAATACAGAAAAAAAAAGCTTTTAACACGCTCTCAAGCTGCTTGAATTGAAGAAGCTTAAGCCAGAGCATCAAAGTGTGTGTGGATAATATTTTGTGAGCTTTTAAGCAGTCATTGAGAGTCGCGAGCTGAGCAGAACTTTTGCTGCTGGGAAGCAAGGAGCTTAGCGCTTGAGGGATCCCGCTAGTGTCAGACTTATTGAGATTTTCGGCAGGACTCGCGAAGGAAGCGCAGTCCCAGAACAGACAACAGACGGACGGACGGACGGACATACAGCTGAGTTTCCCAGCTGCCGAAAAGGATCTCGGTGGAAAAAGAACAGCAACAACAACAACAACAATAGCCGCAAAACGGGAAGAAAAAAAACTTTTTCAATATTTTACGAATCAGGTGTTTCCTGTCGAAGTTTCCGCTTAAGGACACGCAGGACACAGGCGAAGGGGCGAAGGAGGAATGCCGAGAGCCAAGCAGACAGCACGTAAAAATAAAATTTAATGAAATGTAACTGGATATGCCGGGATATATATGAAAGGAAGCAGGGATGGCTTGGGCAATAAGACAGACAAACAGAGAGAGAGAGAGAGGGTAATAGAGAGAGAGAAGGGAGAGAGACCGACAGGTAGAATGTCAAAAAGCCTATTTAGCATATATTTACTGCCACAGAGACGAAGGCAAAACGAGGCCAATACGGAGCACAACTTTTTGGTGAAAGTTGTAAAAAAAAAACACACACAGCAAATATAAAAATATAGAAAAATCCCGTTTGAAAAGGGGCAAAGAAAGAGAGAGAGAGGGGGGAGGAGGGAAAACTGCTGTCATTGGAAATATTATAAATCATGTGCTACATTAGCCAAGCGACGCTCTCGTGGCTTCTGCAAATTGCCCCCGAATTTATGCAACAAATTCAAACACAAATACAGCGAAAGTAGTCGAAGTTGAAAGTCAAAGACAATGCCGAAAGAGTTGAGCACAACTTTCTCCACCATATCCATTTGTTGCACAAAAAACGACAGCTCAAGACTTTGATATCACTTTTTAAACTCTTTTTTTTAATCGACAGTACAGCAGTTGAAATTCAATTTGTCTTCCCTTTAGTTTTAACTTTGAGCATGCAGATTACTAGAATATAAAAATAAATAAGTTTATTTCCGTTTAGTATAGAACTGTAGGCCATTCGAAAATATAAAAATAAACTTGTGAAATTAGAAAATAAAATAAATACACTTATTTCCCTATATGACAAGTTAATAATAAAGAAACTTATTATATTTCCTTCAGTAAATAATTTTAAAAACATTTCATAAAAATTATTTATTTACAAATATATCTTGTGGCAAGATGACAGTTAAGTCGACTTCTTGTTAATACAGTTTTTGCTCTGATAGTTGTGCTCTATAAGTCTGTAAATGATATTATATGAAAGGTTCATAATAATGATTAAAATTTAATTTGATGTCATAGTCATTGTTTTGAAGATTATTTATGTTTGCTTAAAAAGAATGATGTTGGCCTAAAATTTATTAGTGAGATATACGATTATAATTATTAGTTTTATGCGCATTTTATTTTCTATTTAATTTCAATTAAAAATACTTGACTAACGTTAACAACCAAGAGCAATAATTGTTTTTGAGTTACATTTTTTTTTACTTAAAGATAATGTTAACCTGATGTTGATTTTTATTTTTGTTCATACAAAAACAAGTTCAAGTGTTTCATCATTATTCATTATTCTTGTTTTGTTTTTATTCAACTCAAAAATAATGACAATTTATTATTTGTATTTTTTTGTTTGCTCAATATAAACTCAAGTGCTGCTAATTGAAATTGAATCTGAGAATATTGCTATAAATTATTTTGTATTTGTTTGATGTAATTTATTTCTAAGGTCGGTAATTTCGCTGATCATTTGGTGAAAGTAATTCTGAATAATTCCCCTAAATTCCGTATTTGCTTATCGATCTCTCAGTCTCTCAGTCCGTCTGTCTGTCTGGCTTATCGCTTATCCTCGACTCCTTGCAGCAGAGTGCGAGAAGTGCAATATCAAAGCTTTGGTTTTGCTTTGTGCCACAGCTTGACGACTGCAACCGAGAGAGAGAGAGAGAGAGAGGGGGATAGAGAGAGAGAGAGAGGGGGGAAAAGCATTTCCTTCTGCTGAGTCTGAGTTCTCAGAGTTGAGCTGGCACTTCGTTCTGGGTTGGGGGCTCTTGTCACGCCAGGCACGGCACGGATAGCAACTGCAATTCAATTGTTGTTTCCTTGCCCGATTCATGTCCTTGCCGCCCCTTCAGCCGCCTTGTCCCCATTTCCGTTTGGCGTCTTTGGCCAAAAATGTTTGAACTTCTTTCCACCGACAGCAATTTGCGGCGAAAATTGTGATTTGTTGTTGAACGCGCGAGCGATTTTCATCAGCTGTCGACGTCAGCTCCTCCTGCGAGTCCTGCGAGTCGTCATCGTCCTTTGGCAGCTTTGCATTTTGTTCAGATACTTATCACACAGTTTGGCAAATGCTGCACAAAGTTTTGCTTAATAGCCTGGAAGTTTTTAATGAAATGCTTTTGCTTTTCCCATTTGCCATTTTCCCATTCGCCATTCGCCATCCGCCATTCACCATTCACGATTCGTCCTTTAAGACGCTAAACTCGACTAAACTGAAACTGAAACTGAAACCGAAAATGAAAACGGGAATCAGAATCAGCATCGGCATCAGGAAGAAACCTAAGCAAACAGTCAGCTCTGCAGTTGACCCTCATCAAAGTGCCAGGACCTCAGTCAAAAAACAGTCAAAAAACCAGCAAAAAAATTGTGAAATTCCAGCTGCAAAATGACAAACAGAAAATGGGAAATGGAAAAGCGAAAACCGAAGACCGAAGACCGAAAAGAAAAGCGTGTGGTAAAGGTGAAATGTCACACTCGACATTTTTGCTTTATTAAAATAATACGAGTACTTACTTTCCATAATCACAAACAAACTCGAGGAATTTCTGGGCAGGTGCTGTCCTCAGTCCTTTCGTTGGCCTTTGTCCTGGCGCCGCTTTTGTCCTTTGTCGCCAGCTCTGACAGCTGTCTTTACCCCAGCAACAAATCGCACTAGATTAAATGTGTTTGCTTGGTCAAGAAAATTAATTTGCCTGCGCATTAAGTTTGATTTTAATAAAGTGCACAGCATTTTTGGGTTGTCTCTCTCTGTCTCTCTCTCTCTCTGGGGGGGAGGAAACTTAATAAACTGCCACTTCATGTAGGAGGCGAGTGTCCAACATTTGTCATTGGGACCAAGTACGCAGCATTCTTTTATTGTTCGACTTGTAGTTGTTGTCTCTCCACTGCGAGCAAACATGACAGCACACATTAATTTCGGGTGCTCTTCGCTCGGTAATTAAAAGCAAAAGTGTTTGACGCCGCCGCGGCAAACGCAAAAAATGCCAAGCAAGAGTCTGATCGACTTGCAAGCACTCGCTTA